>CM032366.1:1342159-1618497 GCA_019023105.1 Diglossa brunneiventris
GGGAATACTTGTTAAAATACTGACCATTGGGGAATAAAGGTTTTTCCTGGTTGAAGCCTGAGTTCTATTGTTTCTGTAGGAACAAATCCTACCTGCAAAACTAATCAGGGGTTTCCCCATGAATTTATGTTGTGCCCAGCAACTTTCCTCTTTCCCAGAACTGGGCACCTGCTGCCTTTACAGTGAGGGGTCCTGCCTGCTGGCAGCCAAGGAACACTCACTCTGTCAGGGGGCTCTGCTGCTGGAGCAGGTATTCCCAAAAGTGGCAAAAAATGGGGAATATGGGCTCTTCCCAATCTCCCATCCATCCCTGCCCTCTGGCAGTGGGAGCCATTCCCTGGGTCCTGTCCCTCCATCCCTTGTCAATTGTCTCCAGGTTGCCTGGGGCTCCTTCAGGCCCTGCAAGGCCACACTGAGGTCCCCCCAAAGCTTCTCCTGTGCAGGTGAACAATGCCAGCTGTGCCAGCCTTTCCTCCCAGCAGAGCTGCTCCATCCCTCTGCTCATGCTGGAGCCTCCTCTGGCCTGGCTGCAGCAGCTCCAGCTCCTGCCTGTGCTGGGCCAGGGCTGGGGCAGCTCTGCAGGTGGGGTCTCACCTGGACACAGGGGCACAGGCAATGCCTCAGGTTTCAGCTTTTCTATTTTTCAGATTCTACTCTGCTTTAGTGTGTAAGTCTGGGCTTCATAGTATGGGATGGGAGCTCTGTGCACAGAGCAGGAGACAAAACAATTCCTGCTCTAGCTGGGGACCAAGGACAGCCAATCCAGATCTCAGGCCTAAGAGCACAACCAATGTGGACTGAAGAGAGTAAAACAAGGATGGGACTTCATGGGCTAAAGCTGTAATTGGACAATTAACTCCAATATGCAAATGGATCAAAACTTATAAAAGCGAGAGACCCCGTGACCTGCCGTCCATTTTGTGCCCATTTAGGGTTGTGCTGCCCAAGGTGGATCTATTTGAGGCCTCTTAATAAATCCCTACTTTATTCTTTAGCTCAGTCCAGTCTCTGTTCTAGGTCAGCCTTCACAAGGCACCACAGGGACAGAATCCCCCCTGCCCTGCTGCCCACGCTGGGGCTCATGAGGTGTGGTCTGGGTTCTGGGGCATGTCCAGCTTCCAGCTTTGTGCACAACTGGGAAATAAAAAATATGGATGTCCTGAAGGTTCTCCAGTGGTCAGCACAAGCACGGGATCTGGAGCTCAGGGTGTCCCCTCCGCAGGAAGGGGACAGTGAGCACCGTGCAGCTCCTTCTGCAGCACACAGCTGATCACTAAAGGTCAGCATGAGTCACCTTGGACCTGCTCTGCTGCCCCGAGTGCAGGACAGCAAAGGGAATTGGGAGAGAACCCATGAGGTCCAAGACTGGCAGTGAAATAAAGCCAGGAAATGGAGCAGGTCCTGCATTCGTTCTTGGGAAATGACAACGTGATTTATGGTTCTGTTTAGAAGAACCATACATTTTGCAATCTATATATGACTTCTGCTAGGCAAAAGTGGCTGGATTGCTTTACATTTGCTCCGCTTTTACTGCTCTGCAGCACCAGAGCACAGGAAGATTGTTAACTGAGATTTATGGGCTTGTTTTTGAGCACTTCATTGTTTTTTTACCTTGAGCTTGTTAAGAGCTGGATTTCTTGTGATTGTTCACTGAGCATTTCCATATTATTTCAACACGTATATTGTACCACTTCCCTTTTTTAAAAATACCTTGTGTTGTTGTTTCATTGTGCTCTCTAGCCACTTACAGAGAAGAAAAATCAGCCTATGATGAAGAGGCAGATTTTTCCTTTCCCCTGGAGCTTTCCCTGAATTCGTGTACACACCCTCACCTTCCTAAAGCTGCTGGAGCACAGCAGTTTCCAGGCTAATGGAGAGACCGGTTCTTTAGCCACAAAATTAAATAGGGGAAAGATGTTGACTACAAAATAAATCCAAATTACGAATAGTACTCGAGGGGTTGTACGAGGACTTTGGTGACAGCTCACGGATTTCAGGAGGGCAGCGGCACAGGGAGCTCTCCTCATCCAGCACAAGGTGGCAATGTTGGATCAGAGGAACAGCACAGCCTTGCACATCGGCTGCAGGGCCTTTTTACCAGAATCTTCTAACGGCCTCACAGCCAGCGAGAGGCCAGAGTTCTGAATATTTTAGCGATGGTGACACCTGCGTTGTGCTGAGGAGAGCGGCCTCGGGCTGGGCGGGGCCGGCTGCCCGTGAGCGTGCCCTGGGACACAGAGAACAGCGTGGGGAGCAGAGGATACTGTGGATATCCCGGACACCCTGGATACCCCGGACGCCTCGGATACCCCGGGCACAGGCCGCGTCGGCGGTGCCGCTCCCCGGAAGCGGCTGAGGGGAGCCGCGAACCCGCGGTCCCAGGCCCCGCGCTCCTCCCGGGGGGCGTGGCCGCCGCCCCGCCCCGCCCCCCGCGCCTTCCCATGTTGCCCCGCGGGAGCGCGGACAATGAGTGGGGCGCGGGCGGCGGGCTGGCGGCGCGCGGTGCAGCGGCGCTCTCGCGAGAGCACGGTGAGCGGCCCCCACCTCTCGCGAGAGCCCTACCGGCTGCGCCTCCTCCCCGTCCCCATCCCACACCCCACATCCCTCACGGCGGGCGGGGCGGGCGGTCCCGGCCAGCGGCGGGAGCGGCGCGGACTCACCGGCGATACCGGAGCCGAGCGGGGCGGCCGCCGCCGGGCACGTGAGCAGGCGGGCAGCGGGCGGGCGTGCTCTCGCGAGCGCGGCGAGGCGCGCGCGGGGCTCGCGCAGCCGCCTCAGTCCCTCTCTCCCTCCCTCAGTCCCGCCGTCCGTCCGTTCGTCCCCTTTTCCCCGCCGCTGGCGCCGCACCGAGCGGGAGGCGCCGCCGCCGCCGCGTTCCGTCCCCGCCGGCCCGCAGGTAGGAGCGGCGCCGCGCCCCCGGCCCGCCGCCATCTCGGGGTCCTGCGGCGGCCGCCCCGCTGTGAGGGGTGGGGGCGAGGCGGGAGCGCGCGGCGGGGGGGGGGGGGGCGCGGGCCGGCGCGCGGCGGTCACGCGCAGGCCCGGCCCGGCCGGTGCCGCGGCCCCCGGGGCGCCCCCGCCCGCCGCCAGCCGGAACTGCGGCCGCGCCGGGCCCGAACAAAGCCCCGACCCCCCCGCCGCCGCCCCCCGGGCCCGGGAACTGCGGCTCCCGCTCGGCCCCTCGGCGCTGCAGCCGTGACCCGGCTCCGCCGCTGCCTGGAGTTCTCCCCTGCTCCCTGCCAGCTCCAGCCGCGGCCTCGCAGGCGGCCTTGTTCCTCCCTCCTTCCTTAACCTCTAAAGGCCGTTGGAGTCTAAAACTGCTGGTTTTGATGCCCATCTGGCCTTAAGAATTAATGAATTGAGCAACAAGAATCCTGATAGTGCAGGCAGCCGTTTGACCCCTCTTTCTACTCAGTTTCACTTTCATATAATTCAGGCTGTGCTTACAAATCAAGCTGCGGGGGTGTTTTTTTTTCTTCCTGTGGTGGATTGATAGCGTTCCGTTTCTTTAATGTACACACTCTGCTTCCAGAGTCAGAGTAATGAGATACAAAGTTCACCTATTCTGAAAACATCTAGAAGTTGAAAAGAACTTTCTGGGAGCCTGAAAAACTGCTTTGTTAAATGATAAATGAGGCATTTACGCTGTTGAAAGAAAGCTGAACCATCCCTCAGATTCCAAATGTGTGGCTATTTTTCTTTCCACGATGCAGACCTTTGGGAAAAAAGTATCTAATAGTGGTTCAAACTGCTGAACGATCTTTATTCTTTTTACTCAGCTTTAAATTCTTCAGGTTTTTTGAACTGTAGGTGGTCCTGATTTCCTGGAGTCAGATAAGTAGGGAGCAGCTCTGGTTGAAAATGTAAGTTTCTTAAAGCAGTCTGTGTAGTTTTCATGGGGAGAAGAAAAGGGTGCATTTTCAGGAGCTTCTTTACAAAGAATCTATTGTTCCAGTGATTTAATCTTCTCATCTTTGAAACGTTAATATTTTAAGTTTTCAATGTGCTAAAATGGTAAATTGTTTTTATAACATGTAGTGGAACATACTAAGGTTTTTATTGTATTCCCAAGGAATTAGTGAACTTCTGTCTTAAATTTTATCAAAAAAACTTCCCGAAATGATTCATTACTGAATTCTGAGTGAGGATACTGGCACTCAGACCTTGGATGTGTTTGTGAAGTGATAAGGCAGTGTTTGTACTTCTGCATTGTGCACTTGGTGTTACATACATCCTGGAACTAAATGATGGGAAAAGAACCCCAGAGAAATTCCTAAATGTGTGCTTAAAATGTGGATATCCATGTTCCTAAGGATAAAAAGTGACAATCAATTCAAGGGAGGGGAAGAAGAGTCGGTGTTTGGAGCTCCAGACTGAAGTTTCGTATAGCTGTTATATTGTAACCACTTGGTTTACTCAGGAATAAACTGCACTTAAATAAAAACATTCATTAATTGGGTGAGAAATTAGGAAAAGCTGTGTGCTGCCCTTTGCTGTGACTTGCACATGTCTCTGCTGAGAGATTTGGTGAACACAAAGGTATTTTATCATGTAATACTCAACAGGCTTTTGGGTGGCTCAACAAATCTGGGGGAGAAGCTGTTGCAAGCAGAGCTGCAATGAAATTATTTCCATTCAGTTTGTTCATTTATGAGTGGTTTTTTTCAATGCTGCTTCCTTTCTTCATCAGCTCTCTGAGTCAACAAGTCTTGAAAACAAAAGCAAATACTTCATAATATTTCTGAACTCATTTAGTTTGTGAGTGTTTAAGTACCATATTGTGCAGTCATAATTTCAACAAAAGGGTTTTTATTTTGAGCACTGAGCCAGTGAAACAGTTCTTTGATTTTTCTCTGCAGCTAGAGTACTTCTTGCAACTTCAAGCAGGATTTCAGCTGGGAAAGACCAGGATTTTATCCCAGCCCTGGAAATGCCTCAAGGCAGATGGAAATTCAGGTTACCAGATCAGAACACACAACTGTTCTGTGTGAGGCTTTTCTTTCTTTTTTTTTTTCTTTTTTCTTTTTAAATTTTTTAATGGTAAAAATTGGTCTGTGATTTGTTCTGGGGTTGGTGTCAGAATTTTGGTGTCTTAGGGGCTGTTGGTGCCCACACCTGCTGGGAATGAAGGAGGATTGTGTCCTTGTTGTGCATGGGGGCACAGTTGTGTTGCTGGAGTTTCCCAGTAAAATCCCACAGCATTCCACAGAGACTCTGGTTTTGGCAGAGCCCCTCTGTTAGTGGCTCCATGGAGCTTTTTGGAGCTGCAGGAGCCTGTGTGCATCTTCTTACTGGAGAGTGGGGGCTCTGAAGGTGTCCCTGGGATTGAAAGCAGTAGGAAGGAATGGCTGGAAGCCGTAGAGGTGTTTGTGGTGTGGTCACCACAGTGACAACAGTTACCTGTTGTTTCTGGGTGTTACTTCTTTCCCTTTCAAAAAATACATGGGTTTTGCCTTCTTTCTCTTTTGTTCTTGAGTCTTCTTTTTTCTACTTCTGTTTCTGTAAAGGAATAAATGCATTTTTAAAATGCACCTCTTACAAAAGAGGCCTGGTTGAATTTATTAAATTATATAATGAACAGAAATAGGAAACCAACCTCTTTTATGTTCCTTTTTGCATTCAGATGTTGAAAACTGTAAGTTCTTTTGAGACTCTTGATTGCTAAACCAGTCATTTTAATTCCCCATTTGTAAATATGCCTGTTCAGATGTCACACTTTCCTGTTCTGAAGCAATCCTCTGTTACAGTCACTTCAACTCTCAGATTATTTTGTGTTCCTCTGATCAAGGAAGTCCCTGGGATGAAGATAAACATAATCCTAAGAGCTGAAACTCCTCCAGTTGTGCCTGCAGCAGACTGGTTAATCTGTGCCCAGAAAAAGCGTGAGTCCTGTGTGCCAGGTGCTCCTGAAGTTTCATGAAGGGCATGACCTTTGAGGTGGCTTGAACAAGATGAGTGCTTTTATTGCATGTGGAACAGCTATATTAAATAACCACTCTGAGTATTGGGAGCTGAAATGAGCAAGAATCTGCATTTCTCTAAGGCAGCTGGGCAATTCCTCCTTTGCCTTTGGACAATACAGTGGCCTTCTCTGTATTGTCCAAAAGTTAATCCCTTGGATTTGAGATCCATTGTACTTGGTCATTCAGCAGCTAGATAACATCTGCTTCTAATTTCCTTGCAAGTTCTTGGTTTTGCTACCATTAATTCTCAGAGCAGCATGGGGGGCCTGTGTGTCCAAATTCCGGATCTCTTCCCTCAATAGCCCTTTTTGCCATGATGTGCTGGAGCCAGTTTTGCCAAGGAGCAGAAGAATTGTGCCATGGCAGAAGGGATTGCCACACAGAGTACAATGTGTAAGAGAGGAGGAGGAAGACCTATAGATGTTTATCCAAGGAGCAGACTTCCAAAAACTTCTATGGTACTTCTTTCCCAAGGGTGTACGGTCTGCAAAAGCATTGTGTTGTTACAAAATGAGGGTGTGCTTTTCAGCTTGTAGATAATTTCAGGTTTTTGCCATAACTGAATTTATTTGTTCTAATTCAATTTGTTTTGAAGTGAAAGTGAAACTGACTAGAAAGTGAAAACAGTTACTTTTCATTTTTAAGACTTTTTTTCAGTAAATAGTGGAAGAGGAATGGGTAAAAGATGAGTTCTTCTAAGAAAAAGATTAACATTAAAATTACAGTAACTCTGCATAAGTTAAAACCCCCTGAGAGTGGCAAAAGGAATAGGGAGCTGGGGACTTATTGTCAGCCTATTTGTGTCCAATAAAAGGTGACAAGCTGAGGTTTTTGTGTTCAGCATGATCAATATATTCCAAAAATTCACTGAGTTTAACTGTTCTCAGGTCAAACTTAATATTGGAGCAAGAGTTCATAAGCTTTATTGAAAAGATATGTTCAGATTTACACTAAGGGAAAAACCTTCTATAGTGTTTGAAAATCAGCCTCATTTTGGGCTCTGTTTGATAACAGTGTACTCTGTAGGATTCAAATTCCTCATTTTTGTTGTCTGCCTTTATAGAACACTCTTTTGCAACTTGTAGATAAAAATTGTTTTCATTGTCTGCATTTGTCTGGAAATCTAATAACATTTTGACTTTCAACTTATTTCAAGATTGCTTGATATTATATATTTTCAAATCTTAATATGGCCAAATTTCTCCCCAGAGATCTTAAAAAAGGTGTACCTGAAAGGCTGTCTGTTCCCAGTTAGCTGAAATTTCATGGCGAACAAGTAGCATAACACTTTGAACTAACTCCTGTCTGGCTCTCGAGGCAGCTCTGTTCAGCTCTGCCCATCTTGTTGCTGTGACTCAGTTGATGGCACCCTCTCTCTGAAGCTGGCCCTGCTCCATGGGAACCTGTCCCTATCAGATACTGGCATGGAATCATCAGCACAGGAAGTGCTACCTTAGGATCACGTTAAACCTGACCCTGTGGAAGTTAAACATCCTTGGTGTGAGGGTAGAGCTCTTCCCCCACCTCTTTCTGTTGTCTTAGAGGATGGGCTCGGTTAGGAGTGGGGTGCAGCAGCTGTTGCAAGATGATGGGGATAAATAGTGGTTTTTTGAGGATATTCAAACTGGTTAAGTACTCAAGTACCTAATTGGATGTAGGGCATTTCCTGACTAGCACCAATTGCCAACTTGTGCTGTGTCTTCATCATACACTTGTCTTACTGTCCCACTTCATGCTTTTCCATAAGATTGTCCCTCTCTGTGTCTTTGTCTTGGTTATTCTCCCATCTTTCCTATTTTTATTTTCCCTTTGCCCCTTCCCTGGGTGTTTGCAGCTGCAGGAGCTGGGTGTGGTTCTGTAAAGCTCTGGAGTGGGGTCTCAGCATGGCACCATCAGGTCCTGCAGCCCTGGTCCTGCCAGGCTGGGGTGCCATGGGGTTTGTTCCCTGCTAATCTCTGCAGCAGCACACAATGAACTGCCAGTTGACAGCTGTGACAGGAGGATTAGGGAGCATTTGTTCAAATAAAGGGTGTTTTTCAAAAGTGGAGAACTTTCCTGATTTAGTGGAAACTTGAATAATGTTGGTCCTTGCACTAACAGCAGGACACAGTGAGCCTGTCCTGACCACAGGGGTATCTGTGGAATTGCTGCTGGATCAGGCTCAGAGAGCCCTCTGGAATACCTGATTTTATGAAGAACCCAGTAAGTTCAGCTTCAAACCCTTCTGAAAGAGGGTGAATGAACTAGGAAGAAATTCAGGCGTAAAAATTGAATGAGTAAGGATTAGCTTGTAAAATTGTCATAAAAGTACTTCAAAGAATACTGAATGAATGTAAGATAAAAGCATGGTACCCAGGTGAATATTAGAGTTCCTCTCTGTTTGAACTCAGAAGAGTCTTGATTTTTACAATGTTGTTCTTCAGTGCTTTCTGTTCAGGTGTCCCCCAGTGTGGCCCCCTCCTCTGGGACATCTCCCTTAGAATTCACCTGGTACGCTCCCCCTGTGTCTTGTGTTGCTGTTTTCCTCTGAAGCTTTCTGCAGTGTTTTTCTGTCTTCTGCCTCAGAACTTTCAAACTTATTTTCATACCCACGTTTCTCAATCTCTTATTCTTAACAAATGTCACACAGTTAAGCTTCATTTTAATGACTCCAGCGTATTTGAATCTTAAAAATGTAGCTGAAATGAGTTTAAATGCATTGATAACAGAGTATGTAGCAAATTGTATAAAGGAGTTAGTTTGCAAAGGTGGAGTTGTATGAGTTATGTGTGTTTTGTGTATTTTTCAGGGAATCTTTTTTTTCTTTTTCTTTTTCTTTTTTTTTTTACATAAATGCATAGTTTTGTAACATGCTGCTACTGAGAAAAAAACCCCAAGTGCTTTTCAGCTTTGTGCACTGTTGGAACAGGCTGTGTATTGAGCAGGCAGTGGGGCTAGAGACCTCTAACCTTGACCTTTTTCCTTCTCTTTCCAGTACAAGAGCCATTGCCTTCTGCAGAGCTGGTTTCTTCAAGGAAAAGTCCTTGCTTTCATTTTGTCCTTTCCATTCCTCCCCAAACATACCTGTTCTCTTGGGAGCTGACTTCATTTGCAGCTGTGCAGCCTGTGCCTGTTTCTTTTCCCAGTGATTGTGTGTTTGATGTGCTCCTCGGTGGCACTGCTGGAGAAGCAGAACTGCTCTGCCCACCTGGGAAGGGCTTTGCAGCAGCGGGGACCCAAGAGCAGATTATTCCTGCTGGAATATTTTCACATGTGTTGAATTGCTTTAAACTTTGTGTATCTGTTCCAAGGCTGGAGGAGGATGGGGTGAAGTATTACAGTTATTTCTGCTCTGCCCTAAAAGAATATTTTATAAAATATATTCATTGCAGCATGCTGTGGATATTGATAGACTGTTTAGTTAGAACTTTGTGTAAATGCAGTTGAACCTAATATTTGAGTGCTAGGTTAGTGTTTTAGTGGGATACCAAAGAGTCACCTCTCTCTTGTGAGCAGTGTTTTAGGATCTTTAACTCCCACAGGTGGTCACGGTGTCAATGCCAGCCCCAGGCAGGCAGTGCCGCTGGGATGTGGTGCCATCTCCTGACTCACTGGGGTCTCTTCTGCAGGAGCAGGGTTTTCCTTGGGTCTCCCATCCCAGCACTAAGCCTGACCTTGTTTAGTTTGAGGTCTGAGAGTACAGGCTGGTGTCACAGCTGCCATGTAACAGAGTAAAGAATCCCTTCAGAAATGCTGTTAGCAGTGTAACTACAATTGGAACAAGAGGTCTTGTTTACTTCCTGCAAAATGTAAAACTTGTTTTTCTTGTTCACATCTGTCTTCACATCAGTAATTGGAATTTTACTGCGTAAAGACTGAATATTATGTTTGGTCTTATTTACAGATCTTATAGCAGAAACTTTTTGCCCAAACTTCAGTTACTTTTAACTTCCTTTCGTCCTGTTCTGTGGTGGTAGAGGTTTCATTTTCAAATATGTGTTATATGCCAAAGTCATCTTGGATTCTATGGGCCTAAGGTTTTTGTGTTCTTCTCACAGACACAGTACAGTAATATAGGGTATGAATAAAGCCATTAACCAGAGATCAAGGCTTACATGTCAGTAAACTTTATAGATGCTTTCAGACATCGCAAACTTCTGAAATTCACTTTTCTTCAGTGTGAAAGTAGCTTTTTGTGGAAGAAGAGTAGTATGTATAGGAAACACTGCTGTATTTTTATCTGCAATAATATATGTAGGTTCTGGGTACCTCTTGAATCTGTTATGTGATAAAAGCCTTGTAAGATTGAGATCTTTAATGTTTTTTTAGCTCAACATGATGCATAAGTTTAAAACTGCATCTGTTTAAAGGGATTTATGACTAAAACTGCTTGTTTTTCTACAGAATTGTCTGGTGTTTCTCAGCTTGAAGAAGATCTGCAGTCATTATTGATCCTCTTTCTTGGCGTTACCGTTTTTGAAGTGAAGTTTGCCTAGCTTTCTAGTGTGAGCTCTCTTTGCAGACATCTTAAAAAAAAAAAACTAAACAAAAAGAATTTTTTGATCCATAAAGTAGACAAGCTCTAGTTCTACAATGTCCAAGTCATTCCAGCAGTCATCTCTGAGTAGGGATTCACAAGGTCATGGGCGTGACCTCTCTGCAGGAATAGGCCTTCTTGCTGCTGCTACCCAGTCTTTAAATATGCCAGCATCTCTTGGAAGGATGAACCAGGGTACTGCACGCCTTGCTAGCTTAATGAATCTTGGAATGAGTTCTTCATTGAACCAACAAGGATCTCATAGTGCACTGTCTTCTGGTAGTACCTCTTCCCATAATTTGCAGTCTATATTTAACATTGGAAGTAGAGGTCCGCTCCCTTTGTCTTCTCAGCACCGTGGAGATGCAGACCAGGCCACAAACATTTTGGCCAGCTTTGGTCTGTCTGCTAGAGACTTAGATGAACTGAGTCGCTATCCAGAGGACAAGATCACTCCTGAAAACTTGCCTCAGATCCTTCTACAACTTAAAAGGAGGAGAGCTGAAGAAGGTTATGGTAGAGATGGCAGATCATCCACACGGGAACCACCATACAGAGTACCTAGGGATGATTGGGAAGAAAAAAGGCATTTTAGAAGAGATAGCTTTGATGATCGTGGTCCTAGTCTCAACCCAGTGGTTGACTATGACCATGGAAGTCGTTCTCAAGAATCTGGTTATTATGACAGAATGGATTATGAAGATGACAGATTGAGAGATGGAGAAAGGTGTAGGGATGAATCTTTTTATGGTGAGACTTCGCATAACTATCATAAATTTGACAGTGAGTATGACAGAATGGGTCGTGGTCCTGGTCCCGAGAGATCTCTCTTTGAGAAAAAGAGAGGTGCTCCTCCAAATAGCAATATTGAAGACTTCCATGGATTCTTACCGAAGGGTTATCCCCATCTGTGCTCTATATGTGATATGCCAGTTCATTCTAATAAGGTGAGTTATGCACCAGATACTTCTATTTTCCTTTACGTTGTAGTATCTGTTCTGTTTTTACCTATTTCTTTAATTATTTCTATGGCCTGGTTGCTTTTTAAATGATCTGAAAGTTGGTTTGAGAGTGAAAAAGGCACTTGGTTTATTTGCAAGGTAATTGTTGACAAACATTGTAAACCAGGGCTTTACATTAATGTATTTTATTTGCCCAGATTGCTTAACTTCAAGTCAAACAGCTATCATCTACTGGGATATCTTGTTTATATTTTACATCTACATGTTCTCTTAACCACAAACATCTGGCATTCAAGCAGTTTTGGGGTGGGTTTTGGTATTTTTTTGTTGGTTTGGGGGTTTTTTTGCAGTGTATCTACTGTGCCATTCCGGAAGCTAGTTTCAGCTCTCCTCCACATCTGTCTTGATTGCTGATTTATATGTAGTTAAGATGCATTCTTGCACAGTTCTGCTTTTTCCCTGTCCAGAGGGAAAGAGTTAATGTAGAGCCCTGGAACTTATTTGCAAAAGTAAAAACCACGTTTTAGATTAGCTCATTCTTGCCTTTTTAATTTCACTTTAACACTCTATCTCATACTATGGCTGAAATTTGTCGTCATTTTTCTCCTTTTTTCACAACTTTCTTAGAACACTTCAGACTCACTTTTTATTGTCACATGTTGCATCTATCCCTGTAGACTCTCCGAGCAATCAGTCTGCTGTTGCAGTATCCTGCTCTGTGTTCCTAGTAGTGTTCTTTACTTGGCTCACGAGTAGAGTGGATCTTCGGGTGTGTTCGGTGATGCTGAAACTTCCCTCTTAGTTATCCACGCCTAGTGCAGCTCTGCAAAGGGAGCAGGTTACTCAACATGATTCAGATGGTGTTTTCAGAGCCTTCTCACTTTCACCTTTTCCAATGTACTCATCTTGCTGATTTCCAGTATACTAGGCAATTTAATTGGCTAATTGGCTAATACAGTGCCCCTCTTGTCACAATTAGTGGCTAATTAGCTTGAAGGCCTTCAATTGAAAACATAATACATGCTATTACTGTAAAATTGATACAATGTGGAATTGCTGTTACTAACCATTTCTTTACAGTTACCTCTCAAAAAGTGCTGTTCTGTACATCTGATCTTTTTGAAACACAAGAATTATTCTTTCCCTGCAAGGAAAGGATCAAACCAGTTCTAGAGCACGTGCTGTATGGCTCCACCTGATCTGACAGTTTATGAACTTGTGTTGCTTTAATTACTTTTGATATAAAATACAGTAATCCAGGTTTCTTGTCTCCTGTATTTGACGTTTATTTTCACTAAAGTTTTAAGTGTTAACAGTTTAGCTGCCATGCTCAGTTCTGTAAAAGGACTTCATTTGGTTAGATTGAAAACATTAACTTCTGAGGCCCTTGAAGATGGCAACCAGTAATCCTGTAAGTAGGGGTCTTTTTAGCTCTTTATTTTAAAGGCTCGTGACTCTTAGTGTGCTTTGGAGTGCAGATCTAATGAAAGGATATCCTCATGGAAATACCTTTCCAGGTATGAGAAATACCAAATTCTTTTAACAGCATTACCTAAGTGGCTGACCTCTTCTGTAACATGTAAAACTTTTTTCTTTTTAGGAATATACTTTGACTTTAAAACTGCTAGTACACAATAAAATACTTGTGGTTGGATCATCTGGTTCTTGTGACCCAAGTCGAGGCTTTATTTCTGATTTCAGAAATCATGTCACCACAAGAATTTTCTCTTTCTCTCCTTCTTTCCTCTGCTTTGCATACCCAACCATTACACAATTCCTTATTTTGTGTCTCCCACAAAATCAAATCAAGTAAAACATAACTTAAAGTAATCTGATTTGAACTGAAATGTATGGAAAGCAGAAAGGGAATGCTTTTCATAGCTGGGACTATGTAAATTTATTACTGTAGTAACAAAATCTCATTTTCCCCACTTCCAGATAAAAATATCAGTGATTTTTAAAAGTGTTTGATCACGCTGTGTGTGTTTCAAATGCAAGCAAGGTGTTAAACATCCTTAGTGTAACTTAAATTGGCAGAGTAGTCTCCTAGTGTTTTTTTTTTTTAATTTTAGTGATGTTCTTAATTGCTTCTTTAATTTGATGTGTGTATATTTTAAGACTGAGTTTATTTTCTCTCTGTGAAGTAAATCGTGCCCCAGTTACTTCAGGCATTTTGTCAATCCTGATCCCTTTATCAGGGAATGAGGTGTTAGATGTGGAGGGATTGTTTTCCTGCCAGAGACAAAGGCGGATGCAACCCGAGCAGGTGAATTTGGAGGTGAAACGCTTGAACCTGGTACATCTCAGAGGGGGAACCTGGCTGTGGCCCTGGGAGAGGGCTGGCTAAAATTAGATGCTCGAGTGTGGCCTCATTTTCTGAGGAACAGAGTGTCCTCTGGCTTGCATCGACCGAGCCAAAGGGGAATCTGGGTTTTCAGAGACTCGGTTCAGGTTTTCTCTCACTCAGCTTGGGGCCTTTGTGTTAATGAGTTCCTGTAAATACAAATAAGTAATCTGGTGCCCCAAAACTCTGGGGAAGGGATTCTTCCAAATGGGTGCAGGCAGCAAAGGGAATCCAGATTAAGAATTGTAATAAAAAGTTAATATAGATGAGCTGCCATTGTTCCCTGGGGGAGAAGAAAAATCTGAAGTTACAATCACATCCCCCTTTTTTGCCAATTTAAAAGCATTTTAATAGAATGGAATCTCCCAAACTTTGCCTGTGGTTTGCAGATAACTTCTACATCAGTTTTGTGTTAAGACAGATTCAAGGCATGTTATGTCTGGTGGAACCAGCCACCGAGGCTTTACTGACTGTGCCCCTGAGTTTAGAGCGGTTTGGGGTTTAAAGGACTGTTTTCTAGAGTGTAATGCTAACACTTGGTAGCAGGTATTGAACTGAAGAAACTTCGTATTGAATGGTTCATAGATTTTTTTTTTTTGGTGGGTATTTTTCATCCTAATTGCCAGCCTATTTATAGTTGCAGAGCCTACATCTTGTGCAGTTAACAAGAAAAAGTGGTGCTCTCATTTTACATCTTGCTAAAAGGGATGACTTCATCTTGCTCCATGTCAGGAGCATCATGGAGTAATATTGTAGTACTTTATGAGAGACTTTAAATCCAGATTTTTGCAGGGTAGGCATTTAACATATGGAAACACTACAGTGAGCCTTGGGAATGTCTCATTGCATCCAGGACTGCTGTAGTGTGGCAGAGACCAAAAATCTGGAAAGATAAGGAATTAGGCAAAAATCCTTTGTGGGTGCCAAGCAGAAGCAGACATTAAAGAAGAGCCACATAAAGCAGTTGCCAGTGCACTTTGTGTTCATAGTTGAAAATGTGGCTGATAAGAAAAAACCTTCAGTTGGAGAAAACCTTCAGCCCCAAGGTTCTCGAATGACTCTCCCCCCTGTTTATCTCTGCTGGTCCTTTTCTTCCCTGAGGAGCAGCAGAGTGAAGGTCAGGCTGTGGCTCCCAGATGTGCAGGAGGGAAACTCCAGAGCTTCTGTCACTTCACAAATGTGAATAAAGCACAGATTTGTGCTCTTACTCGTAAGAGTATAAAGATAGAGAGATCAGGCACTAAAATAAGTAACTCCCTTTGTAGTTAAAATGGTCTGCAGAGCAAAAGTAGAAATCCCTCATTCCTTTCTAGTGTTTAAACCAGAGCCAGGAGGAGTTTTACCTGGACGATATGGTTCAATTTCATTACTGCTCCTTTGTGCCATCTTGGTGTAGATCTGCTTTTTTCCTTTATTATTCCCCTCGAGTGGTCATATATTTTATATTTCACCTATATATTTGTAGTTTGTCCTAGCTATGCACTTAGGTTTCTTTTAGTCTTTCCTTTCTGAATTCCGTGCAATTTCTTGGCCTCTTTATGGTTTTAAAAATTGGAGTCTTACTTCATATTAATCTGCAGAAATCTGAGGAATGAAGCAGAGTAGAGGAAATTCTGCAATGCCTGAAGAGATACAAGCAGCCTTCAGTTCCAAAGGGTGCCATGGCCCTCTGTGGCTGGGCTGGAATTTTCCAGGAGCTTTGCACTCTGAGGCAGGAGCAGCCCCGTTCCCATCAGACACCTTTTCAGCCAGGTTAGCAGAGAAGAGGGAGGTCCAGTGTCAGTGTCCTCAAAGCACCACCACAGATTCCATTCTCTATGGATCTGCAAAACTGCAGCTTAGCAGAGAAGACACTGCTGTAGGCCAGGACTTTGTGGGCAGGATTGCCATGTGTGGCTGCTAATTGTGCCTTGTTTACTTTGCTGCAGGAGTGGAACCATCACATCAATGGAGCGACTCACAGCCGCCGCTGTCAGCTGCTGCTCGAAATGTATGAACTGGAAGTACAGTAACTGGGGAGGAGGGCTCAGCCTGGGACAGCGCTCAGGCACAGCCTGCCATTCCTGGCTGTCCTGTGCAGGGCCAGGAGCTGGACTGGATGATCCTTGTTGGGTCCTTTCCAGCTCAAGATGTTCCCTGATTATAAATAACTGTTGCACAAAGCAAGTTTAGAAAACTTACTGTGCCTTCTAGGGGATAAAAGCAACTTGGAGCATTTTCAGGACAAAAAGGAATCCTGGTTCATAGCTTTGGAATCCTCCTGATGTATATTTAACAGCTGGAACTTAGCAGTTGAGAATCTGTTGTAATTGTAGTCGTTGATACCACTTGTACATTTTTGTTGTAAAACCAGCAGTTCTGCAGAGTAGGGAGTTTGTCCTGAGGAGCAGCATTTCTGTCAGGGCTGCTCATGGCTCTGGCAGTGGGCCAGGAGTGTTGCCTGTGCTGTAGCTGTCTTACGCCTCCAGGTATCGCTGCTTGTGTTACACAGCGAGAGGAGATTGCATGTTTCTTACATTTTCTTTTAATTTTGTTTCTTTTAAGATACCCAGAATGGAATCCTGACAGTGATTCAGGACATGGAATGTAAGTAGCAATTAATTTTGAAGTATTTCTAATTGTTTATTTGAAGCAGAGGGAGTTCCTAACGTTTTATGTGAAACAACACTTTTCCTTTGGTTCACATGGATTCCTCCCTTTGTTGTCCAGCTGAAGGGCAGCAGTAAAAGTAGCCTGAGTTGTGTGCATAGAAGCTCTGCAGAAATTAGGGTGTTTTGTGAGTGAAAGCTTCACAGTTTCTTGGTTTAAAATGACAGTGTGTTTTCTCCTCTTTCTAGGGGTGATCCCTTTATGCTGCAGCAATCTACAAACCCTGCACCGGGAATTTTGGGACCACCACCACCTCCATTCCACCTTGGAGGACCTCCTGTTGGGCCCAGAGGTAACCTCAGCAGGCACCTACCTTCACCAGGCTTATTTTCTAGCTGGGCTTTTTGTGGTTTTTTTTTACTCTTGTTTTAATTTGTCACTGGTGTTCTAAAACAACAAAGGAAAATGGTTTTTCTCAGCACTAGAGCTAAAATACTTTGGCTGTGGTGGGACTAAAGACTGGTACTGAGTTCCCCCACTTCACCTTTTTGCCAGCTGTCAGCTCCCTATGGCTGGTGATTTTTAACTGAGATTAATCTACATGTGTTGAGCACTTGGATTTTTTTTCCCTATGTAGGAGATTTTTCTATCTGTCTTCTGAGTAGCTACATGTTGGTGCAGTTTTCTGGTAAGAATTCAGTGTCCTAAGTGTTTTTTCCCCCTATTTTCAAGTGAACATGAGAAATAAATTGGAATAGAAGTGAGAAGTGGGAAGATGGATGATGCAAGCGTCTTCCTCTCAGGAAAGGAGGCTAAGAATCAGATTCTTGCCTGATGCTCTTACTTCCTACCTTTTAGATAGTTCAAATAACTAAAAGAGCAAAACTAATTAATTTACCTGGATATCATGACAGTACAAATATTTTACTTGTTTACATACAAATATTACTTTTTTTTTTTTACACAATTTTACACAATTTTTTACAAATATTGCACATTACTGTTTACTTACAAATATTAGACTTTTTTAATTATAGATGCATTCATACCTTATTACATTAAAATAACATCATTAATTTTTCAAAATATCTCAGCTTTAACTGTAGGCCAAACTGTTTGAAAGGGGGTTTTGTTTGTGTTTGGTTTTTGGATTTTTTAATGGATATTGTGATTGAATTGGTGATGTTTTAGAACCTAAATCCTCAATTGTATAAAGAGTGTCTTAGATACAGAAATCTCACATCCTCTGTGTACAGAGAAGTTTTCCTCTGGCAAATCGTACTTAAACAGGAGATTTTTTTTTCCAATGGGCTGTACTTATTCTCTGCTGTTCCTGAACAGCAATAAATACAGCTCTTTCTCTAATGTAAGAGTGAAGAGAAGGAGCAGGAATTAGGACCCCAAGTTACAAGAGCTCTGAAATAAATAAAAAGCCTTTTTAGAGTGCAATGAAATAATTAGTGTTTAGAACTTGATCTCACTCTGGTATTACAAGTGACATATCTTTTAAGAACTCGTGATGAGACATGTTAATCCCAGTCTTACAGGTTGAACTAAGCTTGTTCATTCTTTTAATTTCTTAAAGGAGCTGGAAATGGAAATATGCAAGGACCCAGACACATGCAGAAGGGCAGAGTGGTTAGTATTGAAATTCTTTCTTTTTTTTAACTCACGTTTTTGTTGTATAATTTTTCTGTGTTTGCTTAAGGTGTGGATTTTGTTTAATTAATTGATTGTCTTTAGAATTGAGATTTTAAAATTTGTGTGGAAGTACTGAAACTTTGGCATGAGATTGGGAGTTTGTTGTGTTGAGTACTCTACAAAATATTTATTCCAAAACTGTACAGAACTTCTTTAGAGGTTCTCTTCATGATGAAGCTGTGGGAAGTGAACTTAAGGAAAGGCAGCTTTGGCATGGCAGGCATCTTACTCTGGAAATCCATAGAAATTCTGTGCCTTTTCTGGATGCATCTTTTGGTCACGAGTGAAGATAGATAAAAATAGTTTTTAAAATTTTAAACAGTTACACCAGTAGAGCAGAGCCTTGGCAGAATTTAGGTTTGCTGGTACTCAGATTTTCTCATGCTGTGTGCACATGCTTTTGTTCAACAGGAAACAAGCAGAGTTGTGCACATCATGGATTTCCAGAGGGGAAAGAACCTGAGATATCAGCTGCTGCAGCTCGTTGAACCCTTTGGGATAATCACAAATCACCTGATTCTAAACAAAATCAATGAGGTGAGGTTGGGTCCCAGGGCACTGCTGGTGGGGCTGGCTGGTGTGTCTGCTGGGCTTCCTGTCACTGTCTGAGCTTTGTTTTTGGAAAAGGACTTGCTCAGCCACCCACTGAGATGCCACATCTGTCATCAGGGGCATGTGGGAAAGGAAAGGAGGAGTGTGTTTCCAGAAATGCTCATTACTGCATTTTCACTTACATATTGGAAAATCCTCTTGGTTGGTTGTTCATTGCTTTCTCAACAACACTACATTCTGCTCTTGTTTGAAAACTATCTGAAAACTTACTTGGTCTTAGTTTGTATTATGGAATGTGTCTTATTTTGAAGTGTGAAAAAAAGCAATACCTAGAAGAAGAAAAAGCAGGAAGCAATTGAATGTTTTGAATCCAAATCTAGGTGGAATGTAAACAAACAAAATAGTTCTGTTTGTGCACCTAAATAAAGTGTCTGCCAAGTTCTGCAGGTCAGTTCACGTTGTAACCAAAAAGCAGTTTTCATTTCTGATGCAGTTATTTTTAAAAGGAAGCATGGAAGAGCTTGAAAATAAGAAACAAAATTAGATTCCTGAAAGGGCAGCACTTAATTTGATTTTGTATGATTTCAGGCGTTTATTGAAATGTCAACCACTGAAGATGCCCAGGCTGCAGTGGAATACTATTCAACAACACCTGCCCTGGTGTTTGGTAAACCAGTCAGAGTCCACTTGTCACAGAAATACAAGAGAATAAAGGTAAAACACTTCTGCTTTTTTTAGCATTGCCTTATTTTAATCTGGGGCAGTCATGTCATGAGGCTGCTGCATTTTAGTTATTCCTAATTTCTGTACTTCTCACTGCATCAGATTAATCAAGGAACAGTCACTAATGTATATTTTTTATATAGGTCTTAAAAAAATGTCTTTCCCTTTTAATCTTAGAAACCTGAGGGTAAACCTGACCAAAAGACTGAGCCACCAAAACCAGAACTCGGTCGTGTGATCCACCTGAGCAACTTGCCCCACTCGGGCTACTCTGACAATGCTGTGCTCAAGCTGGCCGAGCCCTACGGGAAGATCAAGAACTACATCCTCATGAGAATGAAAAGCCAGGTGACTGCAGGGGAGCCCTGGGGCAGGCCTTGCAGGGGGGTTAACTGGGAAGAAATTACCCCTTCAGTGGGGCATGTGCAGACTTCGTGCTCTGGCATAGGTTTGGAAATGACCCAGGGTCTGTCTAGGTCAGGGGTTTGCTTTGGATCTTCCTGTGAGATGTCCCTGGAATATGAGCTGCTTTAAAAACAGAAAAAATGTATTTCAGCATGCAGATTTAATTACTGGATTATGCAGATTCCTTCATGGAGCCTTGGGATTGTTTTCTTAGGGCTGAAAAACCATTACCTATGGAACATAAATATATTCCACTGTTACATGTTTCTTTTATTTTTCATTCTTTGAAACTAAACAGAAACAGTCCTACTGTGCTTTTCTAGCTTGGAACAGTAAGGTTTGAAGATAGACCATTGCATGTGTACAGTGAAACGTTTTGGATGTGCATGGACAAGATTTCTATAAATATACAGGAGTTTAAACTATTTAGCTCTAATTTTTTTTAAGCTTTACTGTCCCAGTTCATTGCTCTCTTGAGTAAAAAAGAAAGTTCTATTGCTCTTACAAAGAGATGGGTGCCTGAATCCCCTAATGCCACACTTAAGAAGTGCAAAATGACTAAACTATTGTGTGACCTCTAGGAAGTCCTCCCTGACCTTATTTCACTGGAAAAACAAAATCCCTTTGCTGTCTAAGTTGGCTGCTGAAACAGCTTTCAGTTTTTTGGCAAGGATACTCCAACCCAGATGTGTTTGTTTAAAGCTCATTCAGCAGCCTCATGAGATCTCCTCACAAAGCTGGAGGAGCAGCAATTGCTGCCTTTCTGTTTCAGTCTTCTCTCAAAACCCAAAAATAAAATACTGAGGTAGTCTCACAGCTCCCCTGAAATGCCCAGGTACATAAGCACTAAGAGTTTCATTGTCCTGATACATTTTTATTTAAATCATATTTTACTTTATGGTGACTTTTTTGGCGGATTGTTTGACTGCCCGTTTAATTTCAGAACTGGTCCTGGGACAGATGCTCTGAATGGAAAGCTGGGGTTTGTAGAGCACTTGGGTAAATGTGAAAGTGTTTGGTGAGGATGGATGTAGTTGAACCTCGTGATTTTGTTTCAGTATTTGGAAATGCTGTTGTTTTAAGTTAAACCGCTGCCTGGAAAAGTGTTGTGTGTTTCAGAGTCCTTTTTAATGTGTGTTTTAATCTTTTCAGGCCTTCATTGAGATGGAGACCAGAGAAGATGCTTTGGCCATGGTTGAGCATTGTGCCAACAAAGCACTTTGGTTCCAAGGCAGATGTGTGAAAGTGGATTTATCTGAAAAGTACAAAAAACTGGTGTTAAGGGTAAGGACTTTTTTAATTGTAGTTGAAGATATGAAGGAAAGTAAATGACAGCCATTGCTTGTTGAAAACTCAGTGTTGCATGTAAAATTGAACAGTTGGCTGTGGTATTTTCTGGCTTCTCAAATGCAGTTACTTGGCACGAGTGTGCTGTTATGAGACAAGTTAAAGGATATTCCTTTCAGATTAAACCCAGTTACTATAATTCAGATTTTAGAGTAAATTATGTAGATTTTAATTAAAATTACTTCATTTAGAACATTCTCTAATGTGGGATCCTTTTTCTTTCCCCTTCATCTTTGACAATGAAGAAGGTTTGTGAAAACTTAAAATGTATTAGAACTGCACCTCTGCCTGTGCAGCTGCTATAAAGGAGGGAAAGGCTGACTGAAGGGGTTTTTACATAACACCAGGGTAATATTCATGCAGTTATAGGTGCTTCTTCATCAGACTCTGGCAGTAGGTAGAAAACTGAGAGGAGGTCAGCTGGGCAGAGCATGGTGCTGATAATGCCAGGGTTGTGGGTTCAACCCTTTTGGGCCATTCACTGAAGAGCTGGACTTGATGATCCTTATGGGTCCCTTCCAACTCAGAATATTCTGTGATAATAATAAAGTCCTGTGATAATGAAAGTAGGAGAAATCTGAACTGTCAGACTGTCTCCTAGAAACATCAGCTTTGTTGTGGAACTTGAAGATATCTTACTGATGCACATGGTAGTGCAGCAAAATGAGCACTTAGTGGCAATTCTAATAGATTTCCTTGTTACTGCCTACAAGTGACATTTCCTGTTCGGTAATTCATAAACAAGTGAAGTGATGGGAGTCTGCTAAAGGATTCCACTAATGATGGAGAAAAGTACAGCTTAGGACTGATCTGCGCCACTGCCTGCACTACATGGTGTTGGTATATAAACAAACCAGGAATTGTATGTGAATTTTCTGGAGCAGGATGTCCCATTTGTTTTGTATTGAATAATTACTGTGAATAAAGGCAGGGGATTTCTAGGTTTACTGGTCAGTTGGTGGGTGGCATGGACAGAGTTACTGGGGGTTAATGTAGCTGGAAGCACTTGGCTGGATTGGATTCTGAATTAATGCTGCAGCAGTTGTGTAAGTCATAGTCTGCTGTGACTCACAGATTTTTTAAAATTTTATTTTAGATTCCCAACAAAGGAGTTGAACTGCTGAAAAAGGATAAAACCAGGTAATTTCCTATTGTTAAAGCATGATGTTGTTTAAAGGAAATATGAAAATACCTTACTCAGAGTATAGAAACAATACAAAAGAGTCAGGCAAGCTTTGAGATCAAATGGCTGGAGGTTGTACCCAGAGATTAACTGTTTCAAATGTGCTATCCACCCTCTTCCTCTAATGATGGAGATTTCACAGCCTCTTCAGGCTCCTCAGGAAATCCTTTGCAGTCCCTAATTAGCCTTGCCTTCCTGCAATTTAAACCCACAAGCAGTTGTCCTGTCTTGTAAGGATAATTTCTCCTTGGAGCAGCCTTTTGTATGTTTGAAGAATGATGTCCTTCAGGGTTTCCCTCAGCTTTCAATTTTCTGAACTGAAACACAATAGTTTCCAGGTTTGTCTAAAGAAATAAGATCTTTTTCTTTAGTAATTTCTGGGCTCTCTCCAGGTTTACAAGCAGCAATGTTCTTTGTTCTTTACAGAAAGAGAACATATTCCCCAGACAGCAAAGATTCTCCCAGTGATAAGAAGTCCAAAACAGAACCTGCTCAGAAACCTGAAAGTGGCAATACAGAAGAAAAAGCAAAAGAGGAGAAACAGGAGGATGCTGCTGAGCCTTCAGGTGCCAAAAGTGGGGAACAGACGGAGCAAGATGAGCCCAGTTTACTCCTGGAGTCTGAAGATGAGCTGCTGGTGGATGAGGAAGAGGCAGCAGCACTGTTAGAAAGTGGCAGCTCAGCAGGAGAGGATGCAGATGTTGCCAATTTAGCTGATGTGGCTACTGAGGAAAAAAAGGACACACCTGATGATGCGACTGTAAAAACGGAGGGAAATGTTGCAGCCACTCCAGCAGCCAAGAAAAAGCTTAAAAAGGTAACTCACACAGTGAGCTGCTGAGTGAGGGAAGCCCAGTCTAACTTAGGTAGCATACCATGTACATTCTGGTGCAGACCTTCCTCTGTGGGTCTTCAAAACACCTGTCTGCAGAGGAACAGGTGTTAAAGCACCTGTGAAGAAAATGGAAGATCTCACTGGGTGTAACTTGCATGTGGATTCAGTTACAAATCCCTGATTTTGTTTTGACAGAAGCTTTAATTTTGGGGCTTCTACCCTTGTTGCTTGCTGGAGATTTGCTTGCTTTTCACCCTTTTTTTTGATTAATACTTAGCCAGGAACTGTGTTCTCCCAAGCAGTTTCTCAGCTAACTGTCTGTAGTTACCTGTGAGCCAGAAATAATGTTCGAAAAATAATGGACTGGGGGCTTGAGGCTAATCTGGGCTTGGACAGAATTGGATGTACAGTTACACCTTAAACTGAGAGGCAGGTAGGGCCATCTGCAGTTAGCCAGGGCCCCTTTCCCACTGGAGAAAGACAAGAAATGTTTTCAAGATGTTTCCAGTCACAAGCTACTTGCTGTGAATTCCCTTTTCCTCATCACATCATCCCACACTCTTGTGGTTTTTATGTCCTACCTGCTTTGTTAATCACACTCAGTTCTGTGGAGTAGTGTGCAAAGTTGTAGTAATTTGTTACTTGGAATGTTGTTTTGCAAGAAAAGCATGTTCCTAATTAGTGAATGAGATATGCATGGATCTGAGTTTTGGGGGATTCTTGTCAGGAACCTAGTTAATGGTGCTGAGATGGATACTGGCCATGCAAATGGCATTTCCCAGTTTTCTTAGTGTTCCTTATTGGTATGTGGGCATTGGCTGTGATAAACTGCTTCAGAGCCAAACTTCATGCTTTGAAGACCCACATTCACAAAGCTGATGCTGCCTCAGTCCTGCTCTCAGTTGCTGTTAAGTATATGGAATAGTGATATCTCCATATCAGCAGGAGCATTTCCAAAAATTCTGAATTTAGACAGTCCCTCTTCTAATGAAACCTGGATCTTTAGAGGCCTTCACAGTTTGGGTGGTCGGTGGCTTTGGGTTGAGTTTTGTTTGGTTTTGTTTGTGTTTTAGTGGTTGTTTTAATGGGGATGCTCCAAACTTTCTACTGGTTGAAAAGAGTTTTTAATTCTTTTTTATGAACTTTCATACCATTAATGGGAACAGAATTGTTCTGGTATGGTTTTGCCTTCTGTTCAGGCCATGAATTCAAGGATCTTATGGGATTCTCAAATAGAAACAAAATTTGTGCACTCCAAAATTACTTTCATTTAAGGTACTTATGTTAAAAGAGCTTTTATCTTGAGAATTTAGGTGGTTTTGGCTCTGTTCTTAAGTTGAAATTATGTTGCTGTGGTGAAACAGTGGCCACTCCTGACGCAAAAAAAAAATCTTTGTGAAAGGGAATCCTTGATTCTGGGGGCAGTGGGGTACAAAAAGAGCTGGTTAAACCTTGAGTAACAGTGTGAGTGAGCGAGGCAGCTCTCATAGGAGGAGTTTGAGAATGTATTTGTGCTGTGAAGCTCGGGGGGTTTGAGGGGAGCACTGAGGCTGAGCTGACACGGCCCCTTGTCCCCGCAGCGCTACGTGGGCGGCTTCCCGCGCAGCATGGAGGGCTTTGTCACCCTGGACGAGGTGGGCGACGAGGAGGACTCCGACCACCAGAAGCTGCGCAAGTCTGGGCTGGCAGCCAAGGCTGCAGGCAAGAGCGAGGACAGCCTGGCAGAGATCAAGGTGGACAAGATTGAGGAGCCAGAGCAGGAGAGTGAAACGTTAGAAAACGGAACGAAAAGCGAAGAGAACGCCAAGACTGAAAGTGTTGAAGCTTCTGATGCTACAACAGCACAGGATACTGAGAAAAGCACCCAGGAAAACACAGACCCCCAGGGCGAGCAGGAAACAAAGAGTGTTCTGGAGAAACCTCTTGTCCCAGATGAATTTAGGATTGGGCCATACCAGCCAAACATTCCTGTTGGTAAGGCTGTTTCCATTTCTTTTCCAAAATGTCTCTGTGCATCGCAGTAGCATTTCTCATTTCATCTGACTTTTATTTTTGGCAATACATTGCCCCATAGCCTTTCATTTTAGGGATTTCCCCTCCTTCCCCTTCTTCAGTCCTGCCCTAAACCCAGTATTTTCTTCCTTTTTTCTTTCTTTTCATAGAGTTTTTCATAACCCCTTCCTTAGGCAGAAATTGACAGAGGTATCTTTTAGCAACACAAATTCAATTGCTAGCACAAAGCACAACAGTGGTAATAGTTCAGAGTCATATTAAGTACTCCAAAACTGATCACAAAACGTTGTGAGTTCTTGAAGGACCTAATAAAATGGACCCTTAATCCAAAAGGTTGATTATTAAATTAAAAAAAAAATAACCTGCACATATGTAGTTACTACTAGGCCCCTCCTTGACTAAACTAAAACAGAGACTTTTAAAGATAAAGCAGCTTTTAATGTAAAGTGAATTATGGTTTTAAGATTTAGCTGAAATGACATATGACATTAAAAGAAATGATGTAGAGTAGATCTCTTAGTTTATTTTGTGGTGTTTACTCCTCTAGGTGTGAATTATGTGGTACCCAAAACAGGGTTTTATTGCAAATTGTGTTCCCTGTTCTACACAAATGAAGATGTTGCAAAAAAGACCCATTGCAGCAGCCTTCCTCATTATCAAAAGTTGAAGGTAAGGCAAAAACTTGTTCATTTTAAATGGCTTGATTCTTTTGGGGAATAGAGCTCAACGAGACCGGACTGAGAATAAAAATGCCTTTCAGGCAGTGGAAATTGGCTTACTCACTTTTAACTCTAGATAGACCTCTCCAAAATGTCATCTTGTGAAAACAACATGCAGAATACACAGTTTAAAGAGTGGCTCCAGCATTTTTTTTATCTTGTAAATTTGGATTAAAGAGGGAATTCCAATTGGAATAAGGCCAGGCCTAGAAGTAGTGATGCAGAGTAAATACAGATGGCCCAGATCCCTTCCAGTTGTCCCTTTGAGAGTGTTTTTCAACCAGTCAACAAAGCTTAAGATGAAGTTTTTATATGTTTAAAAAAGGCAAAACCTTTGCAACTTCTGATTTTGTGAGCACTTTTTCAATTTTCTAACTGGATGAGGTATCACATGATTGCATGGCATGAGTGACAATGCTGCTGCTGTAACCTCATACTGTGAGCTGCAAACATGACCTCCAGGAAAGGGCAATCCCAAAGGAATTCTGATAGTCCTGCAGTGTCACATTAATGCATTTCAGGGCAGTTGATCCCTGAGCTGAAAGAAAACCCCAGGGGTTCCACAGAGAAGGAGAATGTGGCACCTCATAATTCAAACATTTGCCTTCTTGCAGTAACAGGGAACCCCTACATAAACAAAGGGCCCAGGAAGGCGGATGGCACAAAAATTGTCACCAAACAGTACTGTGAAGGAGTAGATCAGAAAATCAATTCCCATGCAGGATCTTGTAGGAAGAAAATTCACCTCATCCATCACCATAGTGTTTTTTTCTTTTTTTTTTTTTTTTTTTCCATTGAGGTACCTGCTTATGGGACATTAAAGCCTGATGTAAAAAGGGGAGGGGGGAAAATGCCAATTTGTGAGCTTTATTACTTGAAAAAAACGTGATTTGCTTTGCTTTTTCCATGGCAGAAATGATCAGTGAGCTGCTTGTGGGTGATTGTGTGACTGTGGTGGAGTTTGAAACTGGGGAGGGAAGGGGGGAATGCAGCTTCTGTTTCATAGTGACACCTGCTTGGAGCTGGAAGTCTCCTTTGCTTGGAGAGCTGGGAAGACGAAATAGGTGAATTGATGTTGCTGCCAAATGTCATCAAAGGTGGTACCAAATTCCTCAGACTTCCAAATCAACCCTTCTTCAGGGAGGGGAGATACTGAGCTATTGTGTCCCTGCCTCTGTAGAGGGCAGATTCCACCCAGGTAAGTGGCTCAGTCATGTCACAAGTCCATGACAACAGGGGAGGAATTCCCTTGGCTTGCCAAGGAGAGCTCCACTCCGGGGTGGGGAGAAGTGCCAGCCTTGTTAGTTATGACCTTTGCACTTGCAATTGATGCTCACAGATTTTAAACTTGGAAATTGGATTTATGTTTCCATTCTTTATGTTGTGCCTGTGAGAAACTCTTTAAATATATCCCCAATGTAACTGCTTTCTTTCAACAGAAAATTCTGGATAAAATGGCAGAAGACTTCAGGCAAAAGAAAGAAGGTTAAAAAGAAGAAAGGATGTAAGGAAAACGTGGCTTTGTTTTTAATGTTAATCTTTTTTAAAAGCAGTACAAGTAGTAGATGGAAATACTGTATTCTTTTTTGTTTTAGTGAGATACAGTAGGCTTTATAGGTCTGTTCATGTGTTAAATGTTGTAGCAAAAAGCATATGCAGTTAAGTTAATGACAACAGTTTGTTCTTAATGTGAGAATGGCAACAACTTTTCATTTGACACTTCAAGCTATTACAGAAAAAGAAATCTTGCACCCTTGTGGAAAGCTCATCTATGAGAAGAAAACTGCGTTTAAATGAAACTTACTACTTTCAAGCTTCAGAAATTGTCTTTCAATTCCATTCTGAATAAAAAATGAAAAGTAATACTGTATTTTTATTTTATCTAGAACATTCCGTATTTTGGTCTGAGCCTAGCAGCTGTTTAATTTTGAGTGTAAGGCTGTCATTGCATTTCACTTTGGAAAAGTTGTTAAATGTAAGTTGCATTTTTAAATGTTGAATTGCAGTTTCTTTTAATGTCACTGCTGTTATCTATAGCAAATAGGAAAATTAGTGATTAGTCAGCTTTACAACTTTGTGATTTTTTTTTTTCCTAAGCTCTTGCTAGACTTTCCTATTCAGCTATTCCGTGTATTTTTAGTGAGAAGTAAATGCCCATTCTCTGACCAGTATTATTTCCTCGAGCTCTTCCTGCTTTTACTTGAATCTCGTCGCTGTCGTACATCTCTGGTATATCAAAAGCAGCATTGGAGTCCTAAAAGGGACAGAGGTATCTTTATATTCTTCACATGGAAGTTTTCATACCTGCATTTTAACACCATTTTTTTGTTAAAACCTGTTTTTGTCAAGACTCTTTAGAACTGTGCATTTAATGTACCTGCACATGTGAGATGTGAACAGGAATTTGCATGTGTAACCTGTGTTTATCTGTAGTTTTTGTTATTTACTGCTTATTTGTGACTTCAGGTTACTAAAGTGATTCCCAATAAACAAAGCTAGACCACAGTGATTTGTTAGAGATGTTTGGCATGTTAACCAGTGTGTCTGCTGAACTATATCCTGTGTCATGTCACCACACCAAAACTCAAGCTCTCTTTTTAAAATGTGCATGTTTTTAACACCTTTGCTTCAGCAGCTTCCTGCATAACTCTTCTTTCTCTTCCCTAAACCCTCTTGCATTTCCAAACAAATTAAAATATCACTTGTTAAAACCCTGGTAGGTATATTCTGCTGACACTTTTATTTCTGGAGTTTTGGCGTGTTCTCATAAAGCTGAAGCCACATCCCATTCATGCAGACAAAACAGAGTGGGGCCCGTTCTTCCAGCCTGAGCCTCCACCAGTGAGGATCTGGGGCTCAAAGGGGTTTGGCATGTAGGAGGCTGAGTGCTGATGAAGTTAAAATGTCCTTCGTTAAGCAGGCACACCCAGCAGACACAGGAGTTTGTGTTGTGTGCAAGTCAAGCCTCGAGAACTTGTTTTTCCAGCTGTGACTTTGTGTTGCACCTTCACCCGAGGGGTTGCAGTCCCTCACAGAGCTTGAGCCACCTCCAATGAGGGCACCAGGTTCTGTGGGGGCCTGGAGAGGGGAGAAGTGCTGAGGAGCAGCTCCAGTGCAGGGTTTGTTGAAATAGCACATCCAAATTAAAGTTTTACCAGGCAGTGACTCATCCCTGTACAGAGAGCAGTTACCGCTCTATACACGACAGTCATTAGTATGCAAAGTGATGTTTGGGTTTGTAGGAAATGGATTAAATGTCAGGCACTGATAGAATCTTAAAGCTTTCTAAGGCCCCTGAAAGAAATCACAGGCACCAGCAGCCCTGCATTTAGGGCAGAACTAAGTCATAAGGATGGGCTTGGAGCCCCAGTTAGGTGGCATTTGTCATTCACCTGTCCTGAGAGGCTGATGAGTCCCTCTGCCTTGGCCCCAGACCAGGGCCCTTCTCTCTGATGGGGGCAGATAATTTATTTTCAAGGTCCTTTAACTTTCCTTACAATGTTCATTTAAGATTAATGTATCAAAATACTACATTCCGTTTTTAAAGTAGCCTTTTGTTAGCTAATACCCGTGCTGAGCTTGGAACTTGTGTGAGTGCTGACCTGTGTACAGGTAAACATGTACATCATGTTTAGTGTTTAAACATAAAGCATTCCCAGATGTGAGTGATTTTAGGGTGCTTTTACATGTCAGAAGTTAAATCAAACCCACTATTTCTGCAATGTGTCTTCTGTTCCCATGCAGAGGTCAGGAAGAATAGAGCCCTTAGAGTAATTTCTGAGGAAAAGGTACCAGAAAAACCTGATCTTGAGGACAGATTCCAGACACACACGTTGGTGTCATGGGCTGCTTATTTGGGAATAACTGTACTGTGAAGGGTGAGGGAAATCTCAGAGCACGAGGGTGAGTGTAAAATGTCTGGCTCTGCTTCAGACACAGATTTCAGCTGTAAGGGGTAACCTGGAGACTGCTGTCCCATTGCTGTAGGGAGTGAGTAGGAAGAGAAGCTTCTTCCAGATGAGAAAACCACATCCTGCTGGATTTGTAGAGTTAGAAATTGTGGAAATAACAGTAGCAAGAGCACGGTGTTGTTTTTTTAAGGCTGATGCTTGCAGAAGTATTTTGCAGTGTTTGATGGACTGTAGGGAAACCCTTGAGCCTTGGGAACAAGTTGGTAATGGTGGCTGGTAAAATCAGTATAAACTAACGTACACTTGGGCATTTCCAGCTGCTTTGTGTGCCACGCGTGGCTGCAGCTGGGGCAGCCAGCTCAAGGAGGGTTTGTGGCTCCAGACTGTGGCTGGTTTCAGTGCCTCTGTGAGGCTGTGGAGGGGCCAGAGAGGCATTCCCACCTTCCCCTGAGGAAAAGGGAGACGAGAAACAAAGAATAAAAATGGCTTTTTGAACCCATTTTGTAAATGGGGCTGAAGCCTCGACACGTACTCGGAAAGGAATCTCTATTATGTCCCGTTTCCTGATACAGCGCCCTAAGACGCACGAGCCCGTGCAGAAACACCACTTTATGAACAGGAGTGTTCAGTGTTCCATTATCCTCTCCCTCCGTGAGGCGAGGGGTCTGCGCCTCCCGGCTCAGCCGCTGTCCCGAGGGAGGCTGGGGGAGCCTCGGGGGGTGCCCGCTAACGGGGAGTGTTGGCTCCCCCTCAGAGCTCCGGGGCCGTTCGGCGATCCCTCTGTGAGCCCCGGGGGCGTTCGGCCCCCGCCCCCTTACCGCCGCTGCCACAAGATGGCGGCCATGCCGCCGGACTGCGCTTCCCGGCGTGCCCCGCGCCGCCACGCGAAATGGCCGCCAGGTGCCGTGCAGGACTACAGTTCCCAGCATGCCGCGCGCCGGGAGGAGGGTGACGGAAAAGACTACGAGTCCCGGTGTGCAGCGCGCCGCCCCCCCGCCGATGCTGCGGCCTGCCGCGCGCCTGCCGCCGCCGCTTCCGGGGGAGAGGGGGCGGAGCCGGCGGGGGCCCGGCGTTGGCGGAAGTGACGTCAGGTCCGGCGGTGTGTGGCGGAGCGGGGCGGGCCGGGCCGAGCGCGGACCGGGCGGAGCGGAGCGGGGCCGGTGGGTCCGGTGGGGTCCGGGCGGGTCACGGCGGAGCGGCGGCTCCTCTGCGCACCGCAGGTGAGAGTCGGGACACGGCCCCGGGCACGCACCGCCGGCGCCGCCGCGGGGGCTCGAGGGCGCCGCCCCCTCCCCTGAGGCGGCGCCGGGCCGCGGCCTCCACCCCCCGCGGCGGGGCCGCCCCTCGGTATTGTCTGCGGCGCCATCCGGGGCCTGCGGGGGCGGCTGGTGCCGAACAAAGCGGAGCCGGGGGGCGGCGGCCCGCGGCGTTACCGCCCGCGCGGGGCCGAGCGCGGGGCCGGGGCAGCGAGCGGCGCGGCCCGGGGTGACCGGCACCGGACTACCGACAACACCGGCTCGCGGCCGCGGCCCCGCTGCTACCCAAACGTGGCCCCGGAGCGGGTCCGCCCAGCCGCCGAGGGGCCCCGTCCCCGGCGGGGCGCTGCTGCCACCAGCCCCGGCTGAGCCCGCGCGGGGGAGGCGGCTGCGTTCGGTAACCTCCAGCGCAGCGCTCCGAGGCGTTTGTGTCAGATAGCGCTGGCGTCCCGCGTGGATTTGATTAAGAAATCTGTTTATTGGGCGAGTGTAGTTATTAGACGGTTATAATCAGCTCCCTCGATAAGAGCCGTGTGCTAATCTCGATAGATAAGGAGGAGCTGGGCCGGTGCTGCCGACTCGCAGCAGCAATCACCGGCTGATAAACAAGTCGCTGACTTCTGCCCCAGCTGCTCTAAAACACCTTCCTTTAATCTTCGGTTCCCACTAAAACCGTGTTATTTTTGGGTGCTTAAAGCAAATATCGTATTTTTTTTACTTAATTATTCTCTTTTTTTTTCTGTGGTGGGTAAGGAGCTGTGGTTGCTGCATGGAATTAGGCCTGACCTCACCTCCGGAGAAGGCAGTGGATAATCTTCTTTCGTGACTGGGTTTTAAATGCAGCCTCTTCAGTCACAAAGCTCTGAATTTTAATGATGGTCGGTCAAGGGCTCCTCATGGCTGTAACTGCTGCAAAATTCAGGGAAATGGGTGAATTAATGGGCCTTAGTGATGTTCTGGAGTAACAAGCTGCACACTGCATACAGAAAACAACTCAGGGTTAGCTGAAGACCGGTAGTTACAGGATTTTTTATTTCTGTCTTCATTTCTAAGATACAAGTACTATTTTTTATTGGTGTCTTTCCTTATGCACTTGCAGTGTATTTGCTCCACCCCCCCGCTCCACACCAAAATCCCAGAGGAACTTGGGTCAGAACCTCACAGTGTGTCGCCGTGGCAGAATTCTCCCTGTTTTCTGTTCCTTAGCACTGCCAGTGTTACATTTCCTCTTCTACCGTGAGGAGCTTTGAGCTCCTCTGCTTCCCACCTACTCCCAGATGGAAAATGGGTTATTTTTATTCCCAGCAGCAGTGTAGCCTGGCACTGGGGCTTGTTTCCTGCAGCAGCCTGCTTGGATTGGGACTTTTTGCAAGACTGAAGTGGCATTTGGCTCTCCCCCTCAGAATTCCCTGACTGAAAACGTTGTACCGGTACTGGTGGAACGAGACTGAGCTTGTCCCCACACGTGAGCACAGAAACCTGGTCTGTGTCTTGAAGTGGAGAAATGGGAAGGTTTATTTGTTTTGGAAGGTTTATTTGTTCTGTTGGAAGCTGCAGAAAATTAAATCAGGGGTACTGCGAGTGAGGAACCAGCCTGGGGCTTCCTCAGAGTTCCTGCAGGATAAGTGAGTGCGGGCATGTTTCCCTGTGGGAAGGGCATGAATGGTCTGAGGGCTTCATCAGATAAACTTCAAATATTCAGGCTGAGAAGATCAGCCTTGAAGATCATCGCCGTTATCCTTGGGCAGTGGTGGACAAAGCTGGTTTGGTCCAAGCTGGACTTCCCTCCCTCCCTCCCTCCCTCCCTGCTAAAGCTGGAGCTCCTGTCTGGTGGGAATGCTTCAGAAACAGGAAAGCTGGCCCGTGATTCAACAAATTAACCTTCCAAGCTTTTACACAAACAAGTAGGGTTGGTTTGTTGGGTTTGGGTTGGTTTTTTAAATTATTTTTACCATTCTGGACTTGTCTGGGTACAGTCACCTTTGTATAGAAGCTGCCTGAGTTCCTCACTGCTGAGGCAGTTACTTTCAGGAAAATAATAATATCAAGACTAGCTCCACAAAAGAGAAGGTGAAAAGACATGACAGTCAAAAGTGGTGGGGGGAAGAAATTCAGTTTTTGAGGCTTTATTTCCTGTACTCCATCCCATGTGTTGCTTTGGGAACAGCTGAAGTGGCTTAAAGCAATTTCAAGCTTGAATTGGGGCGTTCAACACAACGTCCTTTCCTGTTTTATGTAAATGCTGCCAGTAATCCTCAGCAAGTTTGTTTTGAAAGAACATCAAAAAGAACCTGTTTTCCCTCGTGGAATACACAGTGGAACACAGGCATCTCCTCCCAGTTGTGGCACTTCCCAGGGAGCTGCAGTGACTTCTGTGCTGGGGTTTGCTTTTGGTAGAGAAACGTGGAACACAGCAGGCCAGGCAGGTTGCTTCTTCTTTGTGCTTTTCTTAATTGGTCACTCAGATGTGGCAGGTTTTTAGCTGGTATCATCAAGAGTTTTGAACCAAAACTTGCATTAATTCCCTAGATAACAGAACCAACTGGAATGCAAAGAGAAAATGTGAGGTGCTGGGTGATAAGCCCTGGTACTCTAATAACAACAGGGCTGTATTTGACACCCTCCTCTCTGAAGAAGTCACTCTTTGATATGTAGACAATGAAGTTTTGTTAATAAAATAAAAATATTTTCACTCGCTGCTGAAACTTTCATTGTGAATTTTAACATGAGAAAAACATTAAAATTTGACTTGAGTCATGGATTTTTTGGTCAGGTTTTTTTTAGGTCTTTTTTATGACGTTGCCTCACTTTGTATACTGTTTAAAGAAAATTGATACTACCAGTGTTAGTATCCAACAAATTCTGAGCTTTTCCAGTGTTGATCTGTTTATTTGGGCATGGCACAGAAGGGCAGCAATGTTGTATCACCTCAGAACACACAGATTTCCTGGTGGCCCTGTGCAGGGTCAGTTCCTCGTGGTTTCTGCTCACTGCAGGGTTTCCCAGCAGGAAAGGGCTGTGAAACCTGGATTGTCCCATCACACACAACACTTAAAAGTGCTTTGGAAAACAAATTCTCCTTTTGAGTGTTTAAATATTTTCCTACTGGCAAGTTTCCTACTGTTTTTTTCCTGTCACTTTTCATTGGCTGCGTTGCTTGGCTTCGGTGAGGTTCAGTTTGGGAAATTAATTTGTCCCTGGAATCCGCACACAATGGGAACGGCGCTTGTGATGCCGTTCCTTGCTGTGATCTCACAGCTCTGCCGCAGCTGGGGCAAGGCTGCCTGGAGCCCCTGAGTGCAGGTGCAGCCTCCGTTCCCTTGGGCTGGGCTTGTGCAGGCGGGGAATGAGGAGCCTGCAGGTGCTTCATGCTGCCCTCCTCAGTTGCAGGTTTGGGATCGGAGTGGCAGCCATGAAGGACCCGAGTCGCAGCAGTACCAGCCCCAGCATCATCAGCGAGGATGTGATCATCAACGGGCACTCCCACGAGGATGACAACCCCTTTGCTGAGTACATGTGGATGGAGAACGAGGAGGAGTTCAACAGGCAGGCAAGTAACTCCCTGCTTTCCATGGCCCATCTGTCCCTTGTCCCTTCCCAGCTGAAGGGACAGCTGGGATCCACCACTGACCCTCCTTTAGAGAGGAAGTTTCAGATGGGCTCTCTGGAGTGATCCTGGGGAACAAACAGGTCTCCCTTGCTCTGGCAGTAAATGCTGATCTTGTGTAGTCCTGGTGGAAAATACAGGAAGTGCAGCACGTTCTAATCCATCCATTAATTAATTCCGTGCTTCTGTGGGAGGGAGGGGAGAACAGAGAGCTGACAGAAGTACATGGCACTTGGGAAGGGCTGGCCCGGGAGGCGTTCGTGTGTGAACGTGCTGAGTGCCCCAGTGCCGAGCTGGGGAATTCCAGGTGCACACCTGCCTTGGGAACAGCCCTGCTGCTCCACACGGTGCTGGGTGACAGCTGCTCATTTTAATACTTGAGTCTTACAGCTCCCTTCTCTGTCAGGTGGGAAGGAGGCCTTCATTCCCTCTGCCACCTTGCCTCTGTCACCCTTTTCTGTCCTGCTCTGGAGTCTGGGGACAGCCCACCTCTTTCCACACCCTTTTCCCATTCCCAGCTTGCTCCATGCTCTCCATAGCTGCTGCCTGTGCTCCAGCAGCTGTGGCTGTGCAGGGTGCTGAGTTACCAGCACAGGATCCTCAGGGTGCCAGCAGCTTTGAGCTCACTCAGAGTCAGGTTTGCTCACAAAACCTCTGTTCTCTTGTGCATTGTTTCCTGTTTGGTGGCTTTTCCCGCCTGGGAACTGTCCCACAGTTAGCATACAGGGGTTACAGTTCTCTGGGAAGGAGCTGAGTTGTGCCAGGATTTTTCAGGCACAGATTCCATTGTCAGAGCAGAGGAAAGGTGGGAGTGTGAGGGGACAAGGGTCATACTCAGACACAATTGGGGCAGCCTGGTCACCTGCTGCTGCAGACACAGCCCTCTGGGAGCCTGAGCAAGTTAAACTGGAGCTGGAAAATAAAAACAGGCAGTCCTAATTTCCAGCTATTTGGGGAATTAAATGTTATTTAGTACTGCTGGAGCTGCCATGGAGGCACCTGTAGGGATACAGGCTTGTAACCAAGCCCCTGGAGCTGGGCAAGCCCTGTGTAACAGGAGCCTGTGGCCATGTGCCCCAGCAGGAGGGAGGCAGTGCCTCCTGAAGTGCTGCTCTGGGGAATCACTGAGTCAGCCTTCAGTGCCTCTGCAGTGCCTGGGCGGTGGCTCTGAGCATGTGGGGATGAGTCCCTGTTCCCCAGAACACGAGGTGAGCTCGTGGGTGTGTTTGCCCCAAGGGCAAGGACCCAGATTGCACAGCAGTCCTGATAATCTGGTGTTAATGTTTTTGATTTGGTGTTTGTGGTAACTGAATTTCCACTCCAGGATTGAGGAGGTGTTTGATTTCAGAGCAAAGGGTAGAGATGGGAAAACTTGTTCGAGCTTCCACTGAGTGAACTTCTAAATCTGTCCTGAATCAATTTTCCATTCCCTTGTGTCTGGGCAAGTCCTTCACACCAGCTTCTGTTTCCCTGCTTTCCTCTCTTACACACTCTGATTCAGGACATGGAAAATTTGTAGGATGATCTTGCTCCAAAGCTCGTTTACTGAACAACCAAGGAAAACTGCTTTGATCTCTGTGCTGCGTGTCAGTTCTGCCTGGCTTGGTTTGTCCTGCTCCCAGGACAGCAGGGCTGCATTCCTCACAGTGCTGGCATCAGGTGGGGTTCCCCAGGAGAGCACAGTGGGTGAGCACACGCTGGCAGTGAGGAGAGGCTGCTTGTTCCAGGTGACAGGCAGAGGTTATTTTTTCCCCAGGAGTCCCACAGGACACTTTCCTGGGGAGTGTTTCCTGGCTCTGTGTCTTGGCACAGCTCCCTTCCTCATACTTGCAGCGAGCTCAGTCCAGATTAGTTGGTACAGCTGAAATTTTTGCTTGGGACCTACATTTTCCTTCTCCTTCAGGTCATAACAAGCTGCAAACAAAACAGCTGGGGCTGGGGGGTTCTCCTGCCTCTCCCTTTCAGCTGCAGCCCCAATCCCTTGGACAAAGCATTGATGTCCTTGCTGCATGGACGTGGTGCTGGGCTGGGGTGCTGCTGACAGCTGGGAAGGTCAGCTGGGTGCACACACCTGGGAATGAACCCCCCACAAGCTCACAATAGATCAGTTGCTGAAGCAGTTCCTTTTCATTGCACAGATCGAAGAGGAGTTGTGGGAAGAAGAATTTATCGAGCGCTGTTTCCAGGAGATGCTGGAAGAGGAGGAGGAGCACGAGTGGTTTATTCCAGCCCGTGATCTCCCACAAACAATGGATCAAATCCAGGACCAGTTCAATGACCTTGTTATCAGTGACAGCTCATCGCTGGAGGATCTGGTGGTAAGCTCAGCTTCTCATTCTATTTCTAAAGCTCAAGTCTTTGTGCAAGGCTGGGGCTTACTGGTGCTTATGGCCTGAGAAAGTCCTTCCAGCAGAAAGGAGCCTGTTAAACCCTGCCTGGCTGGGCAGAGTAGGTGGGAAGGATGGGTGGGATGTGACCTGTTTGGTGGCTTTCTTCATACCCACGTGGAGCCTTTCCTATGGCACAACTCCAGGAGTGGGTGGGATGTTATGAAAGAAGGGCACTGAGTGAAGCCAGGGCTGGGAAAGGGTCCCTGGGCATCTGCCAGCATTGACACATTGGGCTGGTCTGGGCCCTGTCCCAGGGTCTGGTTGGGGCTGGGAGAACCACAGCAGATTCCTGGAACAATTCTAGAGAAGGGGAAAGCAGCCAAACTCTATTTCCCTCTTTTTGCCATCTGACTTCTGTGCAGAGCTCAGCCCAAAGGAAAGGGCAGCGTGTGCTTGTTTTCCCTCGCAGAATCCACAGTTGCTCGTACACAGCACAGACCCCACACGATCCTGTCACACAACTGCTCTGAGATTCAGATGCAGACCCTGACTTTCCCAAGCTGAAGCAGCTGCAGACAGGAGTTTCAGCCTCAGGGAATATCAGAAAAGCCTAATCCTCCATTTCTTTGTGATAAAGAGATCCTTTTGAAGGTGCTGGTGCCCACCTTGAACTACAGGACATGGAGCAGCAGCAGCTTGCCAAGGGGCAGGACAGGGGCCTCACAGGCAGAGACATGTAAAAAATCAATACAGTGCTCATACACATGAAATTCCCAGAAGTGGCTGAAGTTCCTGGAACAAGTCACCTCTTGCTTAAATAAGCAAAATTTAAAAACCTTGTGGCACGTTTTAACAGCTCAATTTGAGAAAAGGCTATTTCAGCATGAGGGGAAGCTGCTGTGTTTGGTGCATGCCTGTGGTTTGCTGTTTATTCCCTGAGCCCTCATCCAGCTAAAACTTCAGGTGGAGCTAAGGAAGGTTGGATAACTCAGGGAGTAGCACTCAGGGAGAGGAATGGGCTTTTCTGGGGATTATAGACTGCTGCTAAGTGTAAGAAGCCTATTGTATACGTGATTGTTCCTCTAAATCCATAAACCTTTGCCTCTAATTGTCTTCAGCTTGAAAATGGAAGCTGAAAATAACAATTCACCTCGATTTCTGTTCTTCCCTTCCTCAGGTCAAGAGTAATCTGAATCCAAACGCAAAGGAGTTTGTTCCTGGGGTGAAGTACTTAAACATTTGAGTAGACTGGGCCCTCTTTTGGTGGATGTAGCACAATTTCCACACTGTGAAGCCAGTATTAGAAGATTTAATTGTAAAAGCTCTCTCTTCTTGTCACTGTGTTACACTTATGCATTGCCAAAGTTTTGTTAGTCTTGCATGCTCAATAAAAGTGCTGAGACTGTTATTAAGTAAATCTGTCAAAAGTTTAATGGAAACATAATTGGGCCCTGGCTCTGTGCGAAGGAGGCAGTGAGGTAAGAAGCACCAGTCAAGTTGAGACAAAGTACCACGTTAATAAAACCTTCTGCAGACTCTGACTTTTTAAACAGGACTTGGAATTTGCGGTGAATGGTCTGTTTTTAACTAAAGATGTTAACTGGTGCTAGCTTGCACCTGATAATGCCTTAACTTCCAAGTGAAAGTGAGGAGATCTGATTGTTATGCAAATTAGCTAACTTTCCTTTGAGGTATCAGTGTTGTTACTAATGTTAATTTCCCCCCTTACAAAACATCGTGATCCTGGGAAGCAGCGTGAGCTTAACCCAAATCTCACAGACCTGTACAGAGTCGTAGATCTCAGCTCCTGAACTAACATCCAGGCATTTGGCAGGAAGCAGTTCTCTGTCCTTTGCAGTGCGTGATCATGTTAGAAACCTTCCCTTCCCGTGCTGTTCAGGGAGGTGTGAGATCCATCACAGTTCCTGCCAAGAACAGGCATCCCACACAGCACTGCCTATGGAACCCTTAGCATCCAACTTCCCACAGCTGGATTTAACCAGGCAAACCCCAGCATTAGTGATTTGAGTGGTGCTTTTCCCTTGCTTTGTTTAATCATCACTACACAATAGTCTACAGCACAACGACTTTTTGGGGTTGGTTTTTTTTTTTGGTTTTTTGGTTGTTTTTTTTTTTTTTTTCTTTTAATAAAGCTAGAACAGTTTTGGCTTCTTAAACTTCATATTTGGGTAGGTTAAGCTGCCATACGTGTTCAGTGTGAATAGTGTTTAAGTTGAAAATATTGTAAAAAAGTTATATTTTTTCAAAAATATTTAAAAAAATAAATAATAGTAGAACTGATGTGGTGGCTGTCTCATAACTGGGCATCTGGCACGGGAACTCGCTTGGCAGCATGTGGAGGACAGGGCTGGCACTGTGGAGCCCCATGGCCCTGGATCCTGGCTGAAGCTGGACTCTTCATGGAATCACAGACTGCTCTGGGTTGGAAGAGACTTGAGAGACCCAGTTCCATGGGCAGGGATGCCTTCCACTGTTCCAGGCTGCTCCAAGCCCTGTCCAGCCTGGCCTCAGATGCTTCCAGGGATGGGATTTGTTCCTCTCCTCCCACTCCATGCTCTCCCATCATTTTCCCTGTGGCTGTTGCCAGGCTGGCCCTGCTGGCAGCCCCAGGAGCAGCTGAGGGCTCTCAGAAGCTGCTGCTGGTGCTTGGCCCTGGAGCCCCAGAGCTGGAGTCGAGTGCTGGCTCAACAGCTTCTGCAGCCCCATCCGCTCTTGCTTCACGGAATATCCTGAGTTGGACCCACAAGGATCAAGCCCAGGCCCTGCTCAGGACAGCCCAGCCTCGCTGTATCTCCTTTTAAAGCTCGGATTAAAGCGAAGGGGCCTAGCTGAGCTGCAGCTCTGCAGGACGGGCAGGGTGAGGCGGGGCCTTCCCGCAGGTGCTGCCCTGCAGCAGAACCACCCGCCTGTGTCAGGAGAGCCTCTCCCTGCTGGGGGAGCTCCACTGCACCAACGCCTTCCCTTCCCACACACAGAGCTGGCAAAACTTCTCCAGGATTTCCACTGACCTGGGGAGAGTTTAGACTCGAGTACCTAAAGGAAAAGGTCAGCAAATAACACACAGCTGGTTTCTATCTGCAGTGGGAGTTCCACCAGCAAGTCCTGCGTGGCTGCTGTTTGTCCACGAGCTTTGGCCTGGTCGCTGTCACCTCGGGATGGTGGCAGCTGAGTGCAGCAGCCAGGAGCCAGCACGTGGAGCAGCCAGGCTGGCCGCGGCCGCTCTGCTGGAGCTGGGTTCATCCCTCTCCTGTGTCCTAGCGCTGGGATGTTCATTGGGGAGGAGCTGCCCTGTCCATGCTGGGTTTGGGGTGTGACTGCAGCAGAGGGGTGGCACCCAGCCACTGGCACTGCCCCCAGGCTCCCTCAGTCCTGCTCCAGCCCCAGCGGGTGGGCTGGGGGACAAGGAAATGGGAGGGGACCCCGCAGGCCAGAGAGGTGTCCCACACTGTGACACTGTGCTCGGCACCAGCGCCAGGACAGCAGCCAAAGAGGGGGCTCAGAGCCTGGCTGGTGCTCCGGGAGGTGGGGAGTGATTGTATTTGCATCCCTTGGGGGTTATTTTAACTTGGGGTGGTTTTTTTCCCTCATCTTCACTTTTAACAGACTTTCTCAGTTCTCTCCCTGCTCAGGCTTGGGAGCGAGTGTGTGACAGTGCCACCCTGGGCTGTGACAGGGTTGTGCAATGTTGCCTCAGCTGAACTTTGGTGCTAAATCCAGGCCAAGGACTGGCCTGACCCCGCTGTGGTGTGGGTCAGCCCCCTCCGTGCCCGCAGCTGAGAGCAGCCTGGTGGCACGGGGCAGTGTCACCAGCACGGCCAGGACATGGCCAGCGCTCCAGAGCTCCCGGGGCAGGAAGGGTTTGCCGAGGGCTTGGGCTGAGCTGCCTCTCCCACAGCCCCGGGTTCAGGCAGAGCCCATCTGGAAGAATTCCAGGGTGTCTGAGTGCCTGGCAGCCCAGGAGGAGCACGGTCAAAGGTGCACAAAGGACGAGGGAAAGGTGCAGGAGGCAGCACAGACGCTGGTGGGGCGCGTGCACTTGAATATATTATCGTTTTTAATGTGTCATCTTAAGTTAGGCATCCTAAGGCTGGTCTGGACACTGCCCCACGCAGAGCCCGTGCCAGCTGCTGGGTCACCGTGCCGGAGCCGAGGGCACAGCACGGTGACAATCCGCGGCCCCGGGCGGGAGTCGGCGGCCCCGGGGCTCCGGCTGGCTCCGATGTGGCTGACGGGCTTCAGCAAGCGCTGGACGAGACTCAGCCAGCTGAAGCTTCGGGTGGAGCATGGCACGGGGTGGCGGTCCCCAGGCTGTGCCCCGGAGCTCGGGGTGTCCCCAAGAGCAGCGTTGTGTTTCCCTGGCCCCGCGTTCGAGCCGAGCACCGGCAGCCTTGGCTGCGGCCGTGGCGGGCGCTGCCGAGCCCCGAGAGCCCCCCGGGAGCTCGGCTCGGCTCCTCCGGCGCTGGGGCGGGACCTGCCGGGAGCCCCCCCGGCTCAGACCTTGGTGCACACCGAGCCCCCGTCCGGGCCCTCTGCGGCCGCCGCGCCGCTGCCGCCCGGCCGGGCCCTGAACCCGGTGAACACCGGGCAGATGGGCACCCTCCGGAGCCAGCGGCTGCTCCGCACCGCGCCCATGCCGAAGGGGAAGTCGTAGCTCCTCAGGCTGGCGCTGCTCGAGCTGTCCGAGTGCGCTCCTGCCTTCCACTGCACCAGCCCTCGTTCCTCCTGCGTGCCTGCGGGGTGTCCGGTGTCACCCCCGGCCCTGCCATCCCCCCTGGCAGCTCTAGATCGACAGGAACCCGCCCCAGCCCCGTTATTTCCCCCTGCCCGCCCGTGTGCCCGGTTACCCGGGATGGTGTTGTCCAGGACGAAGGCGATGGTGCCTCCGACGAACATCTCCGTGGTCAGCAGCACCGTCAGGATCTGGTCCAGCTCGGGGACACCTGCGACAGCGTGGGACGGAGCCGGGGGGCTCTGAGGAGCCGGATTTCCCCGCTGCTCCCCGGGTGGGCGAACGCCGGGAGATCTGCCCTCCTCTCTCCCCAAACTGCCCAAACTGCGGCTCTCCGTGGGGCGGTACCTGTGTTAATGGCCCCGGGGTGGGAATCCAGGTAGTTTGGCAGCGTCAGCCCGAAAAACATGGCAAAGCCCAGCACGAAGAGGTTTCGGGAGGAGTTCATGTCGACGAACTGCAGGTTGGAGAGGCCGACGGCCGTGATCATTCCTGCCGGCAGAGACGCGGCGATGCAGGCGGAGGTGGCCCAGCCGCGGGGAGGGTGCGAGGGGCCCCCGTTCCCCCCAAACCCGCCCTTGCTCTCACCACCCCCGAGGCTGTGGGGACGTGGCCCAGGGCTGCGTTTGGGGCAGACAGTTACCGAATAAGGTGCAGAACATCCCGCCGAGCACGGGGTCGGGCAGCGAGGCGAAGAGCGCCGTGAATTTGCCGATGGTGCCCAGCAGGAGCATGATCCCGGCGCCGTACTGGATCACCCTCCTGCTCCCCACCTGCACACGGACACCGGCAGCAGGTGACGGTGCCTGCGCCCCCCGGCCGAGCCGGGACCCTCCCCGGCCCCGGTACCTTGGTGATGCCCAGGACGCCGATGTTGGGGCTGGAGGACGTGGAGCCATTGCCCGTTCCCAAGAGCCCCGCGATAATGCAGGAGATGCCCTCGGTGAAAATGCCCCTGGGGAACAACACGGTGGGGCTGGTGCCCATCCCACTCTCCTGCAGCATCCCTGACCGGTGTCCAGGGACGCCGCGGTGCGAGTGAGGTACCGTGGAGGAGGGAGCAGCCGGCTGTACCTGTTAATGGCGTGCACAGGGGGCGGCGGCGCTCCTGCCAGCCGGGCACAGGAGTAGTAGTCCCCGATGGACTCGATGATGCCCGCCAGCGTGGCACTGAACATGCCCAGCACGGCTGCTGAGGTCACCGTGGGCAGCCCCCACTGGCCTGCCCGGGCCAGAGCAGCTCAGTGTTGGGGACAGTCCAGGACCCCCCAGCCGGTGCTCGCCGGTGACACTTTGGGCCCCCCGCGTGTTCCCCAGCCCCGGTGATGCTGCGCCAGGTCCCCACATCCCCAGGGCAAAGGGGCATCGGGGCCCCAAGGCAGCGGCGGGCACTCACAGGGGTATGGGACACGGAACCAGGGGGCCACGGACAGGATCTCCCCGCGGGCGTCCGTCCTGGCCTTGTAGCCGTACTCCTCGGGCCGGCTGGGGAACACTCCGGTGCGGGTCAGCACGTAGCAGATGAGCCACACCAGCATGATGGCCAGGATGATCTGCGGGGCACACACCGGCACCCTCCCGCACCGCTCCCGAGCCTGCCTGGCGGCAAACGCGGGAATTTGGGGCCGCCCCAGATGTTCCTACCGGGAACATCTTGAAGATCTGGATGCGGAGCAGGACAAAGCCGTGGCCCCGCCGGTAGCCGGGCAGGTAGATGGCGACCTGCCGCAGGTACTGGGCAAACAGGACAATCAGGAAGATGGTCCTGGGGGAGAGATAGATGGGATCCCTCTGATGGCTCAGGTTTTAGCTTTTATATTTTTCACATTCTGTGCTGCTTTAGTGTGTCAGTCTGAGCTTCATATGAGGGGATAGTGAGCTCTCTGCACAGAGCAGGGAGACAAAACAATTCCTGCTCTAGCTGGGGACCAAGGACAAATGATCCAAATCTCAGCCCAAGAGCACAAACACCGTGGGCTGGAGAGAGAAAAACAAGCAGGATGGGACTGCATGGGCTGAAGCTGTAATTGGACAATGAACTCCAATATGCAGCAGAACTGATAAAAGTGAGAGACCCCGTGAGCAGTCGTGCATTTTGTGACCATTTTGGGTCATCTTGGGTGTAGCCCTGTCTGGGCTCTTGTGCTGCCCAAGGTGCATCCATTGAGGTCTCCTAATAAATCCTTGCTTTATCCTTTAGCTCTGTCCTGTCTCTGTTCTAGATCAGCCTTCACAAGGTATCACCTCACACCCCTGACATCTTCCTGGCTCTGTGTTGGACAACCCTGCCCTCCTGTCCCTGTGTCCCCAGTGTCCCCATGCCATACAGCACAGAGATGCCCCAGTGGGAGCCAGCCCGGTCACCGGCCGCCTGGAAAACGGAGAGTCCGATGAGGGACACGGTGGGGGTGACGGTCAGCGGCCCGATGTAGCTGAGCAGTGCCCCGGGGAGCCCCAGCAGCCCGATGACCACTTCCACCAGGCTGGACACCATGATGGCCCCCTGGATCTGCAGCACACGGAGAGGCACAGGAGAGGGGTCAGCAGCCTGCCGGGGAGTCAGGGTGCCACGGGGTGGTGGCAGAGTGGTGGAGGGTTGTGGCAGGGTGGTGGCAGGGTGATGGCAGGGTGGTGGCAGGGTGGTGGCAGGGTCATGCAGGATGGTGGCAGGGTGGTGGCAGGGTGGTGGCAGGGTGGTGGCAGGGTCATGCAGGATGATGGCAGAATGGTGGCAGGATGGTGGCAGGGCGGTGGCAGGGTGGTGGCAGGATGATGGCAGGGTGGTGCAGGGTGGTGGCAGGGTGGTGCAGGATTGTGGCAGGGTGATGGCAGAATGGCGGCAGAATGGTGGCAGGATGATGGCAGGGTGATGGCAGGATGGTGGCAGGATGGTGGCAGGATGATGGCAGGGTGATGGCAGAATGGTGGCAGAATGGTTGGCAGGATGATGGCAGGGTGATGGCAGGATGGTGGCAGGATGGTGGCAGGATGGTGCAGGATTGTGGCAGGGTCATGACAGGATGGTGGCAGAATGGTGGCAGGGTGATGGCAGAATGGTGACAGAATGGTGGCAGGATGGTGGCAGGGTGGTGGCAGGGTGGTGGCAGGGTGGTGGCAGGATGGTGGCAGGGTGGTGGCAGGATGTACCTCTCGCATGCGGGGCTGCCAGATGTGGGATGTGTTGAGAGGCAGTGACCAGTTGCCGTAGATCTGCTCTGGGGATGAAGGGCAGTGAGGTGGTCCTGGGGGTCGGGGAGCAGCCGGACACCCCCTGCACCCCCGTGCCCTCACCTTCAGGTGGGCACCGCCACTTGTCCAGGGCCAGGATGGACTTGGCGGGGACGAGGAAGGCCAGGGCGCTGGCCTGGAAGAGCGGCAGCCTGCGGGGACAGAGGGATGGATCCCGTGCCCGGGGCTGGGCACGGGGCCCGCGGGGCTGCGGCTCTACCTGATGCCCACAGTGGTCTGGATGAGGGTGGTGATGCCCACGCAGGTGAAGATGGTGCCAATGAGGTAGCTGACGGTCAGCTGGTCCTTGCCCACGCACAGGCTCTCGGCCAGCAGGAAGGGGACGGCGATGGTGCCGCTGAAGCAGGTCAGGTAGTGCTGGGGGCGGGGGGGGGCTCAGCGGGGCTGGGGGTGCCCCACACCGCGGGGAACGGGAATTTGGGGTCTGACGCTTTCCAGGCTGTACCTGGAAGCCGAGCAGGATGCAGAGGTACCAGGGGGGCACGTCCTCAATCCTGTAGAGCATGTCCACCTCCGGCCGGGGGGGCCTGGTGCCCGCCCCGGGGTCCTGCTGGGGGGGGGGGGGGCACAGCTCAGCCTGTCTCATCCTAGGGCTGCGTGCAGGGACGGGCACCCCGCCCTGCCCCATGGGAGCCCCTGTGCCCGGGACGGGATCCATGAGCACCCTCCCCCTGTGCCAGGGACGGGAGGGGTCTCGGCTGGCCGGTTTCCATCCGCAGGTGTGTCACAGACGGATTTGGGGTGTGGTGCTGCCCACGGGGTGCCCCGGTACTCACCCTGCCCGCCATGGGCAGCTCCTTCCCAGGGGCGTGCGGGGAGCCCGCGGGGCCCAGAGCCAAGTTCCCGTTCTGGCAGTGGGGACGAGGGAGGAGCTGGGTCAGAGCGGACCCGGGTGTCCCACGGGAGAGGGGCTGGGCTCTGCTCTGAGGGACGCGGGTGACACCGGGCCATGGCCCAGCGTGTTTCCTGTCAGTCCCACCCGGTGCCCGCTCTGACCTCCAGGAGGGGTCTGGGCTCCCAAACCCACCGATCCCTGCGTTGTATTTCGTTCCTGGAAAGTCTGGAGGGGGATCCCCCCTACAGGTGATGGGAAAGCTGGCACGGCCAGTCCCAGCCGCAGCATTCCAGCGTGTCCCCTTGGTCCCGCGATTCACCACAGTCCCCAGGCTCCCCCCGGCCCTTGCCAGCCCCAGCAGGGCATCCTGACCCTGAGCTGGCCGTCGCCGGGGTCGGTGTGCCCGGCCACCACCTCCCTCCCCACCGCCCCGGGATGACACCGAGGAAGGATGGGGACGGGGACGGGGACGGCGCCTGCATTCACCTGGGGCTGAGCCAGGTCTCCCGAGCGGGTCCCCATCTTCCGACGATTCCCGGCGGCGCTGTCCCTGCTCGGGGGGTTTTATGGCCGTGGGAAGGACTTTAGTCCCCGGCCGGGCGGTGGCGGTGGCGGGGGGAGGGCGGCCATTGGCTGGGGGTTGTGAAAGCGGCGAGCGCAGCCCCGGCACGGATCAGCCATTAACTCCTTTAATTGGGGCTGCCCCCGCCCGGAGCAGCGCCGCGGTGAAACATTAGAGCCCGTGGGTTACTGAGTAATTCCCCGCTCGCCCCAACGGAGTCCGCGCTGCTGCGGGCACGGCCGGGCCGGGCCTCGAGCGACAGCGGCGACATCGGTGACAGGCGACACCGGCGAGGCGCCCACCTCCCGGCACGTGTCGGCTCCCGCTGGGGACGAAGTCGGCTCCGAAGGTCGCCGGGGCATTAAGCATTAACCACGCCGGGCTACAGCTCGTTCTGCAGCGCCTTGCGGGGGTCCGGGCGCTCCTTGCTGCCGGCGCACGGTCCCTTGTCGCCGTGGCACAGCAGCTGCCGCAGCGCGGCCGGGCCCCGCCGGTGCGCGCCGTAGATCTGCGCCTCGCCCCGCTCGCCCACGTAGCCGTGGCACAGCTTGGAGAGCCTGCGAGGAGCCGCGGGGGTCACCGGGCGGCGAGGGGACGGTGCCCGGCCCCCCTGCACCGCCAAACCCCGACTCACCTGCCCGGCCACGGTCCCCCCGACACCAGCACGCTCAGGGGCTGCTGGCTCGGCAGCCCCGGCCCCGACAGCCGCTTCTCCCCGTCCAGCTCCAGCACCCCGTACCTGCGGGGAGAGCGGGTTGGAGGCAAAATGGTCGCTGGGGACATCCCTGGGGGCACCCCCAGGGCACTCTGATCCCTGGGGTACCGCTGTCCTCAGGGACATTCTGACCCCTGGGGACTCGCCTGTAGCTGCGATCACCCTGATCCCAGGGACACCCCCATGCCAGGGACACCCCCATGCCAGGGACACCCTGCTCACCTCTCCCAGTCCTGTGAGCAGCTCCTCTCCAGCACCTCTATGTAGTCCGACTCCTTCAGAGCCTTCTTGCCCACCTTCCCTTCTGCCTTGCGCAGCTGCTCCTCAATCTGGGATGAGAAAAGGCAGAATTGGGGTACTGAGGGTGGCAGCCTGTCCGTGACCCTGCTCCCGAGCAGGGCTGGGCTCTGCACCCCCTTCTGTGCGGCCCCAGCAGTGGAAGCACATCTGGGTCAGAGGATCCATGAGGAGCCCCAAAAGGCTTTTTCAACGTGCCGATGAGAATCTCCATCAGGGGCGTCCCTCAGAGGAGCAGCAGCATCTCGCCAGGCTGAAGCCTCCCCACAGGGGTTCTCACTGCCGCTTTTGGGGCCCCGTGTCCCCGGTCCCCACCTGGAAGGCGATGGCGTGGCAGGCGTCACAGCGCAGGGATTCGGGCATGTGGGGCGAGAGCCGCTCCTCGGGGCTCAGCTGGGGCGCGGGGATGGAGCGGGACGGGGCTGCGGGGGGGTCCCCGCACGTCTCCTCGGCCTCTGTCCCCCCCAGCAGGCTCAGCACCAGCCACGCTGCCAGCGCCGCCCGCATCCTGCTCCGACAGCGCGGGGCGGAGGCGTGGGGTGGCTAAAAACCCCCGGGGCGGGCTATAAACCCCCGGGGCGGGCTACAAACCCCCGGGGAGGGCTATAAACCCCCCGGGAGTGGCGAGCGGCGCCGAGGCGCGGCCAGCACACACCTGCATCCGGCTGGGGCGGCAGGAAGGGGGGTGTGCAGGGGGTGTCCCCGACCGGGCGCTCCCTCTCCAGGAGGGATGTGACTGATGTTTTTGATGTGACTCAGTCCTGTAACTCAGCCTGATCCCTTCTCCTCAGCCTCAGTCCTTCCTGGGATGGTGTGGGCCTACAGGGGCTGGGGCTCGGTGAGGATTTGGGGTTAAGGACTGGGGTTTGAGGCTCACGCTTGTGGTTGTAGCTCATGGTTGAGGTTGTGGCTCATGGTTCTGGTTTGGCGCTCAGGGCTGGGGTTTGGGGTTTAGGGCTCACTGATGGCTGCAGAGTCCCTCCTGCTCGTCGGGACTGGGATTTATCTGGTGGGCACTCCAAGACAGATAGAAGGACAGAAGGATTGCAGGTTCCAAGTGCCTCAGCCCCTCCCCTCCCTTTACAGACCACACAAGCACAGGATGAATAAGCAGATTTAAAGCTGTTTCAGCATTTTTATTACTATTTTGGGGTGTCTGTGCTGCAGCTGTGGTTGGGGGAGCTGGGGGTGGCCAGGCCATCACCCCCTGCGCAAACCAGCCCGGGTCATCCTTGGGATGGGACTGGCAGGACAGGGGGAAGCGGGGCCTCTGTGGTCCCTTTGCTGGCCGGGGCCACACCTCCCTGTCCCCCTCGGGCTGCCAGCTGCTGACACCGAACACACCCTTTCTGTCCCCGTTTCCGTGAGAAGACACTCAAGTCCAACCAGCGCCCGCTCCCCCTTGGCGTGGGCAGGGAGGCTCTCCCGTGCCAGGGGTGATGCTGACTTCGGGCTAAGCCGGGCCAAGGGAAGGGACATCCCGGCGGCTCCGTCCCGTCACATGCGGAGCAGCGAGGCCTCGGGCGCGGCGGGGCTGGCGCGGGCCGGGGGCTGCTCGGGGCCGGGGCTGGCCCGCATGCCCGTGGGGATGTAGTACAGGCTCTCCAGATAGCCGCAGTCGGGACCCCCGGCAGGGGACGACCCCTCGCCCTTGGGAGCGGAGCCGGGGGTCCCGGAGTTGTCGGCCGGCGGCAGCGAGGGGTGCGGCGGGGAGGGGGCGGAGGGCGCCGGTGCCGGGAGCCCCGGGAAGCCGCCGTAGGGTGCGTAGGGTGGGCCATAGACCCCCGGGGCCATGACCAGCGGGTTGAAAGGTGCCTGGTAGAGCCCGGCGTGTGACGCCACCGGTGGGACCAGCACCTCCAGGTACTGCCCGGTCTCGGGGTCGTAGAGCGTTTTCATCTGGGGCTGCCGCGGCGGCTCCATGTAGTAGCACTTCCCGCTGCTGGGATCCACGAGCATCCTCCGCTGGGCGGGCACGGCGGCGGGGAAGGGCTTGGGGGGGCTCTGCCTGCTCCTCCCACTCGGCGAGGGGCCATCGCTCCTCCTGAGGAAATGAGGAGCATCCTCCAGGTGGGGCTGGGCTGGGGGCTCCACAGCAGCCGAGCCCTCGGGGGGTCGGGGCAGGGGGGGCTCAGGGCTGGGCTTGCTCCAGGGCACTTCCCCACCAGGAAGGGGATAGGCACCGGTTCCCAGCGGAGCGCTGGCTGGGCTGGGGACAAAAGGGGACCCAAAGAAAGAGCCAGCCACGTTGGAGACTGATGGATGCCCAAGGCAAGTGGGGACTGGGCTGCTGACCAAGGGCGACCCAAAGGATGAGCTGCCTGGGTTGGGGATCAAGGGGCTCCCAAAGGATGCACTGGATGGATTGGGGACCAGTGGAGACCCAAAGGATGCACTGGATGGATTGGGGACCAGTGGAGACCCAAAGGATGCACTGGACGGATTTGGGATCAAGGAGCTCCCAAGGGATGCACCGGATGGATTGGGGATCAAGGGGTTCCCAAGGGATGCACCGGATGGATTGGGGACCAGTGGAGACCCAAAGGATGCACTGGATGGATTGGGGACCAGTGGGGACCCAAAGGATGCACTGGATGGATTGGGGACCAGTGGGGACCCAAAGGATGCACTGGATGGATTGGGGATCAAGGGGTTCCCAAAGGATGCACTGGATGGATTGGGGACCAAGGGGTTCCCAAAGGATGCACTGGATGGATTGGGGACCAGTGGGGACCCAAAGGATGCACTGGGTGGTTTGGGGAACAAGGGGTTCCCAAAGGATGCACTGGATGGATTGGGGACCAAGGGGTTCCCAAAGGATGCACTGGATGGATTGGGGACCAGTGGGGACCCAAAGGATGCACTGGATGGATTGGGGATCAAGGGGTTCCCAAAGGATGCACTGGATGGATTGGGGATCAAGGGGTTCCCAAAGGATGCACTGGATGGATTGGGGACCAAGGGGTTCCCAAAGGATGCACTGGATGCATTTGGAACCAAAGGGTTCCCAAAGGTTGTGCTGCACAGGTTGGGGACCAGAGGGGCCCCAAAAGACTTGTTGGCATTGGAAACCAAGGGGGTCCCAAACGATGTGCTGGCCAGGCTGGAGACTGATGGGAAGCCAAAGGATGAGCTGGTCACGTTGGTGACCATGGAGGTCCCAAAGGAGGCACTGGCTGGGTTGGGGGCTGAGGGAGCCCCAAAAGAGGCGCTGGCCGGGATGGGGACAAAGGGGGTCCCAAAGGATGCACTGCCTGGGTTGGGGACCGAGGACAGCTTTGGCATCAGCGTGGATTTGGGGGCTCTCTCGGGGATTGCCAAGTAGTTGGAGTTCTCTGCCGGGGCAGCAGGCGGGTAGGGCTCTGTAGCTGCCGGCCACAGCGGCGAGCGCTCCCAGGCCTCCCTGTGCTCCGGCAGCCGCCCAGGGGAGCCTTCGCCGCTGTCCCCGGCTCGGAGCGGGGCGGCGGGGCCGGTGCCACCGGCAGAGCCCCCGCTGCCCGCCGACTGCTGCTGCCTCTGCTCGCCGGCACCGGGCTCCGCCGGCCGCGGCCGGGCGCTGCTGCCGCCCGGGGCTCCGGCCCGGGGGTCCCGGCTGTCTCCGCTGCGGGGCCGCTGCCCCAGCGACTCCGGTCCCTCGGCAGCGGGGAGGGCTCCGCTGCTGCCACGGCCGCGCACCTCCTTCCCCTCGGCGGGGCTCGGCGGTGGCGGCGGCAGCAGAACGGTCTTCTCCGCCCGCAGCACGGCGCCGCTCTGGGCCGGGGAGCTCTCCCGGCCCGGCCGGCCCACCAGGACGTGCAGATGGGTCTCCACGTGCGGCACCCGCTCGGCCGCCGGGACCCGCGGGGGCAGCCGGAGCTCGCTCCGCTCCCGGCGCGGGGGCGACGCCGGCGGCTCCTCCGCGGGGGCCGCTCCCCTCCGCGTGGCCTGGACCCTCGTGATGTTGATGGGGGAGCTGTGGGGGGGCTTGGCGGGCCCCTCGGCACACGCCGGGGCCGGCTCTCGGCCGGGGGCTGCCGGCACCTCCTCTCCCGCCGGCTCCGGCGGCGGCTCCCGGCGCACCGAGGTGCAGTGGATGACCAGAGGGGAGGCTGGCGGCGGCTCCCCGCTGCTCGCCGGTGCCACGGTGCCGCGGGAGGCGGCGGCAGTCCCGAACTTGAGGCTGTAGCTGCTCTTCACCAGCTTGCGCACGTCCCGGGGCTGCGGGACGCGCCCCTTCCCCTTCTCCTGCGGCTTGGGGGGCGCGGCTGGCGGGGACCCCCGGGGTGCCGGGGCGGTGCCGGGGCTGGGCGGCCGGCGGGGCACTGCTGGCGGCTTCTCCGGCGGGCTCTGCGGCAGCGGCCTCGGCTCCTGCGCCCGGGAGGAGGCGAAGGGGCGGCGCGGCGGGGCGGCGGGGAGCGCCCGGCTCTCGGCCTTGAAGGGGAGGCTTTGGGAATGGATGGGGCCGATGGCTCGCTCCTTCAAGCTGGGCCACGGCCTCGGCGCCCTCACAAACCGGGGGGCGACATCCAGCACTTTCCCCACCCCGGGCTGGGCTTCGAACAAGGCGCGGGCGCGCTGGTAGCAGATCCTCTCCGACGTGTGCTCCTCCGCGGCCGCGGGCAGCCAGCGGCCCTCCAGCACCTCCTGGTACTTCATCCTCTGGTTGAGCTCGTTGAACGTCTTCCTCAGGTTGCAGACGGTCTCCCTCGTCGCCTCGCTGAGCACCACGCCCTTGGTGGGATGGGTGGTGGTGGCGGTGCTCCCCGCGGCCGCCGTGGCCACAGGCATCCCGCCGCCCCGCAGGTCCTCGGCCGAGAAGCTGCAGTCCGAGCGGGACAGCGAGCTGGACTTGCCCTCCAGACCATCCCCCAGCAGGTCGGTGCCGGCGGACGACGGCCCCGAGGAGGTCGAGCTGCCCCGCAGCCCCTTCTGCTCCATCTTGATGCGCTGCTCGTACTGCATCTTCTTGGCCAGGACGTTTTTCACCAGGCACGAGGCCGCCCTGGTCCTGTCGGTGCCGGACTCCAGGGACGCCGCCTTCATGAACTGCTGGTAGTTGAACCTGAAGTCCTCGCCGATGGCTCTGCCCTTGCTGGGGGGCTCCTTCCTGGCAGGGGGCTGGGGCGCTGGGCCATCCCCCCGCGGGCCAAAGCCCGTCTCCTTCCTCTCCTTCCTCTTCAGCAGGATCTGGCGCTTGGGCACCGTCCTCTTCTTGCCGTGGCCCTTCCTGGCCTCACCGTTCTCCAGCTCCACGTCCACGCACTCGAACTGCTCCTTGCCCAGCAGCTCCCCGTCCACGCCGGCGGGGAAAGGCCAGCCCACCCTGCCGTGCAGAGCTGTCGCCGCGCCCCGGGGCTCCCCGGCGCCCGCCGGCCACCGCCGCGGCCGCCCGCCGTCCTCCGACAGCGAGTTGGAGAGACTGGAGGAGGTGTGGGAGCTGCACATGTCGAGGCGAGCTCCGGGGAGCCCCGAGAGGCTGCGGAAAGCCCTGGCCGTCAGCGCCTGCACCTCGCCGTCCACCTCGTCCGAGTCGCTGGGAGCCCCGGCGAGCATCGCCCCGGGCTGCCGGGGCACGGCCGGCTCCCCGCCGGCGGCCGCGGCCGGCACCGGCTGCCGGTCCCCACCGAGGGGACCCATCCTGCCCCCCTGGCCCGGCGCTGGGCTATTCTTAGCCGCGCTGGACAGCTGAGCCCGCTGCGGGCGGGCGAGGGGGCCGGGCGGCGGGGGCACGCCGGGGGCCCCCGCCGGAGCCCAGCGGGCCGGGGCAGCCCGGCCGGGCGATCCCTCCTCGTCCAGGAACTCCAGGCAGTCCTTGAAGGTCTCCGTGCCGTCCGAGCACAGGGCGGAGTGGTAGGAGGACAAGGAGGAGCTCGACATGCTCTTGGTGAGGTCGTCGCGGGGCAGCCCCGGGAGGTGTCCGTCCTCCTCCTCTTCCTCCTCCGCGGAGCGCCGGCCGTCCCCAGCCGCGCGGGGACCCTCGCCCGGGGGTCCGGGCAGCTCGGCGGGGGACAGCAGCCCCGGGTCCCTCTTCCCGCGGGGCATGGTGGCGGCGAGGAGCGCGGGGGCTTCGGCCGGTGCCGGGGAACCCTGCTCGGGGCCGGGGCCGCTCTGCCGGGGCCGCTGGCTCGACCTTCTGGCTCCCTCGCCGTCCCGGCGGCTGGAGCCGGCGGCGGCACAGAGCAAGCCCCGGATCACATGGACTTGGCCAGCGCCAGCCGGGGCAGCCGATGCCAAGCGCATTGCAGGGATGCCACCGCCGCCCCCAGCCTCGGGGACCTGCCGGGGGCCGCCGGCTCATCCCTGCCCCTCATCCCGCCCCGCTCTCCCCAGACCGCAGGACAGGTCCCGGGGCACCCCACACAGGTCCCAGGGCACCCCAGCTCCCGGGTGGGACCCCATGGACCGGCCTGGGCTGCCCTGGGGCGGGGGGGACCCGCAGACCCCTCTGGGGATGTCCCATCGGCGGTGCTGAGGGCACGGCAGGACCCCGAGCTGCAGCTCCATCCCCACCACGGCTCCTTTCCCGGTGCCACTGCCCACCTCGCCACAGCGATGGTGTGTCCAGCTGGGCTTTCCCCTAAACACACCCTGCCCCAAGCAGGAGCTCCCCCACAGCCAATCCAAGCGGCCAGGAGCAAACGCGAGGCTTGGGATCAACCCGGGCATGGAGCAGCGCTCAGATTCACAGGAGCTGACCAAAGGACTGCAACCATGTGTCTTTTTTGGGGACACCCCAAGCCAGCAGTGGGGTGGCTGGGGTGACATGAGGGTCTCTGCAGCTTGCCCACCCCAAGTGCTGCTGCTGGTGCAGCCCAGTCCCAGCTTTTGGGGGAATTTTTGCCATGAAACAGCAGCAGCAGGTGCTCCCCAGTGCTGCCAGTCCCGGAGCAACCCGATGCCCACGTCCTCTGGGTTCATGCAGGGACTAAAATTAAACCTTGGCAAGGAGGAGAGGAAAGCTTCCCGTAGAGCTGGGCTGGCACTTAACCCTTCCCTGCTGAGCTGGGCTGGGCTTGCAGGTGGCATTTGTGCCCACAGGGACTGCAGGGGACCTGCCATGGGCAGTGCTCACTGGTGTGGTGGCCTTGTGCAAGAAGGAGTGTGAATGTGGGATTTCAAACCCCCAAATCCCTTTCTCCATGGTCAGGCACAGGCACGGACTGCCAGGGCAGTGCTGGGGTCGCCATCCCTGGCCCTGCTCTCCACGGGGTTCCAGGGGGTGGCTGGGGCCAGCCCAGCTCCCACAGCACCCACAGCGGTGCCGGGGAGTGCATGGACAGGGAATGGACAGCGGGTGGACAGGGAATGGACAGGGGATGGACAGCAGATGGACAGGGGATGGACAGCAGGTGGACACCACAGCCAGGTGTCCGGTGCTGCTCTCCTTCCACCCTCGCAGCCTCCGGTGGTGTTGTGTCACTTGTCACAGCTGTTGTCACTGTGACCATTGTGGTCTTAGCAGGACCTGGGTGTCCGAGCAGCAGCAGTGGCAGTGGCAGCAAGGACTGTGCCGAGCACGAGTTTTGGAGTGAGGCAGAGAAAAGGCTGGGAGAGCTGGGGGTGCTCACCTGGACAAGAGAAGGATCCAGGGAGAGCTCAGAGCCCCTGGCAGGGCCTGAAGGGTCTCCAGGAGAGCTGGAGAGGGACTGGGGACAAGGGATGGAGGGACAGGACACAGGGAATGGCTTCATACTGTTACAGGGCAGAATTAGGTGGGATACTGGAAAGGAATTGTTCCCTGGAGGGTGGGCAGGCCCTGGCACAGGGTGCCCAGAGCAGCTGGGGCTGCCCCTGGATCCCTGGCAGTGCCCAAGGCCAGGCTGGACACTGGGGCTGGGAGCAGCCTGGGGCAGTGGGAGGTGTCCCTGCCATGGCAGGGGGTGGAAGGAAGTGGCCTTTAGGGTTCTTTCCGACCCACACCAGTCTGTGATTCTGGGATCCCAAGGATGCTGTGAACAGCCCCTCCGGGTGCTGTGGGAGGACCAGAACTGGCCGGGCATTGCTGTCACTGCCCTGGCTGCAGCCCCAGGCTGCCACCAAGCCAGGGCACGCTGCACACCTGCACCTCCTCCTGCTGCTCCCGGGCTTGTCCCTCGGTTTGGAGGCCATGGAGAGACCCCTGGGCTCCTCCTGCCACACGAAACCCAACCAGCACCTCCCAGCACCCAGAGCAGGCTGGGCCGTGCCTGTGGGGCACAAACATGTTACAGAACAGACCCCGGCTGAGCCAGGCTTGCTAATTAAACGCTCATTTATGTTTAAGACAGCGTGATACTGCCTGCAGCCTCACCACTGCATTTGCTTTTTAACCTGGATTTCGTGCCAGCTCGGTGCGTGCTCACCTCAGTGCTGGCAAGCCTGGCACGGGCAGCGAGGAGGAGGAGGAGGAAGGCTGCTGATAGCTGCTGAAAGCAGGATGTGCCTCTCCCACGCTGGAGCTGCTTTTTGCAGCTCCGGAGGAGCAGGAAACACCGGCGCAGCTTGGCAGGGGCTTTCAGAGCCGCCTCCGTTCGGGAGGGACCGGGGCATCCGGGCCGCGGCAGCAGCCCCGGGAGCACCGGGACAGCCCCGGGCGCGGTGTGACAGAGGCACCCACCCCATCCGTGCCGGGCTGTCCCGGGGCGGCCCCGCTCCCCCGGGGCTGGGGCACAGGGGCGATGCCCGGGCAGGGCTGTGGGTCCAGAGCCACGGGCCAGAGAGCGGGGCCGCGCTGGGACAGGCGGGGCAGGGGCGACCTGCGGCCACACGGCGCCGTGTCAGGGGCCAGCCCCGCTCCCAGTCCCCTGTCCCGCTCCCAGCTCCCTGTCCCGCTCCCAGCCCCCTTGTCCCATTCCCAGTCCCCTGTCCCGTTCCAGGCCCCGTTCCCAGCCCCCTATCCCGTTCCAAGCCTCCTATCCCGTTCCAAGCTCCGTTCACAGCCCCCTGCTCCCTTCCCAGTCCCGTGTCCCGTTACCAATCCCTTGTCCCGTTCTCGATCCCGTGCCCTGTTCCCAATCCTGTGTCCCATTCCCAGCCCTCGGTCCCGTTCCCAATCCCGTGTCCCATTCCCAGCCCTCAGTCCCGTTCCCAGCCCTCGGTCCCGTTCCCAGCCCTCAGTCCCGTTCCCAGCCCTCGGTCCCGTTCCCAACCCCGTGTCCCGTTCCCAATCCCGTGTCCCATTCCCAGCCCTCACTCCCGTTCCCAGCCCTCGGTCCCGTGTCCCGATCCCGTTCCCGCCGAGCCCCACATCACGTGCAGGCCGCGGGGCGGGGCCCGCACAGACCCCGCCCCTGCCATGAGCGCGGGAACGCAGGCCCCGCCCACACGGACCATCCGGCCCCTCACACGCGCGGCAGGGCTCAGTCCCCGATCCCGATCCCGGCCCCGATCCCAAATCCCAATCCCAAGCCTTCGGCCATGTCCCGCACCCCGCGGCAAATGGCGGCCGCCTCCTCCTCCCCGGCCCCGGCATCCCCTGCAAACCCTCCCGCCGCCAGGCTCAGACCAACACGGACAGGCACAGCGATGTCACGTCTTTATTTAAAAATAAATAAATATATATACACACACAAACCCATGTTCAAGCGCTTGGTGCACCCAGGAACACCCTCTCCTCCCGTCAGAGCCCCACAAAAAACGCCAAGTACCCCTTGGAGAAGGACAGTGATGCATTTCCACACCAGGGCTCCAGAGAGGATTCTCCTTTTCCCTGAGGAGCACCAACAAACACAACTTGTCCTGTTTGTCACCGCAGAGGTCCCAAGCCACACGCCCTCCCTCACAGCACACACCAGGACCAGCACCCTGACCCTGGCTAGGAACAAAACACTTATTGCTTTTGGGGATGTTTTTACCTCCCTCCTGCGTTTCCCAGCTGATTGTGCTTCCCACAGGAGGTCTCCATCAAGTACTCGAGGTCTTTGGATGAAAGGTTCAATCCAGTTTCAGTGCAAAATGCTGTGGAGGAGTTCAAGCTCCGTGCAGGACATTGTGAGTTCAGGAAATTGCCAGATTTGGTCTCCCTACCTGCATCCCTCTACAGTCACACAGGAATGGCAGAGAAGATTCCAACCCTGGAACAAAGTCCAACCACTTAAATAGATTCCTAAGATATTCTACAAGCTATTTAATATATAAAAAGCAACATTATTTTCAGTTTTGTACACTCATGTGCTGAAAAGTGGGAAATACCAGCGTTAAGGCTGCCTGCTGTGCCAGCCACCAACCTGGAATCATCACCCATTCCGGCCCTTAAACCCTGGCACTAAGAATGTTCCACACCAACCCCCTCAAAATGCCCTTTAACCAGTGCTTTTCCTGTTCCAGGTGCCCCAAAATTTTAACTTCCCCACATTCCTACAAGGTTTCCTACAAATGGGGCATAAAAATGAAATTTAGAGTCACGGTGCCATTTTTTTTCCTTTTCATGACATCCAACCACAGCACTGCTGCTGTCCCTGGACTGTTCTCCACCTCCTCTCCTGGGATGTTCAGGGCTTGTGTGCAGAAGCACCAGGCCTCAAACCAACCCCTCATCCTCGTGCAGACCCCAGAAAACCCAGAAAAGGTTTTTTTCCCAGCTTCCTTTCCTGCCAAACCTCCCAAGGCTGTATGGATGGGACAGGGACATGGAAGGGACACACTGTGGCACCAACATCCCCAGTTCCATCCAGTGGGACTCCTACACCACTGCACCAGTGCCCAGCACACAAACAGCCTGAGCTTTAAAGGCAGGCTTAATCCTGGCATTTCCCAACCTTTTGAGCAGTTACTCCTTAGGTTTCAGCCAAGGCCACCTGTGCATCCTGTGTGACTCGAGTTTCAGGCGTGTGGCAACAGCCGAGCCTTGCTCAGGTGTCACTGACTCCCACTCCCACGGTCAGAGGGGAGCAGTGCTGCTCTGTGAGCCCCCACCTCAGGCAGGAATTCCCTGGAAGAGCAGCTCATTCCATGCAGGACACACACCAGACTGCCTCAGGGGGTTCATGGTGCTCATCTGGAGCAACACTGCTCTAACACTGGCCTAACACTGGTCTGCTGCTCCCCAGGACAACCCAGCATCAACCTGCCCTTCAAGGCCTGGCTGTGTGAAGGAGGATCAAGAAAAAACAGGACGTTGCCACATGGATTTTTCTCTTTGCAATATCATGTCTACAGTGAAACATTCATAGCTGCTCAACAGAGTAAAGATATGCTACATGAGAACTGTACCGGAAAATGCAGGATCCTGGGAGAGCTGGGGGAGTGTGCAGATAAAAACCAGAATGGAATAGCCAGCTTCAAAATACGCCACTGGAAACAGAGGAGGGAATGACCACAGTTCTGCTTTCCCAGCAGTCTGGCAGACACTGGAATGGGTGCAATTCCCAGACTCCCATGCTGGTGGTCAGGACGGGCACAGCCCTCCCTTGGAGCAGCACAGGCACGGGAGAGCTGGGAATGTGCTCAGGGGCTGCCCTCAGGCAGGGACTGTCCCTCCTGCACTGGAACCACCCTGGTTCTGTGGCACAGCCAGGAAGGACAGGGGGAGGTGGCAGCCAGAGCACGGCGCTCTCTGGGGATCCAGGGAGCTGCAGATCCATAGGAAACACGGGAAGCAGAGGGGAGCCTGCTCTCCTGGGAAGCACGCACAGCCTGGATGGCAGACAAACCACCCAGGCAGCTGGGGTCTGAGCTCAGAGCGTGTCCTGGGGAATGAATTTACAAAGTGCCACTGGTCCTTGGACCCAAATCTAATGTACAGGATATATTACAGCGAACAGCAGCCCTGCAGCTTGTGCCAGCCCCTCTCTGCACTGCCTGCAGAAGGACTCCAATATCCACACTCTTTACAACAACTCCTTTTCACATGGAGGAAAATAAAAACATAAGTTAAACCAGTAATAAATAAAACTATGGAAGATGTGCGTCCTGGTCAGCCCCCTTTGTGCATCCCAATCAGACTGGAGAGCTTCTCACAGTGCTCAAGTTTCAGGGACTCGGCTTTCTGTTTTAACCGCTCATCTCTGTAGAGCTTGGCCAAATTGGACAAATCAGACTCTGAAAGATGAAAAAAAAGAGTATTAGGATGAAGTCCTGAGCCTCCTTTAAAGAACTGTTTCTCAGTGCTTTGCTATCCTTGTGGCACTTTTTAATTTTGGTGGGTATTGAAGCCAGGGAGGTGAACAGCTACCCAAGAGACTTGTCTGCCCTTTCATTAACAATCTCAAATGTACTTTGCATTTTGTTCCCCTTCTTCTCAAAAGCCACATAAAACTGAAATAATCCCATTGTTTAAATTATTTCCTCCCAGTAGTTCAGAGAAGTTGCTTTTGCTGATTAGCTAAGGAAGTCTTAATATAGGTTTTTCCCTGCAGAATAATTTGGCTGCAGGATTAGATGCACCAAGGAGAACAGCAGTAATTTACTTCTGAAAAGGTCAACATCTCCGTAAGCACAGGCTACCTGATGACACTCCATTTTTCAAAGAGCTTTTATACACCTTACAAGCCCCTCATTTTACAAAATTATTCAGAGTGGAAAGAACTTCAATAGATCCTTTCATGCCTTACATCCTCTGTCCCTGTCCCACTGAAATTTAAAGCCATTTAACCCTCCTCCCACTCACTGAAAAGCTTCACAAACTGACAGGCAGGAGCAGCTCATTTTAGAGCAGGAATCCATTTACAGGTTTATAACCAAATTGCCACTCAAGCAGTGCTGGGCACAGCCTTGTCAAGCCTCCAGTAAAAACCAGGCTCAGGTAATTGTCCCTGAGCCCAGAGTCCCTGGAGTTGTGCAGTGGAGAATCTCAGTTTACACTTATCCAATTGAGGAAAATTATTCCCCGCACTTTGGACAGCATTCATTCCATCACATTTGCTCCTTGCGGGTTTCAATCTGTCACAGAGTGGCTCTTCTGAAGCCTTTTCTTCAAGAAGACTCTAAAATATTGAGTTCCAACTATATTTCCATTGGATATACAGAAGAAATTCCTCCCTGGGAGGGTGAGGAGGCCCTGGCACAGGGTGCCCAGAGCAGCTGTGGCTGCCCCTGGATCCCTGGCAGTGCCCAAGGCCAGGCTGGATGGGGCTTGGAGCAGCCTGGGACAGTGGGAAGTGTCCCTGCTCATGGCAAGGGGTGGAACTGGATGAGCTTTAAGGCCCTTTCCAACCCAAACCATTCCATGATTCTGTGATACTTATCCTGACTTGGTTTTCAGTTGCCTCTTTGTGACCCCAAACTCTCTGCAGCCTCACTTTACAACTGAGCCATCCCAGCTGAACCATCTCCTGTAAAACCTGGCATGTGCTTTTTGAACCCAACTGTGCCCTAGATTTCAGAAGATCCAAACCACAGCACACCCAACTTTCACACACTGCTCTGCTCAGAGTCTGCTGCAGCACTGTAAAACTGCCTGGCTGAACAATGTACAACCAATCCATAATTTTAAATGTTTTCCTTAAGGTTGTTGGACACCAGGTAATGCTTCTCAAGTCTTAAAATCAAGGACTTTAAAACCAAGCTGCTCCTGAACTACTCATCTCTGTCTGTTTTGCTGGTGCTCAAGGGAAACGTGCCCTCAGTAAACACAACAAATGTACTATAAATAGACATTCAACTGACAAGAGGCTCATCACACCAATTCCAACACTTCAGCAAGGATTAAGGGACCAACACTGTGCAGCAACAGCTGACTAAGAACTGCCTCAGCATCTGCAGAACTTTCCCCCAGCACTCCATTCTGTATTCAGAGTTTATTTTTACATACATGACTGTCCTAAGGTCAGCCCAGTCTCAGCTATGGCCAGGCTGGGAAGCACTCTGAAAACGGTGAGTTTTTAATGACAGCAGTGGCCTCAGGCTGTGCTAACTGTGGCTGCTGTGAATGTATTTGCAGCTGGTGACTAACACAGCCCCTGAGTGCACAAAGCTCTGGAGGAGCACAGCTTGGCAGGCACTTGGCATTCCAGGCTGGATCATCTCCCCTCGCTGGCTCCTGGGCTCCCTCAGACTCACAGACCCTGTCCCCTCTTTGGGGCTGGGCTCTCCTCAGCTCCAGCTCTCTGTGAAGAGACAATGTGGTGACTCTCAGCTGCACGAGGTCAATTAAAGGGATTTTTCTGTAGGAAAGAGACTTTCCCCTTTAGCAAGCGTACATGTGACGGCTGGTCACAAGGGTTCTTGGGTGAAGGAAGAGACGAGATCTTTGACTCCATTATCAGAAGGCTTGATTTATTATTTTATGATACATACATCTATTATAACTATACTAAAAGAAAAGAAAAAGGAAAGGTTTCTAGAAGCTGCTACCTAACCTAAGAATAGAAAGTAAAGAATGCTAACAAAGGCAGCTGGCCCTGCAGAGAGCGACAGCCAGCTCTGCCGTGAGTGGTCACTGAACCAAAACATCCACACGAGACCAACCACGGATCACCCTGTTGCATTCCACAGCAGCAGATAACTTATTGTTTATGTCTGGTGCTGAGGCCACAGCTTCTCAGAAGGAAAATCCTAAAGAAAGATTTTTCACAAAGAGATGTCTGTGACATGTACATTTATGAGTATGAACATCCACATTATCCCTGGAGGTTGCTCCTGCCAGCCACAGACAATCAAAGCTCACAAATCAAACACACCAAAAACTTCAGGGCTTTTATGGTCTTATATTATATGTTCTTTTCCTTTTTCACTTTAGAGCCTACATCTTTTAATTTCTCTTTAAAAGCGGGATTGGAAACTTTTATGTAAAATAAGCCAAAACAAGCCTTCCCATCAAACACCTGAAAAGAGCCTGGAGCCAGCAACACTACTGTTACCTTTCCTTTAGGAATATATGAGTCTTCTTTAGATAAATTGGTAAAGAAACTGAAAACAAGTGCAAAGGCACCTTTTAGCAGAGTGCTGAGGACTGTTCTGCACAGAGCAATTAAAAGCCCCCACTAGGGTGTGAAAGCAGCTTGTCTGCTGCTACTGAACACTCACACAACTTGTTCCAGCTTCCTTTACACACAGCACTACTCGGTGTTGACTCATTTGAAGGTGATGAGCTCTTTAGGTGAATAAAATCAGTGAATAAAACCAGTCACAACATCCCAGCCTAAGCTACTCCTTGGGATTTGATTTGTTACTTCTTATAGCAGGAATTTGTTGTCTCTTCAACGAACCAGATTAGTAGCAATTAACAAGCAATAAAATATGGGGCTAACATGCCTTTATTTGTGCCACTGATCCACTCAGGGCTGAGTGAGAATAACAATTTTGAATGCTCACATCTGTGTTCTTCCTTTCTGCATTCAATTCTTGTTTTTGAAAGACTTGAAAATGGTGAAAAACATGATCTCCTACCCAGCTAAAGATAGAAAATGCAAATAACACCCAAACCACAGAAGCATGCTCTGAAAACTGATACCAGGAACACAGCCCACTGCAAGGGAGCCAAGAGCACCTGGACACACTCTGGACTCTCTTGGAGAAATTTTAAGGAAAAAGTTATAGAAACTTCTTGTGGAGACAGTCAAAGCAAAACTGATTCTGCTCCAGCAAAGGAAACATGGAATAGGCGATGTCTCAAGATTTTTCCAGCCTAGCAATCTGTCAGGGCTAGATAAATGTGGTAGGTTGTATGTTTAAACCATCACTAAGGGTTATTCAAGCATAAAACCTGAGCGGAAAAAAGTGTCTCAAACGGTGAAGTCTACTTTCCACTCATCTTTCAGAATCACTTAAAATGGATTTTGACAGATCTCAAGAATAGCAAATTCAGTGTTAAGAGCAGATGTGAGACACTTTAAACCAGTGCAAGGCTGAGATGTTACAAGGACTGGAAACTGAGGCTAAAACCAGCAGAGCTTTGTGAAGCACAGCCACCCCCCAGCCCCTGAAACACCCTTGGGACAGAAATAACTTACTTTGCTGTTTCTCCTTCCAGCAGCTGGTCTGAATATAGTCTATGTAATCCTTCTCAACTGTTTTCTCAAGCTCTTGAAGTTCTGCTCCTTGATAATTCTTTTCAAAGTTTTTATCAACATAGTAAGGCACCTGCAAGTTCTCTGTTTCTCTGCTCACAACGTGGCCTATGGACCTGTGTGAGCAGCAGGGAGAAATCACATGTTTCAGCAGTTCAGACCTCAAAAAATCAAGAGCTATTTCTCCATATTAGCATTTCCAGAGGAAAATATTTACAGCAATATTTGTACAGTTCATTTCTGCAGGATTATGGCTCCCTCAGCCATCCAGTCAGGAAATTACAATCTCAGGGACAGCAAGCTGTGCAGTACAAACAGAATCCACCCTCCTGCTAAACCATAGGAAAATATCCCAGAATGTATAAAAACTTAGGGAACAATGCAGTTGGATCTGGATTTTCCCATTTTTTTGGATCCTATAGTAGAAATAAAACTTAGCAGGGGGGATTCTAGTTACACTTTTCTCCAGGGTTTTATAATCATAAGTAAGCAAAGTGAGGCATGGAACAGGCTGGAAAATACTCTGTAGGAAGAATCAGCCCCTCTGACACAGTCACTGGGTTAAACCACACTCCTGGAGTGAATTTCCTTATTTGAGCAGATACCCAAGGCCTCTGCTCAAACCACTGCCCACAGAGAGAGGCAGGCAGCCAAAACACAAAGGTACACTCAAAAGAATCCTGTTTGCCCCTTTCTCCTGGACTCCTCTTTTCCTTCTCCTCCCTGTGTCTGAGAGGTGTCCCCAGTTTCTTTTGGTTTTTAGGCTGTTCAGTGTTTTAAGGCCATGATTTAGACAAACAGCCTAACTGTGAACCAGGCTCAGGCCTGACTATCTCCCATCACCAGGAGAAGGGGAGGTGGTGAAGAAAAGCAGCCAGCTGCTGTGGGGGCAGCGTGGGAGGTTTCACATGGGACTGGCAGATAGCAAAAACACTCCCTGGGAAAAAAAGCCACCCTAAAAACATCCACCCTCCTGCTCTTTTCTGAGGGTCTCATGCTGACATCGTGTGGTAAAACAATGAGGGGTGCTGGGCTGCTCTGGCAGAGGAGAGAGGGGAAGGCTGGACCTGAGCAGTTTTACTCCCAGAAGGGAACAAGGGGACTATTTGGAGCACTCTGCTGGCTGCCCCAAACCTGCCAATCCCACTCCTCTCTCAGTAAGGGCCAGCCCAGGTCAGCTCTTTCCCTCCTCCAGCCCTGGAAGCTGAGAGCAGCACGTGGCTTTTCCTCTGCCCCACAAGCTCCCAGGACAGCAGCTCTGGTGGGGTCCTGCTGCTCCCAGAGCCCACCAGCCCCCAGGGCCCTGCTTCTCTGGAGAGGTTAAACCAGGGCATTTCAAGGCTTTAATGATTTGTTGAGCTTCCAGTGGAATTCATGCTCCAGAAAAGATTTGGATTTATACTGCAAACCATAGGTTTTATTTTTTAGCTGCTTTCCAGAGGAACCTCAGGGGTGATCCACAGATCCTGGGGGCTGGTCAGATGAGAGGCTGATCTACATCCACACTCCTCATCCTCTATCACTGTGCAAAACCATTCCACACCAGCTGAGGAAGGTTTCTGACCCTCACAGTTCAGCACCCCATGCACTGAAGCTCCTCACAGGTAACTTCACAGTGCTCAGAACTCACCAGTGCAGGCTGGTGGTATTTCCTTATTTGCAAACTGGTAACATTTTCTATAAAGAGCAGAACATTAATGTGCATTTTGTTATCAAACCCAACTTCCATCAGCCTCCATCCTGCAAACAGCAGCAGCAGAAAAATGTTGTTTTAAAGCACTTACGATTTGTAGAATAAGCTGTAGGGTGGGTTGGTGGCCATCAGCTGGGTTATAACTGACACTATTATGATGATGAAAACTGGCATCAACTGGATAAATGCAGAGTATGAATTCTGAAAAGTACAAGGATTAACAGCCAAGAAAATACAGAGATAGAAAAAGGCATCTGTTCACAGAAGTCAGGCTATCAATCACAGATCAACAATGTGTTACATGTAAACTTTGAAGAAAAAAGAGGAAGTACTTTGGGATTTTGAGAGGGGAGACACTGTAATTTCTAAATAACCTTTATTAATAATATCAGAACACTCTTGAACACAATTTTCTCCCCATGATCTTTTCCTCTGCCCCTTCCTTCACAGTGCCCACAGCACTCCTGTACCTGTCGGTGTCCAATCCAGCCCGCAGGAACACCCTGCAATTCCTGTGTGCCTACAGCTTTCCTGCAGCCTCTGAATTTGCTCCCCATTGTAAAGATCTCAGCCTCTGCCCCAGCCCTGCATTTAATGCCTGAGCAGTAAAGGGTTAAGAGCTCCCAGGCAGGATAACTTCAGACAGGATGCAAGCACTGGGGCTTTTGATTGGATTCATATGGCAAAACAAAAGAGTGGAAACACTATCAAAGAAAAAACGCTGATGCTTCCTTTTGCTCTTCCATTTCTTTCTAAACTGGCTTCTAAAATGCCTTTTCTTATGCAGAGGAAAATAAAATATGCAGCTCTTTAGGCTTTGCCCTCTGGCCTGGGATAGCAACAAGCATTCCTGATGCAGCAGTCAGTGGGATTCACAGGATCCCAGGATCACTGAGGTTGGAAAAGCTGTCCCAGACCATGGAGTCCAAACTGTGCCTGATCCCCACCTTGTCCCCAGCCCAGAACACTCAGTGCCACCTCCAGCCCTTCCCTGGACACCTCCAGAGATGGGCACTCCAAACCCCCCTGGGCAGCCCCTCCCAATCCCTGAGCCCCCTTTCCATGGGGAAATTCCTGCTGTGCCCACCCTGAGCCTGCCCTGGCCCAGCCTGAGGCCGTTCCCTCTGCTCCTGTCCCTGTTCCCTGGAGCACAGCCCGACCCCCCGGCTGTCCCCTCCTGGCAGGAGCTGTGCAGAGCCACAAGGGCCCCCTGAGCCTCCTTTGCTCCAGGCTGAGCCCCTTCCCAGCTCCCTCAGCCCCTCCTGGGGCTCCAGGCCCTTCTCGGTTCTGTTCCATTCCCTGGACACATTCCAGCCCCTCAGTGCCCTCCCTGAAAGGAGGAGCTGGATTCACTTCCCCCAGCTTAGGTGTCTGTCAGCTGTACCAGTTTTTTTTCTGAGCCTGAGACTCACAAGGCAAAACTCATCTTCCTTGGAGAATGATCCCTGGAGGTTAACAGACTGTCTCAGGAGGAAGATCTTGCCAAGGCAAGTGGCAGGTGTGTATGTGCACTGACAACAAAGGACACCTTGTGTCTCATCTGGAAGTCTCAGTTGGCAGAAATGTGTTCCAGGCCCATCCTGTCCCCAGCTGGAAGAGGCCTGTGCAGCCCCTGGGTGCTCACTTACTGAAGGATTAAATACACCTTGAGGACAAGCCACTATTTCCACATCCATCATCAGTACCCATTTGGACTTGTTGCTGGATTACCAAGCACTGGAGCTTGCAAAAAGCAAGCATCAGCAAAACCCTCAGTGACAGAAACTGGAGGGCCTGAGATGCTGTAAATACAATGGATCTTTACAGCAGTGGTTCATAAAAGCCAACCCAGTGACAAAGAAAACATCCACTGTGGCTGCAGCCCTTGAGGATGAACTCTGAGCACTCCAGCATGGGAGAGTTTGTCCTGGCTTTGGAAGAGGATCCTCCACCCTGCTGAGCTGCTTAATTATTTAAGCTGAGGAGACCTCTGCTCCTGGCTACCTGTGGCCTGTGCTCCTCCTCCTCTGGCTCCTGTGTCCACGCCCTCTCGGCCCGGTGCCTCCGTGGGTAATAGTGAGCATCTCTGGCTACACTGGAGAACATGTGGATATTCCCTGCAAAGAAACCAGCACAGACTCATGTCTCACCCAGCTGCTGCAACTCACCTGGGCTCCTCAGCTTCTACTGAATTCTCCAGGCTTATACTCCACAGGCCTGAATTACAGCTGGGAGATCTCAGAGTAAAAAGCACAAACCACCTCAGAATTAAACACCACCACAATGTTATTCCAGAAAGCCTACCAGAGAAATTGTAGTGTGCTCCAATCCATCTTAATTTGAATCAAGCTGCAGAAACATGTTCTGATTTGTATGATTGTATCTCATATTTTAATGCTGTTCGTGTCACATTCACTTGCAAGGCTGTGGCAGGAAAATGAATTTGCTTCACCAGGCTCAGGCTGTGAATTATGGTCTCCCATAATTACTGAATGTGGTCTTCTACCCTCATTTCTAATTCCTCTGTCTTCAAGCCATTAATAATTTCACTTAATAATTTTATAATAAAGAAAGAGATTTTAAAAAGAGTAAAAAAGTAGAACCATTCAGGATTTTCTTTCTTGCACATAGAATGCGGTTGATTTATTTTTAAAAAATCTAAAATGAGGGAAGAATTGCATTTGCTGCTTCAATTTGAAGTCAGGATCTGATTTTATCACCATATGAATATCTTAATAATAGCTGTGCTCTCCTCTTTTGAAATTCAGAATATCTTTGTGTTAGAGAATTGAAATCTGTGGCTAATCATCACAATAGAAATGCAAAACTATTTTTAAGCCCTGGGAAAGATGTTGCATTATTTTATACTCTTATCCTGTCCTTTTTTTGAGTTTCCCAAAGAATTCTGCAAGAAACCTGGGCAAAGGTGACCTCTGCTATTGTGTCAAAACCTCTGTTCCACTGCTTGTTCAAAGATTTTCCAAGCTCCAGGCATGTCTGCAGTCAGAGCTCCAACAGTGAGCCAAGTCAGGCTGGCTCCAAGGAGGAAAGTTTCTTTTGGGAAAAAAGAAAGTTTATTTCTATCCTTCAACATTGCTCAGAAAGGATTTTATCAAGCTGGGAAGAGAAGAATGGCTTTTATAGGGGTGCCTAGAAAAAAAAAGTTTTCCCAGATTTGAAGTATCTCCAAGGATTTCTGGCAGCAGTTTCTTTTGTTCCATGTGCAGTTGTTTTTTATGTGAAGAACTTGTAGCATCTCCATTACAACTGCAGCACTCTGCCAAGTGGAGTCTCCTTTGAGTTTTATCACATATAACATTTTAAATTTAACTATTTTTCCACGGAATATCCATAGAGGAAAACTGCTCAGTAAAAATAAAGCCACAGACCTGGCCTCAAAAGCCCAGTGAGGAAACTCTTGTTTACTACCAACACCCACTACTACAAAATTATATTTTTATCTTCTTACTCTTTGCTGCTTTGCTAAAAATTCCCATTTTCTCCTTCATGCCAGTCTCCCTGATAAACCTGCCATGCCTCATACCCAAATTTCTCCCACAGCTCCTCAATTTCTTGTCCTCAACTCCAAGCATCCCTGTCCCCCCCAGGCCCATTCCATGAGGCTGATGTCCCACACAGGGCACATCCAGGTGCAATTCCTTGCACAGTCAGAGATGGAAAACTTGCAGACTCCAGCTGGAATTATGTTGTGGTGTGTTTGTTTGTCTGAAGTTCAGATAATATTTAATGTTAATTCAAGTTGGTTTGTTCCACTCCCCCTATCCTAAGTTGTGAGGGTTCTGCCCAGGCCGCCCTTTCCCGCCCTCAATGTATCAATTTCCCTGTCAGTTACCTTTCCCCACCCCCGTTTCCATAGCTACTCCCGCTCTTTTTGATTTTCAGTCTGTCAATAATTCCGTTGCTATGGTAGTTAATTGGTTTCCCCTGTGCCCCCCCGTTCCCATGGTGATTAATTGGTTTTTTTTTTTTTTCTCCTCCCACTCCCTGCCAGTCACTCTCTGCCCCTGCCTTTTCTCCGAGAATCTTCCACACAGGGCTGAGGGTGATTGGCTGAAGGACTGGGACCCCCTCCCTTGCTTTATTGCTACTGGTGATTTCTTTATGTCAGTTATTTGTATCTGTATTATGATTTGCCCGAGGGAAGATGCCACCCTCTTTTCTGTGCCCCTTAAAACCTCTCTGCACCCCCTCCCTCGGCGTATTTGCCCGTTTGTTTTCCCCTTGCCTCAACAAACTCAAGACTCTGCTGTGGACATTTGCCTGGCTCTCTGTTCTTGTTGGCCAGTTGGGACTCCTTCAGCCTTTGTCCAGGGGTGAAGCCTCCCCACCACCAGCCCTGGGAGGTCACCCTAGGCAGCAGTCGGTGTGAGCCAGCCTCATCTCCCGAATTACACCATGCTGGGGTTGGCTTTGCATATCCACTGGTGCAAGTCTGGGATCCGAGGTCCCCTTAGCTGCAAGATGCACCACTCACAGCAAGCTTTAGTAACTAACTACTCATCTGTGTGTCTTCAGGCTGTAGTAACTGGTGTGTACCTCACTTTTTATAACACCTTGGAGGCGAAAAGTTCACAGGAGGGCTAAAGCAATTCCTTAGATGCAGTCAGGAAGGCCCTTGAAGTCCTCACAACCTTCAGATTTCCTTTCAATCCACTGATTTTGCAGGATCTTTCTATTTTTCCTACACCAAGGCTGGGCTGAGACATGCACGGAGCTATTCCAGGTGCAGCTCCCATGGCTGTGTCACTGATCCTGCACAGCCCCTGGGATCCTGCACAGCCCCTGGGATCCTGCACAGCCCCTGGGATCCTGCACACCCTTTGGGATCCTGCACAGCCCCTGGGATCCTGCACACCCTTTGGGATCCTGCACAGCCCTGGGATCCTGCACAGCCCCTGGGATCCTGCACACCCTTTGGGATCCTGCACAGCCCCTGGGATCCTGCACAGCCCCTGGGATCCTGCACACCCTTTGGGATCCTGCACACCCTTTGGGATCCTGCACACCCTTTGGGATCCTGCATACCCTTTGGGATCCTGCACACCCCCTGGCTCCTTTGCTGGCAGGCAGCACTTGCTGAGCTCCCAGGCTGTGATTCCATTACAGCACAGGCTGCGGTGATGCACAGGAGCTCCTGCTTCCCCTGAGAGCACAGCTCGAGGAGCTGGGCCCTGCTGGCCTGGAATGCTGTCAGGTGCCTCAAGTACAACCCAGGCATGGAACTGTTCATGTCGGAAAAGACCTCTGAGGCCACTGAGTCCAACCATCATGGAAAACAACTCTGATCCCTTCTCATTCACACCCTGTATTACCTCCCATACCATTACTGGCTTCAGATGATTGAGGGAATAAAAGAAAGGTAGAAATCCAATGTGAAAAGGTTTCTGCTCTTTTCAGATGTGTCATCAACTCCCTGAGCAGTCCCAAGGGAAGCTGAACTTCCTCATGGTTTACAGAATCACAGAATATGCTGAGTTGGAAGGGACTCCCAGGGATCATCCAGCCCCTGGCCCTGCACAGACACCCCAGCAGTCCCCCCTGTGCATCCCTGGTGTCCAAAGGCTCCTGGAGCTCTGGCAGCCTCGGGGCCGTGCCCATTCCCTGGGCAGCCTGGGCAGCGCCAGCACCCTCTGGGGGGAGAAACTTCTCCCAGAATCCAGCCTGGCCCTGCCCTGGCCCAGCTCCAGCTGTTCCCTCAGGGTTAGTCAGTCCACTGCCCTTTGAAACCACTGCAGCCAGGTACTGACCTGTAGGAAAGTGCCCACCAAAAAATACATTGAATATTTCTTCTGGTGTGATGTCTGCTTCGAACTCTGTGTAGTAATTGTAGTGCCTGGCCTGGCCAGAGCTGACGTGCTCGTGGTCACTCCCGAGTTCATCGTAGCGGAGCCGTTTCTCAGGGTTGCTCAGAACTGCAAAAGCATTGCCTATTGCTGGAGAGGGAATTAAAACCAGCATTACATTCCCAGAGCTCACACTTCTGGAACTGGAGCAGCAAAAAAAGCCCAAACAAGCGTAGGAAATTTGTGCTTGACCAAAGATTGAGTTACTTCTACAAGAGATGTGTAACAGCCCTGCCATTACCTGTGATGGAAACCACTTCCTGCTGTCACTGATGCCAGCAGAAACACAAAAGTTTCCAGGTATATGGAGAGACTTGAAATATTTGTAAAACTGACATGAGAGTTCATTTCAGCCAGGAAATTGGGTGAGAATGGAGCATTTTATCAGCTCAAGCCAAATGCAAGTTTGGTCTGAGTGCACCTCCATATCCCACAGACAATTAACACAAAGTTAATAACTGCAGGCCAATTAAAATGCATAGGGCTATCCCAAGTTTCTCCTGCTGGCTGAGATGCTCCTGAAGCTGTGTGACACATCTATTTCACACCTCACATCCAACCACTCAGAAGGTTAGTTTGGCTCATCTTCTTCTTTGATCTCTGACAGAACAAGTTCATAGACAAATACAACCCAAACACAAACAAATAAAGGACAGCTCTCCAGAAGCTCCTTGTTTTAACAGACTGAATGAGTCACTGGCTTTCCTCATGCTGGGCTGCATGGGCAGGGGAAATATGTATGAGTTTAGACAGTAACACTGCAGTAAAACTGAGAACTCCAGACACAGCACACTGGATTCAATTTCATATTCCCATATATATATTTATATAAATAAAAATTTATTAATGCCAAGGAATAGTTATTGATGACAAACACCCAATTCTCCTGCATGGCCAGTGTCAATTCCGAGTTCTGAACCTTCTTCAGTATCATGGAACCCAGAATGGTTTGGGTTGGAAGGAACCATGAACATCACCTCATTCCACTCCCCTGCCATCAGCAGGGACAGCTCCCACTTGATGAGGTTGTTCCAAGCCCCATCCAAGTTGGCCTTGGACACTTGCAGGGATCCAGGGGCAGCCGCAGCTGCTCTGGCACCTTGTGCCAGGGCCTCAGCACCCTCACGGGGAAGAATTTCTTTCTAATATCCCATCCATCCCTGCTCTCTGACAGTGTAGAGGCCATTCCCTGTGTCCTGTCCCTCCAGACCCTTGTAAAGCTCCTCAGAAGTATCTGGGAATGACACTTGCGATGCATTTCCCATCGTTTCTAAGGGAGACGTGTATTTTGCTGACAGAAATGCAAACCCTGCCGAGCCGCAGCAGGGTTCTGTGAGGCCGCTGCTGTGTCCGTAGCCCCGCCGGGCTCCGTGGGCCCGCGGGCCCCTCTGCACCGGCGCTGCCCTCACGGCGCCCCCCGGGCCCCCTCACCTTTGAAGGCCTCGGTGGCTCCGGGCGCGCGGTTCTTGTCGGGGTGGAACTTGAGGGCCAGCCTGCGGTACGCCCGCTTCAGCTCCTCCTCGCCGGCGTCCCGGCTCACGCCCAGGATCTCGTAGTAATCCCGGCACCGCTTGATCCTGAGGGCGCACACGGGGTTATCCCGGGGCGCCCCGGGCCCGCTCCCCGCCTTTCCCCGGGCTCACCCTGCCCCTCCCCGTCGCCCCCCGTGCTCCCGCGGGCCCCGCGGTGCCGCTCACCGCTGCACCCCGTCCAGCTGCTCGGCCGTGTAGGTCATGTCGGCCCGCGGCCGCTGCCGCCCCTCGCTCACCGCCCGCCGCCCCACGCCGCCATCTTGTGCGCGGGGGATGCTGGGAGCGGGCCCGGCGGCGCCGGCGGCGCGTGACGTCACGGAAAAGGCTGTGACGTCATGAGGGGGGTTCTGAGGGGAGCGGGAGGTCATGAAATGGTGGAATGGTGGAATTATGGAATGTCATGGAATTGTGGAATGTCCAGAGCAGGAAGGGACCCACCAGGATCACCCCGTCCAGCTCCTGGCCCTGCCCAGACCCCCAGCAGTCCCCCCTGTGCATCCCTGGTGTCCAAAGGCTCCTGGAGCTCTGACAGCCTCGGGGCCGTGCCCATTCCCTGGGCAGCCTGGGCAGTGCCAGCACCCTCTGGGGGAAGAACCTTTCCCTGGTGTCCATCCCAAAGCTCCCCTGCAGCCGTTCCCTCCTTCCCTGAGCTCTGCCCTGGGCTCCTCTCTGCAGCTGAACCAGCCCAGTGCCCTCAGCCCTCCTCGGGGGGCCCCTGCAGAGCCTTCCCCAGCCCCGGCCCCTCCTTTGGGCACTCTGGAACAGCTTCAGAAAGGCCTTGGGGACACTGGTGACAGCTGCTGAACGTGAGCCCAAGGTGGGCAAGAGGCCAAAGGCTGCTGGGCTGTGCCAGCCCTGGGGTGGCAGCAGGGCCAGGGCAGTGCCTGTCCCCTGTGCTGGCACTGCTGGGCACCTCAGGGCTGTGTCCTGTTCTGGCCCCTCACTACAAGACATTTTCTGGTTGCCTCCATCACTGCTAATGCTGTTGGTGGTTTCCCCTCATCCCACCTGCCAGGGTCACCTTCCACCATCCCAGGCTGCTCCAAGCCCCCTACAACCTGGCCTTGGGCACTGCCAGGGATCCAGGGGCAGCCCCAGCTGCTCTGGGCACCCTGTGCCAGGACCTGCCCACCCTCATTTTAAGACCTTCAAGGGCCTGTGGGAAGAAGGATGTCAAAGGAAGGAAAACTAAAGAAGTGGTGAGATCCTATGCAATCTCAGAGGTCTGGGGAGATTTGTTAAAGCTTTACTTTCACTAAAAATCTACTTCTTCTGCTTGATGTGTGGAATTCTAGGTCTCTGGGAACTGGAACTGTCTGGGTCCATCTAATTGGGAATTATCTGGGACTCCGTGTTAAGGAAATTCAGCAGTCTGGTGGAGCCTGACAACATTTTACTTTTCATGAATGTTACCAGAAAAGCTTAATTTATTAAGAAACAACTTATCAAACTACCCCCAGTGACAATGTCAGAGGTTAAAAGTGTGTTGGCTCTTACCAGGAGCTTTGAAAAGGTTGCTTTTTTTTTTTTTGCCAAACATTTTCTTGCCAGCTGCAAAGCACAGCTGCCTCTTGCATTGCACAAGGGGATGCTGCTCTTCCTGGTCCCAGGAAGCTTTGGGGAAGCAGTGGTGGAGATCACACAGAATTCACAGAATCACTGGGTTGGAAGAGACCTTCAAGATCATCGAGTCCAACCCAGCCCCAACACCTCAGCTAGACCATGGCACTGAGTGCCACATCCAGGCTTTTTTTAAACATATCCAGGGATGGTGATTCCATCACCTCCCTGGGCAGCCCATTCCAGAACTTTATCACTCTTTCTGTGAAAAACTTTTTCCTAATATCCAACCCATATTTCCCTTGGAAGCTCTCCTGGCAAACTTGGGCTGCCACACTCCAGGAGCTGAAGGAGCTCAGCATTTTGCTTGTGACCATTTTCATTTTACACTGAGATAAACCCTGATCTATGCAGGGACTTTGTTCCTTACACTTCAACTGAGCCCATGGGGAGATAATGATCTGCCTTCCTGAAGCTCCGTTGTTATGAAAAATAATAATAAAGTGTTTAAGATGGCAATTTGCATTTCAGCAGCACCTTTAATTCATGGCTTTCAAAACACTTTACAGACAGGGATTAACAAGGCCTCACAACAACCCTGTGAGGTAGGGGATGTGATGTGACCATCCCACTGCTGTGGGGACAATGAGGGCACCAGGGATAAGGGGCTTGGAGCAGTCGTGCTGGGATTTGACCCAGAACTTGGGCATTTCAGTCCCATCAGGCCTTCAGCTTTGGATCAGGCTTTCCCAAGCACAGATCTGGCTCCACGTGGGGCTATGCTGATTAACGAGCCCGTGACTGCCTGGCACAGACTATAAAGGCCATTCATCTAAGGCAGAGGTTTATTAGTGGAGTGGATGGTGCCTTGGTGCTTCTTGCTGCTGGAATTATCTGAGTGTTTGAAGGCATATCAAAAATAGAGTTAGATATCAACCACCGAGTGTGGCAGGCTGTAACTGGACAAAGCCCTTAGGCCCCAGGTGGGGAAGCTATGCAGGACACTACTGTAAATGTACTGATCAGAAAGGACATAATAATTTATATATAAAGTCCACCCTTGCTCTTTTCCCGAAGGAAAAATAAAAAGAACCTAGAAAGCCACTGCTGGTTGTCACGTGTCAGCTTCAAGCTCTGGGCTCTTGGCTTCATAGCACCTGCCAAAAGAACAAAACGTGGTCATCAGTGGCCTGGCAAAGGCCGTAGAGCAGTGTGTTCTCCCAGACTCAGTCCCAGCCTTAAAACAACTGAAAATGCTAAGAATTCCTCATGTGGGATGGACCTGAGCTGGGCTGGAGGGTAAGACCTCGATTTCTCACAGACCTCTCCATTTAATGGCAAACCCCTCCAGCTTTGCAGCTGGCCACAGGTGATGTCACCTGTGTACATGAGGTAAACTTGGCACCTCGAGTTCAGCCAGCCCAGGTAAACCTGAGACAGGCACTCAAACTTTTCACCAGGCTCACTGGAAGCAGTTTGGACCTTTAGAAATTTGGTGGCAGCTGTTTTTTTGTCATATTTCTGAAGGAATAAAAGAGCAAAGAAATACCTCAAGGCATGCTCTTATGCCTTATGCTCTTATCCAGCCAGAGAAATGATCTCCAGCTGATTCCCTAAAAAGCAAGGCTGAAGAGGGAAACCTTTTCTGATGGGGGGTAGCTCATGCTGTTGTTGGTGTTGATGTTCTTCATGGAGATCAGAGTGATGCTGTTCCCCTTCTGGCTCGTGTCTGCCGAGCAGCTGCCAAGGAAAGGAGATAATTAATGACTCTGGGAAACAAGAGAGGAACCACAGAATCACAGAGTCACTGAGGTTGGAAAAGACCTCCAAGATCATCGAGTCCAACCTTTGAGTAATCACCACCTGGTCAAGCAGACCAGAGCACTGAGTGCCACGTCCAGGTGTTCCTTGGACACCTCCAGGGACAAAATTTATTTGCAGAGAGCTGGAGACAAACAGGCAAGGCCGAGGCTGGTGTGGGGGACCAGGTTTGGTTTCCTCCTCCCACCGAGCTGCTGTCCTGATTCAGGCCCATCTATAGGGAGTTACAAGGCTTGGGAAGGTGGCATTCCCCTTTTTTCCTACCTTGAGGGCTGGGATGTGCATTCCTTGCCAGTGGAGGCTGGATGACTTTGGGGTCAGGAAACCTTAGGCACGGTCCTATTTTCTGGCATGTTCTGCCTCAGTGGCTTGGATCATGATCGTTAAGGGTATTTAGTGACCACTGATGCTGATGCAAATTTGGCACCTAAATACTCACAGACTTTGCTCCCTGTGTCCCTTTCCAGGCTTTAGGAAACTATCAGATGGAAAAATAGCAGCAATATCTTTTGGTCCCTTCCAGCTCTTGTTTCCTGCTGTTTTCTGACATTCAGCCTCTCCTCTGGAATAGCAGTGATGGACCATGGGGTTCTGATGGACCCTTCTCTGCTTGATGCTTCACTTCCAAAAGTCTTAGAACTGGGGCTCCTTTGTCCTGCTCTCACTGGGGAACAGTAATGGGCATCTTGGGAGATATCTGAGACTGCTCTGAGATCCAGAAACTCGAGTTTAGACCTCAAGGCTCTAGCTAGGCGAGGAAGACAATCTGCTTTGGGAAGGTGGGGAGTCTTCTCTCAGCACAGCTTTGAGATGAGCCCCCTAAATATTGATCTATTTATGTCTCTATCAGAGCATGAGCTGTTATCAAAGCTGATTTTGCTTTTCTAGCTCTCTCAAAGATGCCTTGACAAGCTTCCTTCCACCTGAAATAACCAAAGCAGATTCTTTTCCTTGCTAAAATTAGCTCTGGGATAAAACGGGCACTCTCAATGAGATGTGGGTGGCAGGAGCAGCCTTACCTCTCTGATACCATGGAGGTTCCTGGTTTCTGTTTGTCTGGGGGGAGAAAAGCAGGTGGTGATTTAGAGGTGAGAAGTCATAAAATAAGTCAGCTCTATTCTGAATTACTTTGTGCAGGGATATAAATGAAATCTGAATAAGATTGGAGACATTGTGGGGGAAACTTGGGAGTTGATTAGAGAAAACTCCTCAGCTAAGGGGACACACAAGCAGGAACTGCTGGCCCTGCCGGGCTTTAGGAAGGATTCTGCCTTGCTGCAGAGCAGCCTTGCCCTCTGCTGGGCACTGCTTCATGGAAAATGGGATTCCTAAGGAAAAGGAGTGTCAAACTCCACAATTTTTGCTGGAAGAGCTGCCCCCCTCTTGGAATTTGAGCTGCAGGAAATTTGAGACCACATCCAGATGAGGCTGGGCTGGGGCTCTAATGAGGGGTCACACTGCATTCCTGACTGCTCAATCCATGTTCCAGTCTGGCTTCCAAACTTCCCCACCACGGTGTAAGCTTTTCAAATGCATCTTTTAGGGATTGCCAGATCCACGTGGAAACTGGTGATTTGTTGATTAGGGAAGCACAGATTCCCTCAGACAGATACCTTCAGAGTCCTTGGAGTGGTTGCACTTGAACCTCAGGCTGACCACGCTGACCAGGATGATGACCACCACTATCAGGATAACAACAAAGCTGATGACACCTGGGGATGGAGGAAAGAACTGTCTGAGCAGCAGAGAGACTCTGACATCAAAACTTGGCTAGGAAATCAATATTTTCATCAATGTGAGCATGGTTCGTAATAGGCAGAGAAGCAAACAGTTGTTAGAACAAATAGCTTTATCCTCCTGTGTTTTAACCTCAAAGGGCTGCTATGAATACTTAATCAATAAATAATTAATTGGTAAGGCAGTGCCAGGAAGGCAGAAGTCAGCTGATTACACTGGGGATTGATAAGAGTCCATATGTTCCTGCTACAGTCGGTAAATCTTATCCCAAAAGTGTGTAAAGCCAGATAAATAAGTAATGTAACAGGGAGAGACAAGCTAGAGCTGTGGGTGATGTTATCTGTCCCATAAACCATCTTTAGACACTTTAAATCAAGTGTGGATTTGATACTGACATCAGGCCTCAATAATTCAATTCTTTGCACAGGAAATTTGTCCTGCTAAGAATCCCTCGGACTTAGAATCCTGGAATCATGGAATAGTTTGGGTTGGGAGGGACCTTAAAGCTCATCCCACCCCACCCCTGCCATGGGCAGGGACAGCTCCCAATGTCCCAGGGTGTTCCAAGCCCCAGTGTCCAACCTGGCCTTGGGCACTGCCAGGGATCCAGGGGCAGCCACAGCTGCTCTGAGCACCCCGTGCCAGGGCCTCGTGGAGTTGGGTGTCCAAACCAGCATTTTTTCTCCCAAAACTGCCCTAAACCAGGACAACTGGTGAAAGAGAACCCCTCCTCCCCCCAGGTGGCACAAGACCTTACCAAAAGCTGCCACTGTCAGCGGTGATTTCTCATCTGTCGGGGTGGTGGTATCGGGAAATTGGCTGGAGGAGTTGGGTGCTGGGGTGATGGGTTTTGAGGTGCCTTCAGGGGGGAGAAAGGTAGATTTACATAAAAGTCATTCTTCCATGGCTGGGAAGAGGATTCCTAGCAATCCTAGAGACCCTTACTCTCACTTGCACTTGATGAAGAGACCAAGTTTGGATCCTGGCCAGGCCTATCAATATTAACAGCAAAGTGAGTGAGACCTGTGTGGAATCATTGCCTTGGTGGGGCCCCTTTTATGGACAAGCTGAGAGCACCCACAGGGTTTCCTTCTGGGACCCCAGTGGGGAAAGGTCAAAGTCAGCACTGGCTCTGTGTTTGAGGAGGGAATTTGTCCAGCCTTCCTGCTTTTACAACCTTTTGCCATAATGGCACCTTTCCTGCTGTCCCCAGGCTCAAGAGGTTGCCCCGAAGTGCTGTTCTGCAGAGCTTTACAGGCTTTTCAAGGGCTGGATGGGATGTTCATCACCCCTCCGGAAATCCTTGGTGTCCATGCTGCCCTGAAGACAGCTGTGTGATGGCCTTGTTGCTGGCTGTGCAGAGGAATATAAAATATGGAGCAGAAATCACCTGTCTGTGAGGAGGAAGCACCTTGAGTCGCTGATGTTGTGGTGCTCTCATTCTTCATGTGATCCTGACCTGCACAGAGAGACACAGAATGTGAGCATTGACCTCCAGTGACATTCAAGAACCAAAGGAATTGATGGAGAGGAGAATGGATTCACAATAGTGCCAGTGATATCTTGGAAAACCTGGAATGAATATTCCCACCTCCATACTAAAAGCTTCCCACCAAACATATTTTGTCCTATTTTCTATGTCCAAATGGAAACCTAGGGAACCAAAATTCAAATACCCTTTTGTGAACTCGTTAGGGTCTGCAGTCCCAGTTACAGGTTTGGGGCAGAAACAGCAAGGCAGGGCTGGAAGACTGAGCTGGGAAGGTTATAGATGTGCTGTAGGTCATAAACATTGAGACTTTAAAATAAGTCTGATTAGGGGAAAAATATTGCAGAATCTGGGTGTGGATTGAGTGCTTGGCTTGTCCCTGGACTTGAAGTGAATGGATTTGCTATGCTGGGTTATCTAGAAGTAATTAAACCTGTTTGAGTTGGGCTTACTTGTACACCATATGTATGTAGTCTAGCTGTGGCAGCACAGAGGATTGTCCAAGCAAGGACTCCAGTTCTCAGTGGGATAAACTGGCTTGTGTGAAGCTGCTTGGTTTGTGACAGCTGCTTCCAGTGCCTGTGCAAGGAAATGTGAAGCCAGCCTGTGTGTTTTACTTGTACAGAGAAAAAACATCCTTTGCTGCCTCCAGGCTGTTGTTGAACAGCCAGAGTGTCTGCTTCGACCTTAATGAGCAGCTACAGGCCCTGTCAGGAGACTCAAAGTGATACTTCAGACCTTCACACGATATCTGTAGGTCAAGCAGGATCTTCTTCCCTGCTTTCCCATGCCCAGGCTCCCAGCAGCAGCGCTGGCCAAGGGTTTGTGGTGCCTGGAGAGGTGTGCACAGCTCCTGGCACTGCCTGGGGAGCTGCTGAACCCAGGTCCTGTCCCACAGCAAACATCCCTGACTTGGAATGGCATTTTGCCAAAAGCCAGAAGAAGGGGAAAAGGCATGAAATAATAAATCTAGCCATTTCACAAGGAGCAGAACAGTCTGGAGAAGCAGGGTCTGCTGCTGTACAATTTTTTTGCCCACTCATCAAATTCTTTGTTTAATTCTAAAATTGTTCTTCTAGCCACAGGGAGAAGCTGTGGTTTGCTGAGCCTGGCACAGATACCCCATCCCCAGGAAATGCTGGGTCTCACACAATGGGAGACCTGGCTTTTGGAAGCATCAGCATCTTTATTCAAAGATGTGTGGAGCTTCTCAGTGGTAAATCAGGGCTGGAATGGACAGCAATCTGCTCTGAGCAAAGGGCTCCTGGCTTAGCTGGGCACAGCCATGCTGGGTGGGCATCTGTGTGGGCACAGCTGACCACAGCTTCCTCACCTTGCTTGTGTTGGAGATCTGAGAGGTACTTGGAGAGGCAGAGCACTTTCTTGACCATTGCAGATTTTTGGAGCTGAGTTTTTAATGGAGAGTCAGCTCAGCTGTCAGATTTCAGTCTTCCAGTCACTTGGATTCTGCCCTTATTTTGAGAAAACTCTTACTGAATTCTCTAATTTGTACTTACAGGTTGGGTTAATCAAACTGTCAAAAGCAAAATGATATTTATTTTAAAAGATTTTCAAAGGGCTCCCCTCTCCTAAACATAGATCCATTGTTTGGCTGCTCAAGTCCATCCCAGCAGAGGAGGTTAAGAGCATTTATCTTGTGTTTTATCACTGCTTATAATGACACCAAATGTGATTTTGGATGGCTCACCCCCCAAAAAAGACTCATGCTTAGAGAACCTGTGCCAATGATTGCCATCAAATTATCTGATCTTGTTGTTAGCCTCCAAAAGGACAAAGTACCTCGAGGTGCTGGAGAAGGAGCTGCCGTGCTTCTGTTTCCACTGGACTTAACATCTAGATAAAGAAAACATGGGAAAGGACAATTAACTTGGGAAGCCACTACAGATTCCACTGTGGAGAGCTGCTGGGTGTCCATGGAGTAAAAATCTTTATTTGCATGCTGCTTTCCCTCCAGACAGACATCAGGATGCCCGGGTAGCCAGGTGTGGAGTCAGCTCAGAGTGTACCTGATGGTGAGCGTGGGAGAGGGAGCCTGGGGAGACTGGAGCTGCTCCAATATTTGATAAACCATGATCTGGATTTTCTTATATGGGCTTGGCCTGGCTGTGTCCATCTGGGGAGCTGGAATGAGCTGCTCTTTCAGCAAGAAAACCTCTGAGAAATTCAATATTTGCAGAATTGCTGAATAGCCAGCACAGTGTGGACTAGGCCCAATATTCTGATGCCTGCAGTTTGGCTTGGATAAAGAGGGGGGCACAAACAGGTCCTGCCTGAGCAAATATTTGAGTTTTTCATCCTTACCTCTCTCAGTGGTTGCTGTCAGAGTTGTTGTAGTGGTGGGGGGGGGTTGACTGTAATAGTTTGACCCACGGAGGTGAGGCTCAGGTTCGTCAGTGGTGTTGCTTTTACTGATGGCTCTGTAGAGAAACTGTGGTGTTACTTCAAAAGGTTCAGCTCAGAAACAGCTTGGAGAGGGCACAGCTATTGCAGAGCCCTCAAATTTCTTGAGAGTTAGGAATCATCTGCTAGGGGAAGCATGGAAATAGCCTTCATCCTGCTCAGAGTCAAGGAGCTCTTGTACTTTGGAATTTCCTTTTGCTCTTTTCACTGCGAGGAGATGCTGAGCTGGCAGAGCTCAGCAAACATGAGGAGAAAGTCAGGGTCACTGCTTCTTTCCCTGCTGTGAAAAGTGAAGGTGTTTTTGTCACCAGACACTTGACCTGCCTGGAGCTGCCTGGCACCATGTGATGATTTCCTTGTGCTCTGAAATGCCAACTTCCACCTTTCATTTCACTGAAAGTCTCCAAGCACAAATAATTCAGCTCTTGAAGTGGTCTGCAGGCTCCATCCTCTGCCTCAGCCTGCTCCAAACCGCCCTGATCCAGAGCAAGATGTGAGGGGGAAAGCTTTCAATAATCCCTCTGCAAGGAACAGTGGATCACCAGCTGGGAATTTATAGGAAACTTCCTTGTCTAGACTGCTCTTGGCTTCACAATAAATTGAGAAAATGGTGCAATGGTTTCAAGGTTAGTGTGGTGGGGTTTTTTCCCCCTTTATCCAAAATTTTTCAGTGAAACATTAGAATTTAGGATAAAGTTTAAGTTTCTCTCTTTTTTTCTTTTTTTTTTTTTTTTTCCCCAAGGCTTGGAAGCAGAAGCAGAGATCTTTTTGAGATCTTATTCCTTGATATTTTTGGGATCCTCCTGGAAGGGTAGCTATGCTTAGATTTTTTTTTTTTCCCCTGAAACATAGCAGGAAGAGATCTGTTTCCAAAGATCCAAGTGGACACTAACAGACATGGAGCTGGAGAGATAATTTATTGTGTAATTGTTTTCTGTACATATCAAAAATCATAGGAAGGCTTGGATTGGAAGGGATCTTAAAGATCAGCCAGCTTGTCAGGGCTTGGAGCAGCCTGGGATAGTGGAAGGTGTCCCTGCCCATGGGGAATGGGATGAGCTTTAAGGTCTCTTCCAACCCAAACCATTCTGGGATTCCACTCTATGATCATCTCATTCTCTCTATTCAATTTAGTGATTTTTTTTGCCCCTGGTTTTGCTCACACCTGTGCCTTGATCCCTGTGGGGTGAGTTGGCTGGATCAGAAGCCCTGACACCACAAAATTTCCTTCCTCCTCACCACTGTCCCCTGCACAGCCCCAGTTACTGTGGGGTGGCCCAGCTGGGCTGAGGTCAGACCAGTTCCCCACTGGGATGTCCCCAAGCCACTCTCCAGCTGAGCGTTACCTGAGCTGTGGTCCTTGCCTTCAGGGCTGGGTGTTGTTGGTTGGGATGGACCTGGAACACAAGCAGAGGCACAGAGGTGACATTTCCAGGCTGGTGGGATCCCACAGGGAGGGTTGGAGGATGGGCCAGAAAGGGGCCATGGTAGCCAAGGAGAGCAGAAAGGATAAGGGGAGCAAGAGATGCTGAGGAGAGGGTTTGTCCCTGGTGTGGCTGCAGGGACCAGCTCCATGGATCCACTGCTGCTAGGGAACAGCTGGGGAGCAGGGAGCAAAGAGCAGGCAGGATCCCTCTGCTTTCCCCAGGCTTCCTGGAACACAGCCTCCCTCCCTTGCGGACAAAGGGAGCCAAGGCAGGTCACCCCTGGGGCACAGTGCCCTCCATGTCCCCTGGAGGGCTGGGGGTGCCTGCTGATGGATGGGGCAGGCAGAGGCAGGATCCTGGGAGAAGATCCCTCAACAGATGGGAGTTTGGAATCAGGGTCCCATTTGGGGCTTCTCCCCAAATCTGCTTCCCCCCATTTCCATGTGCATCCACATCCAAACAGACACATGAAGCACATCACAAGCAGAGGTACCTGTTCCAGCAGGGGTGGAGGAGTTTGTGGGAGCTGTGGAACCTGAAAGGAAAGAGCAGAGGGTGAGTGGTGCTGATCTGTGGTGGTCACTAACACACTGCTCTTCTTGTTCCTTGTGGGGTTTGGCTTTTCCTCATCTTCTGTCAGAATGACTTGGAAATATGGGATTGCCCCAAAAGCATTAGCAGAGAAGTAGTAGCAAAGAAGTTTTACTGAGTGTAAAACTATCAGGCTCTGAGTAAATTAGTAGTGGAGTTTATCCAGCCAGAACAAATGTCCTCCTCCCCTTTGGGGGGCCACAGAAATCCATGGGGTCATTCCCTCCCCGTGAGCTGTTTGCCTCAGCCCAGCCCTGGCACAGCAGGGTGTGTGACCTGTGTTCTGGAGCTGTTCAGAGGTAAGACACACATCTGAACACTTTGTTCCCTTGAGACCTTAAGGAATGGATGGATGAGGTTTGTAAAGGCTTCCAGGACCTGGTGGGACTGTTCTCCTTCCTATCCTGTGTGTCCTGAGAAAATGAGTCTGGAGGGAGCTGCAGCCCTCAGGAGCTGCCTTCCCTGTAGGGCTGGGTAGTCCTGCAGGTCCGTACAAGGCTGTAGGTGTTCACTGGGTCCCCAGTTCCTCAGCTGAAAGAGGACTTTCTTTGGTTTATTTGTTTGATTTTCTTTTGGATTCATGACAAAGCATCCCTGCCCCAATCCCTCACATTTCCTACTCTCAGCACCCGTGATGTTTTCCCCCCCAGCTCCAGGAGTCCTGTGCTCATGGAGTCACAGAGCAGAGTAGTTTAGTTTGGAAGGGAACTTTCGAGGTTATCTAGTCCAACCCCAAGAGTTAGATGAGATGGCAATTAAAAATGCTGCCCTTGAAAATGGGAGAAAGAAATGTCCCACACTCGAGGACAAGACCTGAAAAATGTAAATACACTTTAAATGCTCAAATCCAACCCAGCTGGTTTAACTTTGGAAAGGTGACTTTGAGTCTGTCATTGCTGGAATGCACATCCTAATTGGGATTTTCAAATGGTTATTGCTGGTGACCCTGGTGCTCTCTGTGGTTAAGTTTAATGACAGAAATGACACTACAGGTACAGAAAGCAGCTGAGTCTGACTGCCCTGGTGATCCATCTCACCAGAGTCCCATGGGAGAAAAGGGATTTGGGGAGAAAGGAACAGCAGGGAAGGTGGAATCCTTCCAGCACACTGTCCCCTCATGCTGCCTCAGGGCTCTGTGGTGGGAGCAGTGCCTTTGCAGGGGATGCAGGGGGAGTCCAGCCAGGGCAGCACCAGCCAGGGCACAGCAGTGCCCGTTTCAGCCAAACCTGCTCTCCTGGAAGGAAATTCTCCCTGGGAGGGTGGGCAGGCCCTGGCACAGGGTGCCCAGTGAAGCTGTGGCTGCCCCTGGATCCCTGGAGTGCCCAAGGCCAGGCTGAACAGGGACTGGAGCAGCCTGGGACAGTGGAAGGTGTCCCTGGCATGGCAGGGGGTGGGATGAGATGAGCTTTAGGGTCCCTCCCAGCCCAAGCCACTCTGTGATTGCAGGATTTGATGCCAGGAGCTGTAGGGGTGCTGTAGATGAGCTCAGGGGCAGGTCCATGAGCTGCTGGTGCCTGGGGAGGCTGAGGGCCCGGGCAGGAGGGGTGTCTGGAAGGAGACCCTGAGCACTGAGCGTGGTTCTGGCTCAGAGCTCACCCTCAGCACCCTCTGGGGGTAGCGAGTTCCTGATTGATCTCATTTTCCTCATGGAATTGCTCTGGAGCTGTAATTGTTTTTGTGTCTGAGGCTTTATGACAATGATCCCAGCCAGACAGGAAGTGTGTAAACCATGGTGAACACATAATAAAATGTGGTTTATTCCCAGACATGGCTTGGCTGTGAAAATCAGACTGGACTTTTCAGACATTTTCCATGTTTTTCTCTTCTAATTTACTGGGCAGCAGGCTGAGAAAACTGTCCTGTTCAATCCATGAAAGAGGAGACAGGATCAGGTCTTTAATCACACAGAGAAGAAGGGACTGGTTGATTTTCTAACTCCATTTGGAGCAGGATCAGGAACTAAGGACCTTTATGTGCAGCAAGGAAAAGGGAGGCTGGGAAATAGGAACCTGCCTTAGCACAGGGCTAGTGAGGTGCTAGGAGTGATTGTGTTGGAGAATTTATGGGATATCCTTCCCTGGGGGTTTTGAAGAGCAACTTAAAGGAGCATCAGGGTGATGCCTCAGGTTTTAGCTTTTATATTTTCAGATTCTGTGCTGCTTTAGTGTGTGGGTCTGAGCTTCATATCAGGGGATGGTGAGCTCTGTGCACAGAGCAGGGAGACAAAACAACTCCTTCTCTAGCTGGGCACCAAGGACAAATGATCCAAATCTCAGGCCCAAGAGAAGCACAAACACCGTGGGCTGGAGACAGAAAAATAAGCGGGATGGGACTGCATGGGCTGAAGCTGGAATTGGACAATGAACTCCAATATGCAAATGGAGCAGAACTTATAAAAGTGAGAGACCCCGTGCCCAGTTGTGCATTTTGTGACCATTTTGGTTCATCTTGGGTGTAGCCCTGGCTGGGCTCTTGTGCTGCCCAAGGTGGATCCATTGAGGCCTCCTAATAAATCCCTGCTTTATTGTTTAACTCTGTCCAGTCTCTGTTCTAGGCCAGCCTGCACAAGGCATCAGGGCAGTAAGAGACAGGGTTATGGGCAGCAGTACCATCACCTACTAAATCAATATAATGGGAAAAAAAGAATGTTTTAGGCACATACTTGCCCTTCCTCAAGAGGTAGAGATGCTTCTTTTGAGGAAGGAGGATGATTCTGGACATTGATTTGCAAATGCCTTAAGATACTCTCTACATTCAGCACAAAAAATAAAGTGCTGAGGTTGTCCTGAGGGTCAATATCCTCCAACAGCTGCCAGACTCAAACAGCTCCTCTTTGTCCAAATTTCCCTTGCAGGACCCATTGCCATGTTTTCCTGAGGGGAGAAGTAGCTGTGGCACACTTATGGAAATGCTCCCAGGTACTTTTTCATGGACATGGTGGAAGCACCCAGAACCGCTGGAGAAAGAGCTGCTGTCTGCACTCAGCCTTTGCCAAAGGGAAAGGGAAAATGAAGATGCTCAGCTGGACATTTATTCCACCATTTTGGTGCAGATGATGAGAAATCTGTTGAACAGAGACTCTGGGGATGGGAGGAAGCTGTGGGCGAGGGAGGTGACATTGCCCTGCTCTGCCATCCCTGATGGGACCATCCATGGGCCAGCTCCAGCATCCCTTGGACAGGAGGAAATTATTGTACTCAATGCTTTCTTCACTGCAGCTCCTCCTGTCACTGAGGGTCACAATGGAGACCTTCTCAAGTTCTCTGCAAACCTAAACCTTGTGGTTATTGTAAAAAAGATGAAAAAGCAGATTTTTCACACTGCTCAGTTCCCAGAGTTCCTGTGGCTGGGCTGATGCTTGCCCTGCTCTGGAGAGGCTGAGGGCTGGAGATCCCTTCTGGCATTGTGCTCCGGAATAAACGGCCGGGCCTTCTCTAAACACATCCACACTCACTGCAAAGTGCAGCCGGCCTGGCTCCGGCCTCTGGCTGCTGCTGCTGCTTGTTGTGCCTTCCCTGCCAACTCAAATAAGCAAAAGCCCTGTTCTATTGGGTGTTTTCTTTTGGGGAGGGTGCTCAGCATCCCCGCTCCCACAGGAGCAGGATGGATCTGTGCAAGGCAGGATGAGAGCGAGCTCCCATTGTGGGGCTGGGCAGCAGGATGGGGAGAACACAACGCGCCACGTGTCACAGCTCCCTGCAGATATCCCAGGGGATCCTGGAACTGGAAACCATTCCCTCCCAGGGCTGCTGCCAGCACAGAGAGCCCTGGCTGCAGAAACAGCTCCCAGCAATAATCGGGACACGGCTGGCGCAGCTGGAAGTGCAATAAACATCAAAGCCCCTCCACAAGGGCAAGCACTGCCAAGGAGTTCGTTGCGTGTTTGGGTCCAAAGGATTTACAGCTGGATTGTGCAGTCCTGGGTGGAGACTGGGAGCTGGCTGAGGGATTTACCATGGGAAATAGGGCTTTGTGCTCGTGCTGTCATGGGAAAGTCCCAGTTAGCCACGGGAGCTGCAGGGCTGCACAGGAGCACGTCAGGGCTGCAGCTGCACTTTGCTCGCGGTGCTCGCTGCCCTCCGGTGATTTTTCCAAAGGGTAAACAGGAGAATTTTGGATTTCTGTTCTTGGCACTTGATTTTCTGTGGGGCTAGGTGTGTCTAGACTGACCTGGAGTCTTCTCTCATGGCATCTGAGATATTCCCAAAGCCAGCAGCTCACCCCACTCACTCCTCAGCACAAAGAGGGTGATGTCAACCAAAAGACAGGTGAAGTTTAGATATTTATGCTTTGGTATTGTTTTTGGCAATTGTAGACATTTAAAGCATGGTTTTTCCAGCTGCTGACCAAAGAGAGGGACTACTTTAAACCCCCAAACTTTGCCAGGGCCTCCTATAGAGACCTGAGCCAGCTGTTGGGAAGGCTTCAGCAGGGTTTAGATCAGGCTCAAGACAAGCTTGTGGTGTCCAGCCTGTGTTCATGGAGGGCTGGAGTCACTGGGGAGGATCTCTGGCAGTGGTGTGGAGTCACAGGGACCGCTCCTGTCCACTCAGAACAGCTGATGGAGAGGGAGCATCTATTTCCAGTGACAAGGAACCCTGGATTTGTCCCTTCCCTGGCAGTTTTGGGGGATGTCCCACCTGCAGAGCCCACAGAGCAGGGCTGCACCTCTGAGTCACCCTGTGCTTGAAAACACTTTCAGGAAAGAGATCCAGCAAGCTAAAAATAGGCTTTGCAACTCAGATATTGGCACTTCTGTCAGATGACCCAAAACAAAAAAAAAAAACAACCACTTAACACAGGTGCAGCTGTTTCCTGGGTGAAACACAGCAGCAGTGAGCAACACCCAGTTCTTAGGACTTCCACATGAAAAAAAAATCCTCTTTTAGGAAACCTGGAAAGCAGAGAGTCCTGCCAAAGCCTAGGCCCTGTTTTATTAAGTGCCTAAATAAGGTGTCTCTGCCTTGAGGGTCTCACAGCAGAACAGGTGGGGTGGGAATTGTGGAGGAGAGAGAGGAAAAGTGTTGTTCTGCAGGGCGGATAACTGACAGCCCAAATCAGGGCCAGATCCACAGAAATGTTCAAATGCCTAATTCCCAAATGGCATAGGGGGGTTGGCAACTGGCTGCCAAGTTGTTCTGAATTGTAATGACTCAGTCAAAGTGTTATGGAAAGTTTAGAGAGCCGGGAATTAATCCCGGATCTCATCAGCAATTAAAATTAATCGTTGCCTTCCTCTGCCCATCCTCAAGGGCTGGGCCTGGGCATCCTCTCCAAGCACCACATTCCCTGCTCCTCTCTGGTGAGCCAGTCTGGAAGCAGATCTTAGTGGGAGGCAATTAAAACCCACTTGGATGTAGAAACAACCCGGGAGACAAACAATGTGGGGAAGCTGTGAGCACGGGGCGGCTCTGCTGCACCCCTGTGCTGCCCAGGGCTGCTTTTTCCATGTGAAGGGAAGGAAAAGCAGCCTGGCTTTTCTCCTGGCTGCACCTCCCCTGCTCCACCAGGCTGCTGCTCCATCACCCTCCCAGCTGCTTGCTGGTTCCAGTTTCCTCCTGCCCTGCTTATTTAAGGGCTCTGGGGTTGCTCCTGGTGATGTGGGTCCTGTGCTTCTCCTGGCCCTGCTGCTCCTCAGGTTTGGAGCTGGGTCTGGGATTTTGGAGGGGAAATCACTCCATGCCCAGTGCAAATGAAAAATGGGGGCACCACTAATCCAGGCTTGATGGGACCCAGAGCCCAGCCTGTGCTCTTTGCCTACCTACAGTTTTTAAATAATATTATTTATTAGCAGAGCTCAAAGCACTTTACAGAGGAGACTTTCCAAACTGATTATTCTTTCCAGTGATTCTGGGATTCCCTAGGTTTATTTGAGTGCTGCTCTCTGGTGTTTATGAACCACCAAGCAGGAATGTGATCTGCTGGGACTGGTTCAGGAGACAAGGTATGGAAGGGGCTGGTGGCTAAGGGATTTTGTGGGAAATGGATTTGTAGAGAATTTTTAAAGCTTGATAGAAGGTTTACATAGTATGCATCTGCATGTAAACTTTGAGATAAGAAATGCTGACTTAGAAATGCTGTGGAATAGGACAGACACTGTTGAGAGAGAACAAAAATTCATAATTCCTGTTCTTTCCACCTGCTTTTCTTGAGTGTCCTGGCTTGAGTGCCAGGGGAGCACTTGAAGGATAACCCTGCTTGGAAGAGGTTCCAGTCTCACAGAAGCAACAGCCACAGGCCAGGTGAAGCATCTTGGCCTGACAATTCATCTGAGTCCAGATTTTGGGAGAATGACCCAGGCTTTACTCCCACATTTCCTAACTCTTCATGTATGCCCACATCTCATATCCCCACAGTGTGGGCAGCAGGACAGGGGGGTTCTGCCCCTCTGCCCTGCTCGGGTGAGACCCCACCTGCAGAGCTGCCCTCGTTCAGCTAAAGGACATTCCCCCTTGTCCTGCCCCTCCATCCCTTGTCCCCAGTCTCTCTCCAGCTCTCCTGGAGCCCCTTTAGGCTCTGGCAGGGGCTCTGAGCTCTTCCTGGAGCTTTTCCTTCTCCAGGTGAGCACCACCCCCAGCTCTCCCAGCCTGGCTCCATGGCAGAGCTGCTCCATCCCTCTGCCCATCCTGGTGCCTGCTCTGGACTCAGATGGGAGCTTCTCCCCTGCTGAGGTGGTTGGGTCATGCTGGGTGGGCTCCTCTGCAACTGGGGCCAGGAGAGCTCCCAGCTGGGACTTTGCTGCTGCTGCAGAAGCCCCAGATCCCTTCTCCAGCCCGGCTTTCCCAGCAGGGACGTTCCTGCCTTTGGGACACCAGCACCACCTCCTGCAAGGACACCTGTTGTTGACTCACCTATTGTAAATGGGACAGAATTCCTGGAAGCTGCTGCAGGCAGAGCTGCAGAGCCACCGAGGGGTTTCGTGTTACCGAAGGGAGCAGTTTGTTGTGTGAGCAAACATTTCTCCAAACCACCTCCTGCTTTCTCTTCCTTGTTCAGCACCTCAGGGCTGGGCTGGCCTCGCCCTTGGCTGAGAAATCTGCTTTGGGATGCTCTGGTTTGAGGATGCAAGTCTGGAATCTGGGTGCCTGTCCTATAGCTGCACTTCATCTTTTTGATGATATCAGAAGTATGTCTCAAAACACATGTCTGCTTTTGAAATACCACATTTCTCATGGCATTATCCATCCACAGGCTGTGGCACAGATAAGGAGAGCAGGGGATGGAACAACAACAGTGGGAAATCCTGCTGGGTTTTCATCAGCTTTGAGGAGGAATTTTTGCAGTGGAAATCTTTTGTCTGGGAAATGCCTGCCCATTGTAATGGAAAGGGTCTATAGGAAGAGGTTTGTTTGGACAAATTTTCTCCTAAGTGTTTCTAGGGGAGGAAAACCAGATTGGAAATGTGCCAGACCTTCCCAACTCAGCAATTTCAAAATAACAGCTTGAAATTCCCTTATTTTAACCTCCCTTCAGAAATAACCATGAGAATGGAGAAATTTAATTTAGGAAATGCTAAATTAATAAAATACTGAATTTGCACCAAGCAAAAGCGAGAAAGGCCTGTGTGGGACCAGGCAGGTGTTAGTGTCCAGCCTAAGCAGATTCTGTGTCTCCTCAAGGTTACATCCATCTCCCCCAGGGCAGGGAGCCTTGTTCCAGAGCCCCTAATTCCCTTTTCCAGCTGCTGGTGTGCCGGGAAGCCAGCAGCACCACGGAGCCCGACTGCCCCTCTCCTAAGCTGCTGCTTTGCCTTGTGCAGAAGCTTCCCCAGGGGCTGCACCACCTTTGAGCCTTGCTGTAAAATTAAAAAGGAAATTAAAAAGCCATTTTGGGGGTGTTGGACCAGTGCAGAAGAGGGAGGTGGGACATTCCAGGGAAGGCTGGTTTGGTGGGAGAGGTGTGACAGTGCTGTGACCATGCAGGGGGACAGTCCCTGCCCCTGATTTTAGACGGGTGGCTTTGAGAGGACAGAGCAATGCTGTCGAGACTGAAGGACGGAGGGTGGCATCCCTTCCACCTGTGCTGCAGCACTAGGTGCTCCTGGGAGCTGGAATTCTGGGTTTCTGGGATTCTGGGCAGTGCCTCTGGGTTCCCACTCCATGGACCTTGGCGTGGTGCAGCCCAGCCAGGGAAGGGGCCTGACCCGCTCTGTGCCATTGCTGTCCCATAAAAGCCCTTCTGAGCAGTTTTAAAAGGAAAAGCAGCGTTCTGAGTGGGCATTAAGGAGTGTCACAGGGAGGCCAAGGCGCTCAGAGCCCCCTGGTGTGATCCTTGCTCTGATCCCAGACACAAATCCCCCCTCTGCTGAAGGCAGCAGTGTTGGCCTCTAATGAAGAGAGAAAATTTCCAATCCATGTGCTCTTATTTCTTGGAATTATACAGCTACAAACCGAATTGCTTTCTATATTCTGCAGAATGAGATGATCTTTCCTTTCCAACACAAACCATTCTATGATTCTCTGCCTTTTAAAAATCCCATTATTACCAGCACAGTGGCTGTAACCCGAGGCAGCTTCTATGGTTTAATGATAAAACCTCGAGTTGGAGACACATTATTTTATATTCCTTTGAATGTATTCCAGCTCCCAGCTACTACAGCTGTCAGCAAGGGAAGAGGGGCCTGACAATGCAGGGAAAAGCAAGCTGTCATCCTTTGGAGCAGGAAACCAGCTCCTTCATCCCACACCTCGACTCAGATGGGAAAGAGAAGTTAAAGAATAATTACCCCAAAGCAGCGGAATTATTACAGCAAGGACGAGATGTGCTCTGCACGAGCCTTGCATGTGGGCTTTGTATTGATACTAATGAGGGCAAAAAGTGCAAATAAAAAGTATTTTTGAGGAAAACAATGTCCTGTACATTGAAACATTCCACCTTGACTCTTACTTGAGGAAAGTCACTTACTCCCAACGCCTCATCAGAAACACTCCTTTCATTAAGCTGCAAACAAACCCTTGTGTTCCAGCAGTGCCAAACAAACCCCGTAAACCTGACAAAGCCATGATTTCCCCAGCAGCCCCTGAGCTGCAGGGCTGAGCTTTCCCGTGGCAGCTCCCAGCCTTGCCTTTGGAGCCCCCCGCCAAGCCGGACCCCCCAATCCCCCCTGGCTCTCCCCGGGTGCGGCGCAGCTCACCTGGGAGCAGCAGGAGGAGCCCGAGCAGAGCACGGAGGGACGGGAGCGGCATCTCCGCGCTGCTCTGAGCCCGGCGGAGCTCTGGCCATCCCGGGAGGGACCGGAGCAGCGATTCGCCTGCCTGGGCTGACTCTCGCTCTGCTTCCTGTTAAAGAATAGGAGGAAACGGGCTCAATCCACAGGGGAACTGTGTTTTCAGCCCATTATGGCCGGGGAGGATGTGAGCCATCGCTCACCGGCGGCGGAGGAAACCTCGCCGGGCTTTGCCGGGGCTGGGGCTCGGTCCCGCCCGGAGGGATGCCCTGCTCCGGGCCGCGGCGGCTCCCGTGCGCTGCCGGGGCTTTCTGGGAGGTGTTTTGTGTGTGCTGCGATGTGCCCCAGGTCTCATCCCCCCACATCAGCCCCCCCGGAGTCAGAGCTGCTGGAGGAGCCTCCCCGCCACCCGAGAGGGCCTCGGAAGGTTGCAGTTCATTGCAGCCCCGAGATACGTGAACAGTCTCTGTTTCGGCCCACACGTTCGAAGAATGAGTCGGAGCTCTTCAGTCCTCAGTCTCAGAGTTGTTTATTGTATCTTATCTATAAACATTTTTCTCCTGCCCTGCCGAGGTCCATCCAGCAGGACAATTCCAGGCACACTGCCTGCCCCCAGGGCGGTGTTATCTCTTTATACTACAAACTACGTATAATATGTTTGCAATGACTTTCCAATTCCTATCACCTGTGTTAAACAGTGAGTTTCTACTCTAAACCAATCCAAAAGTGCCAGCATCACAGCAGAAGATGGAGGTAGAGAAGAAGAAGAAGAAAGGCTGGACATACCCAAGTCCCTCCATCTTGTCCCCAAAACCCCTATTCCAAAACCCCAAAATCTATTTTTTCATCCAATGATAATTTTATTATTACTCTACTTAGACTTCTGTGGCTTTCAGGTCTTCATATAAGGTTGGTAATTTGCTCCACGGGTCATAACCAAACCCACAGGTGTTCTGGGCTGTGTGCCAGGGTCTCTGAGGCCCCTGGCAGGGTCCTGGCAACTCTGGTCACCCAGAGGGATGTACTGAGTTCCGACAAGAGGGGAGTTCTTACACATCTGTGAGGAATTTAGGGATAACTGCTCCTTGTGGGGCCAGGGTGGCTCAGCAGCTGGGCCTGCCCTGTACCCTGTGCCTCCCTGGGCAGCTCCAGCGAGTCTGGGCGCTGAGACATGCCAGCTTTGGGATGGTGGCCTTGGCATGGGGGCCTTGGGATGGTGGCTTTGGGATGCTCCTCTTCAGGCAGCACCCTGCAGGACACACAGCACATGCTGGGCTTGGATCTACCCTATTCCCAGTTCCTGGAGAAGGGCAGGAGCTGGAAAACTGGGCTGGTTCTGCCCATCCAGCCCGAGGGACTCAGGCATTTGGTTTCTTGGTCCTGACCTGGTGTTGTGCTGCTCTGTGCAGGTCCTGCCTGTCATAGTGGGAACCCCAGAGGTTCTGGTTTATCCTGTGCTGGATGTCAGTGGTGTTTGCAGGAGGAGAAGCATTTTAGTGTCCTCACCTAGGAAAGGTTCCCGTGTCCTTCTCAGGGATTCTGTGTGGGTGTTCAGGATGCAAAGCCGGAGGATTCTGTCTGCTGGTCTGAGGGGCTGCTCCAGTCCCCTCCCACAGCCCCCAGGAGCCACAGAGCCTCAGTCAAAGGCCAAGGAGATTCTCCTTCACTGCATGGAGAGCATCAAGGGTGTCCTATGCTGCCAGCAGGATCCTTGTTCCCACAGCTGGCAGACAGCAGCAGCACTGGAGGGAACCAACCCCCGTGCATGGCACAGCTCCTCACATTCCATGGGTCTCTTCCAACCCCTCCAACCCCCCAGGAAAACCACCAGGCCCAAGGCTGGAGGCCTCCACAGCCGCCTGGCTGGGACAAACCCCCTGCCAGCAGCCCCCCCATCCTTTCGTCCCTTGCACAGATGTGATGCTCAGAGATTATGCTGTAGATTAAGGTTTTACTGAATCCTGAAATGAGTGCAAATACCCAGAAGCTCACACGCAGTTGAATCTCTTCTGGATGCTTGTCTGGATGGGAAAAGGCATTTCCCACTGTGTCCTCCCCACGTGCAGGAAGGACAGAGCCCAAATATTCAGCCCAGCCTGTCTGTGAGAGCTGCAGGTAAGAGCAGTGGTGTTTTGGGGTGGAAGGATGGGAAATGCATTTTGTAATGGCTGAAACTCCGAGGGATCCATGCTCTGCAATGTGCTCAAGGTCACTGCTGGGGCAGAGGCTGTGACACAGCACCCCTGGGCCAGGGACCTGTGTGCAGGGTGGGGACACATGTGAGGGGAGGGATGTGCCAGCCCTGACCTGGCTCTGGCTCCTGCCTGTGACCCCCAGCAGCTCACACAATCCTTTAGGTTGGAAAAGCCTCTAAAAATCATTGAGTCCAACCATTGAACTGGAGGCCCAAAGCATCCAGAGCTCGCCGTGGACTCACCCCAGAGCTGTGCCGGCAAATGGGCAAATTCTGCAGCAGTGGGACCCCCGGCAGGGGCCAGCATCCTCCCCGGGGCTGTGCCATCCCTGGGGACAGGGCCCTTCCAGCCCGGAGCGCAGCGTGGGTGTGCCGGGCTGTGCAAACAGCTCACATGCCCGAGGGGATTTTTTACACCCGTTCCTTCACCACATTCAATTTTCACGGCCCGCCGGTGGCAGCAGGGAGGTTTCCTGCAGCCGAAGGGGGGAGGGAAGGTGCTTCTCCCCAGACAAAGGGCGCTTGTCCCGCCGCGGGGGCAGGAGGGTCGCAGCGCTGGTGTGGCAGCGGCGGGGCCGGAGCAGCGCTGCCCCGGGATGAGCGGGCGCTCCCCGAGTGCCCCGGGCAGCCCCGGCGGCGGCGGGGCCGGAACGTGACGTGGCAACTTCCGAGGTGAGTCCGGCTGCACCTTCCCCGGAGAGCCAGCCCGCAGCTCGTCCTGCTCGCCCCGCCGGCAGCTTCCCAGCCCCGCCGCCGGAGATGATGAACCCCAGGCAGCAGGGACGCCCAGGTACCCGGGGGGCTGGCAGGGCTCTCCTCCCCTTCCTTCCTTCCCCACTGCCCCCTGCTCCCACCCGTGCTGGCTCCAGGGGATCTTGTCTCTGGCAGGGGACGACTGACGGGGTTGGGTTCCCCTGGGAGGTCCCCGTGGGGTTTGGTCCTGGATCAGCACCGTGGGGCTGGGGGCGGCGAGGGGAGGGCAGAGGGCTCCCCACAAGAGCCAGGTGTGGTGTCCAAAGGCGCCCAGGACAGAGGGATGCAGGGATTGCCTCATGCTGCCAGCCCCAGACTTCAGCACCAAAACTTCCCCTGTGCTGTGAGCCCGAGGGAGGGGACACTCACGGGATCGTCCCATTCCCTGGCAGCTGCACGTGCAGCAGGAGCTGCGGGCTCGAGGGCCGGACATGAGGACAGGGACCAGGGACAGGCTGGGCTCGGTGGTCACCGCCCTGTCCCCGTGCCAGGTCACCCCGCTGAGCCATGAACGCCTCGGTGGCCGGCAGCCAGCTGAGACAGCCCGAGCCCCAGGACGTGGCCGCCTTCACCCCCGTGTCCATCGTCAGGAGCGTGACCAAGAAATCGGACGCGCTGCCGGTGATCTCGGTGATCGTGGTGCTCTTCGTGCTGCTGGCCGTGTTCATCGTGCTGCTGGTGCACTACGGCCCCCAGCTGCGCACGGTGCAGGTCACGCTGCACCACGAGCCCATGGCCCAGCACATGGACACCGTGCTCCTCACACACTGGAGGCACCTGGATGCCCACGGCAAGATGGGCTCGGCTGGAGTGACCTGCCACTGCTCCTGCAGCCACCACCTTCCCCTCGGGAGTGCTGAGCCCAATGTCATTGAGATCACCTACCTGTGACACGGCCCGGGGCCACCCGGGCAGGGCTCGAGGGACGTGTCCCGCTGGAAAAGCTGGGCTGGGATGTTCGGGTATCCCGGGACTCACTGCTGCCCACTCACAGAGGCTGCACCTCCCCAGACCCGTGTCTGGCCCCAGGAATGCTCAGCCAGGAGGTTCAAGACCCATCTCCAGCCCCCAGAAGTCCAGCTCAGGGGTGTCACTGTTCCCAGGCAGGAGCTGGGTCCCAGCCTGGGCTCTGGGGCTGGCTCAGCCTGCGTGGGACAGCTTTAGCATCTCTTCTGGTTTTACCTGCCCTGGTTTTACCTGTCCCACACTGCCTGGGAGTGGCCAGCAGAGCTGCCTTGGTCCTTGCCCCAGCTGGGGAGCTCTGGAGCTGTGCTCAGTCCCCTGGCAGTAGCTGGAAGTTGCATCATCTGGAATTGTTTCCCAGTGAAAGATATTTCCACACTCACGGTGTCCTCATTACACTGTTTATATGGCACAGAGGAGCTTCCAGCCCCTCTTTGCCTCATGCCACAGCCCCTTTTCCCACACTGGGGGCTGGAACATGATCCTGCCCCTGCCAGCCCCCGCAGCCCCTTGGGCAAACAGCCAGAGCAGAGGAGGGCAGAGGACGCAGCTCCTGATTCCATGTTGGGTGGAGCCAGTGACAGGGGACACGTGTCCTGTCCCCTGGAGGTGGAGGTGGGTGAGAGAACAGTGACACAGCAAGAGGTGATAATGGCCTGATCACAGCTGGCTGAACATCTGGAGCTGCTGGCACCAGAGGGAAGCTCATGTGACTCTGGGCAGAGCCTGCAGCATCTCTGTGCAAAGGGATGGGGAGACCTGAGGTCACCCCCACTGTGGTCACCTTCACTGTGGCCACCTTCACTGTGGTCACCCTCACTGGGGTCACCCTCACTGGGGTCACCCTCACTGGGGTCATCTCTCTGTCCCCATCCCTGAGTGCTGTCCCAAGGAGGGAGCAGTGATGGGGTTGGCACTGTCACCCTCAGTGGGGTGATGCTGAGGTGGCTCTGTCACTCTGGGAAGAACCTTGTTGAGGTGGCACAGAGGGATCAGGGAGGTGAAACCGGAGCCCTGCAGGCTCCTGGGGCTGTCAGAGCACGGTCCCTGTCCAGCCCTGGGGTCTCTGCAGTCCCAGCTTCTCCTCCTGTGGTGGGTGCAGGCCCTCGGTGTCTGCAGTGCCTGGGGAGGGAGCAGCCTCTGAGATCCCCCCGAGGATTTATTCTGCTGGAGAGCCCCAGAAGTCAGGATGCAGCTTCACCTCTCCCACGCTGGAAAAGCCAGGTCTGTGTCTGCCCTCAGATCCCTGTGGGCACAGCTGGACAAGAGATGGCTTTACCTGTTCCTCCAGGATCCCTCCTCTCACTTATTTCCAACCCTTCTTTTGCTTTAAAGCTGGACTTGCTTGAAACTTTTTGTCTCCACAAAAAACATAATTTATATTACTTTTTGGGAGGGTTGTTTTCTGTTTCGAATTTGTTCCCATTTGTTTTCCAGGGCTGATAGGGCATTATCAGCTCTCTCACACCCGTGTTAGAGGAGATAAGGGCTGTCATTTCCATTGAAAATCGTGGAGTCCTGCTCCCCTTTCCATGTCAAAAGAGGGCTTTGTTTGCAATGGCTACATCCGGATCAGCACCCTGAGGAGATAATCACCTCTAGGGACTTCTCCTAATTAAGAAATCCTCTGTAAGGGTGGGCAGGCCCTGGCACAGGGTGCCCACGGAAGCTGTGACTGCCCCTGGATCCCTGGCAGTGCCCAAGGCCAGGCTGGACAGGGCTTGGAGCAGCCTGGGACAGTGGGAGGTGTCCCTGCCATGGCAGGGGTGGCACTGGGTGGGATTGAAGGTCCTTTCCAACCAAAACCATTCCATGATCTCTTTAAATGACATCTGTGGGTTGTGGCCGCCCCCACCAAGAGCTGGAGACCATCACAAGATGACCCCTTCTGACCATCACAAGATCTGCACTGTGACACCCAGAGAGGCTGCACCCTCCTCCTGGGGACATCAGCCCGTGTCACCTGCCCAGGCTGAGGCAGCAGAGCCGTCCCCAGCTTTGGTGGCTGTGTCATTCCTGCTCAGGGAGCAGCTCCATCCAGCACAAAGCCTGTAATTAGAGGAACAGGAGCTTTCCTGACAGCTCCCTCTGAAGGACACCCACAGCAGGGAAACGTCATGTTTAGAAAGAAAAGATTAAAAACGTCTAAATATTAATAAAGAGAAAGACAAAATGGGTAATTATTGCTGGCACTTATTGATTTGCAGCCGCTGGGGGCTCGTAAAGGTCTGATTGATGTCACAGCCTGGATCCATCACTTACCCTGTGCAGCACAGGGAGCCCAGCCCGGGCTGGTGCTCAGGTGTTTTGAGTTGTCAAACTAAAATCAAATCAAAGTGGCAGTGGAAGGTGGTGCTGCTGGGTGTCCCCTGCCCCCATCCTGTCAGCAGCCCCCTGCACTCTGGGATAATGCAGCTCTGAAGCCCCAGCCTTGGGGAGCTCTTCCATGTGTTTCATTTGCAAACAGAAATTTAGATACAAGCTTTTGGAGCACAGGAAAGAAATTACTGTAAGACTTAGAATAGCAAATTAAATCATACAAGCGAGCGACAATATGCTGTCAGCTTTCTCCTCCAGAAGGACATCAAGGGTTAGATCTCAACTCATTGCTTTCTCCCACACAATAAAACATCATTTTTACAGCTTCTCCTCATTTCTCTTTGGCCAGCTCTCCCTCTCTCTGCTCACAGAATTGCTTTTTGTAGCACCGGGCTTTATAAAACACGTCAGGGTCCTGGAGCAGCAGAGCCGTGCATGACATTACCATAACATTATTCCTGTCTATTCAAACACCCAGCCTGGCCCAATTTACTTCACTTACAACTTTCTTCCCCTCCTTAATAATAATAATTCTTTTATGAGCACAGAGCAACAATAACTCTCCTTATCGTCCCCTCTGTGCAGGGCAGCTCCTGGAGCCCGGCAGGCAGGAGCTGCTTTGCTCAAAACCAGGTTTTTGCCTGGGGAAGCTTTCAGGAGCTGCTACATCCATAATTAACTCTGTCCTCACCAGGGATCGCCCGCACCCCCTTTTATTTCCCCCTAATTAAGGTGTTGCCCTGCAGGAGGGGAGGCACCTCTCTAACCCCCCCAGAGGAGGGTTTAGTGGGGGTACAGTGGGGTTTGGGGGAGACTCTGCTAGGATGCTGCAGTGCTGCCTAAAACCGTGTAAAACCCAGGGAAACGCCCTAAAATCGTGTGAAAGCGAGGGAAACACCCTGAAACTGTGCAAAACCGGGGGAAACACCCTAAAATTCTGTGAAACGGAGGGAAGTAACCGAAACCCGTGCCAAACAGGGAGGCACCCAGAGCACCCGCTGAGGATGGAGGGGAGGCAGCTGCAGCATCGCCCAAGCCTCCCTGCAGGGTGGGGGCGGCGGAGACCCCCGGGACCGTCTGCCGGGGGAGGGGTGGTCGCAGCCCCGCTGTGGGGAGAGTTTGGGGGGCTCAGCACCCCCAGGCCCTCGGGCGGCGCCTGGGACAGGCGGGAACAGCGGCGGAGCCCAGCGCGGAGCAGCAGTGGGCTCTCGTGGTGGAGCGATCCAACTGCACAGCGCAGGCACCGCCGGGGCTGCGCCTTCCCCGGCCCGTCCCGGCCTCGGCAAGCACCGGGAGCCCCGGGCAGGCAGCGCTGGAGGAGCCCGCAAGGACACCCGGGTGGTTGGTGATGGAGGGGGAGGATGAGCAGCCCTGCCCAGGCTGGAGCGGGTGGCACGGGGAGGTCACTTCAGCCCAGGTCACCTTCAGCCGGTGTCACCTTCAGCCGGTGTCACCTTCAGCCGGTGTCACCTGCTGGTTGTACGGAGATGGGCTCAGGGAGAGCCGGGCCATCCCGAGGGAAGGTCCCTGCACCTCCTGCAGAGCTCCGTAGCTGGTGTGAGAGGGGGAATCCCGTCCTTCCTCCTGAGAAAGGGCCCCCAGGAGCCTCTCAGGTCCTTGCAGGCAGCTGGGGACGGGGGCGGTTCTGGGTTCCCTTGTGCAGCTGCTCCTCACACACCTCATGCTCAGGGAGGGATTGCTGGTCCACTGAAAAGGGAGTGACACTTCTGGAGGAGCAAAGGCTGTCTCTGAAGGGCTGAAAATTCATAGATTCATGGAATATCCACAGTTGGAAGGGCCCACAAGGATCATGCAGCCCAGCTCCTGGCCCTGCACAGACACCCTGGGCATCCCTGGGAGAGGTGCCCAAACCCTCCTGGAGCTCTGGAGGCCTTGGGCACTGGAAGGGGCTTCAAAGTCTGCCCGGAGCCTCCTCTTGTCCAGGCGAACATCCCCATCTCTCAGCCTGTCTTCATCAGAGAAAATTATTAGATGTGAAAAAGCCTCTTCACTCTCATTTCGAGCTGCCCTCCGCCCCCTGCTGTGTTATGGCACAGCTCCTGGTCCCAGGCTAGCACCGTGTCAGCCTAAAATGACAAAGTTTGAAGATCTCCAGCTGTGCAGTGGAGCTCGAAATAACCTGGTGGTGCTGCTCTCTGCCAGGTGATGGACAGGGAGAGTGGTGCCTCCAGCACAGCTCTGCACCCCTGGGAGCTCAGGGTGTGCCCGTGCCCTGCTCTGGAGCCTGGAGAGCAGCTGAGCTGCAGAGAGCCAGGTTGGCACTCCTGAAAATGGCATTTCCAGCTGCTCTGGGCACCGACAGCATCGGGCAGGAGCTGAAGGAAGCATTGCACACAGTGAATGCATGAAGTGCTGTAAGAATTCAATGTAGCTGAGGCACTTCCTGAGCTTGAAATGAAAGGGTTCAGGTGCAGTCTAAACCTTAGAGGAGGATTTCTGTGTTTGTAGCCACCACAGTGTCCACGGAGGTCCTGAAGCACGTCGGGAGCCTGCTGGGGTGTGAACAGGAAACAGGAGGAGACATGTTTGTTTTTAGCACCAGATCTCATTTCCCTGCCTGTGCTTCTGGCAAGTCTCAGCTCGACCCCATTTTTCTTTCCTATTTTCTTGCAGCTTTCTGTCCATCTCCCTCCACGGCACCGATTTGCAGCTCAGCCATGCTTTTGCAGCATCCTCCTGCCAGCTGGGAATGTTCTGCTGGCTGAGGGTCACAGGCCTGGTCTGTAGGGGTTTATTGCTGAAGAATCATCAATAATTCATGCAGGAGCTCCTCCAGCTCCTCCTGGGCAGGCCAGACCTGTCACCAGTACTGGGATCTGCACAGCCAGGCTGGGGACAGTGCTCAGAGGGCTCACAGCCTGGTGACAGTGACTTCTCCTCCCAGCCTTTCCCTGAGCAAACTGGTACTCAAAATCTCACCTGGTCCCTGTCTTTGGGGAGAAAAATGAGCGGTTTGGAGGTTTGGAATTCTCCCAGCTGAGGGGTGGGCGTGGCAGCAAGTGGGGTGTGGCAGGTGGGTGCTGGAGTCAGGGGGAATTCACCTCCTGTGGTGTCAGTGATGGTAAAACACGGGCACTGGGGGAGAGTGGCTGTTCTGCAGTGGGATTGGGAGGTGATGGGGGAAGCAAACCCCAGGCAGGGCTCCTCGGGGAACTCTCACAGTCCTGAGGTGTCATATTTATTTCCTTTCCCTTGTGATGCTCCAGCGTGGCTCTTCTGTTCCGCTCCATCCCTGAAAAGGAAAAGCATTAAAAAACCGCGAGGTGGAGGGATAACAGTCCCAGCAGAAGGAAGTGGCCTTCCCACCTCCCCTCCCAAAATCGGGCACGGGCTGTGAGACATCCGCTTCTCCAGCCGGAGCTCCGCGGGCAGCGGGAGCGGGCGGGATCATCCCTCCGGGAGAGCCCCGGGCTGCGCAGGAGGAAGCGCGAGCACAAAGCAGGGAAATGACTTGGCAAAGGTCACCTGGAGCTGGGGCCGAGCCCAGGAATAGCACCGGGCTCCGGCCACCCGCCGCAGCACCGTCCCTTCCTCCCGCTGTGCTGAGGGCACGGCTCGTGGCACTGGGGTGGCTTTGGCTTTGCTGCTCTTTGGGGCACCAAAATTCACCATGGCAAAGAAAAGTGATGACAGCAGAACCTCACCTGGGAAATCCAGAGTGGTGAGGGGAGCTGGGAGGGATGGGAACAGGCTGGGGGGACAGGGGTGCCCATCAAGGCTGGAAAAGCAGGAGGAGAGGGCAAGGTGGGCATAGGACACCAGAGGCTGCTGAAGGCTGCCTGGAAGGTGTGGAGACACAAAGATGCTGTGGCTGGTGGGGCTCCAACCACATGTTGAGGATACTCCATAACAGCCAAGGAAAGTTCCACACGACCTTCCTTGTCCTGAATGCCTTCTGTTACCTCGAGACCAAAGCAAACCCAGCCTGGGGTCTGGGGGCTCCGCAGGCTCAGGAGGAATACATGGAACACCTTCAGGCTGTGCTACCTGTGTGTGCACAGCTGGCCAGCTGTGGTGATACCGGTGCAACAGCTGGGCAGCCTGAAGGTGGGGGCTCAGGGTGAGGTGCTGAAATAAGGCCAAGAAGGGATTTGATGGTGCAGGAGTGACGCCAGGGAAATCAGTGCTGAGCCAAGCTGGGATGGAGCACGTGCCAAGAGAGGGAGCAGCCAGGACAGCCGGATGCAGGGATGGGGAGAGGCCTGAACGGTCACAGGCTGTGTCTGCCAGCACCTCCCTCCTTCCCTTGTGCCCTCTCGGCTGTGTTTGGTGTGACCACGCTCCTGCTGATTCATCAGCTCATTTTGGTGTGTCCAACTGGAACTGGTGACATCATCACCTTTGTACTGGGAAAGGTGACTTGGGCTCATTGCCCTCCAAAGGCAGAGCAAGGAGCAGGGATTGCACTTGGATTTAGTCAAAATGAGAATATGTCAAAGTCTGAGATGTAGAAGTGTGGAGAACAAGGCTTTGAGTCAATGCAGGAGCAGGAGTCCATCACCTCTTCCTGAAGCACAAGAGGTTTGTGGTGGGTCAGGGCCTGCAGGAATCCCACCTTCTGGGCAGTGTGCTCTGCAGGTGACAGCCGTGACGGTCCCCGCAGGCTGGGATCGGAGGGCACTTCCACACCCTCTCGCTGCCGGGCCGTGCCGCCCCACGAGCCCCCACCCCGCCCCGGCATTGTACCAGCCCGGTCCTCCCTTTTCCTGTAGGTGGGGTTTCCATAGGATGTCTGCCGCTCCATCCCCAGCCCGGCCAGCCGGCCGGTGGCTGCTCCGGGGACGGTCCCTCCGCTCCGGGCTGTCCCGGCCCGGGGAGCCCCGGTGATGGCAGCGCGGGGGACAGCCACCAGCTCTGCTTGTGATTTCCCCTCCTTTCCAAGCTCTGTCTGGAGCCCACGGCCCTCGGAGATGGGAGAGGATGCCGAGGCCCTGCGGTGGCCCTGAGGACTCTCCGGGGATGCGGTGGCCGGCGGGACAGCCCATGGCAGCGCGGCGGGGCCGCGGGGGCTCTGCCAGCAGCGTGCTGGGGCTGAGCCGCTCGGCGCTGCGGCTGCCGGCGCTCTGGTGGTGGTACCTGTTCCTGAGCGCCGATGCCCAGGAGGTGGCCACGTTCACGGTGCAGTACCGGGTGCTGGAGGAGGTGCCCCCGGGAACTGTCATAGGGAGCCTGGCCGAGCACTTCGAGGGCGGCGAGAGTGGCGAGGCGGCCGAGACCTTCCAGCTGATGGAGACCCCCGGGAGGTTCCCGCTGCACGTGGGCAGCGGGGATGGGGTGCTCAGCACGGCCGGCCGGGTGGACAGGGAGCAGCTGTGCCGCCACAGTGATCCCTGCTGGGTGTCCTTCGACGTGCTGGCCTCCCAGAACCCGGCCCTGATCCACGTGGAGGTTCAGGTGATGGACATCAACGACAACGCGCCGCGGTTCCCCACGCCCGAGCTGGAGCTGGAGATCTCGGAGAGCGCATCCCTGCGGACACGGATCCCGCTGGATCGAGCCCTGGATGCTGACGCTGGCCCCAACGCCCGCTGCTCCTATGCCCTCTCCCCCAGTGAGCACTTTGCTCTGGAGGTCGTCTCCAGCTCTGATGGGACGAGGCACGCGGAGCTCGTCGTGGTTAAGGAGGTGGACCGGGAGCTGCACTCCTCCTTTGACCTTGTGCTGACAGCCGCTGATCATGGGGAGCCACCAAAATCAGGTACTGCTTTGATTAAAGTCATTGTCCTTGACTCCAATGACAACAGCCCCGTGTTTGCAGAGAGCTCCCTGACAGTAGAGGTTCGGGAGGACGCCCAGCCTGGGACCCTCCTCGTGACCGTCACAGCCACTGACCCCGACCAGGGTCCCAATGGGGAGATCGAGTACAGCCTGAGCAGGCACGCGCCCCCCAAGGTGCTGAGCACCTTCAGCATCGATGCCCGCACGGGCAGCATCCTCCTGAGGCTCCCTCTAGACTATGAGGAGACCCATGCCTACGAGCTGGACGTGCAGGCGCGGGACCTGGGTGCCAACCCCCTCCCGGCACACTGCAAGGTCCTGGTCAAGGTCCTGGATGTCAACGACAACGCTCCCGACGTCCACGTCACCTGGGCTGCGCGGGAGCCCGTGCTGTCCGAGGCCCTCCCCAAGGACAGCTTTGTGGCCCTGGTGACAGCCAGCGACCCCGACTCAGGAAGCAATGGGCAAGTGCTCTGCTCCCTCAGCCAGGGCTACGAGCACTTCAGGCTGAAGAGGACCAACAGCCACAGCTTCGCGCTGCTGACCAACGCCTCGCTGGACCGTGAGCGGCACGCTGAGTACAACCTGACGCTGGTGGTGCGGGACATGGGGGACCTGTCCCTGGCTGTGCTGAAACACCTCACCATTTGCATCAGCGATGTCAATGACAACGCCCCGGCCTTTGAGAAGGCCGCCTATGAGGCTGCTGTTGCCGAGAACGGTGAAGCACCTGCCTTTCTGCTCACTGTCTGTGCCACCGACCCTGACCTAGGCTCCAATGGGAAAGTCACCTACAGGATCCTGGACCCCTCTGCTTTGGGGCTGGTCTCAGTCGACCCCATCACTGGAGACGTTTTTGCCCTCCAAGCTTTTGATTATGAGCAGGTGAGGAGCCTGGAGTTCCTGGTGACAGCAGAGGATGGAGGGCATCCCAAGCTGGCATCCAACATCTCCATCAGGCTGGCTGTGCTCGACCGGAACGACAACGCACCCATCATCACCACGCCAGCACTGGTGGGAGGGGTGGCCACGCTCTCTGTCCTGGTCAATGTGGACACTGGGTGCTGCTGGGTGGTCCCTGGGAATGGGAGCACCCAGGGGGCTGCAGCAATGACCAATTCCACACTCATGTCATGCCCTGCCAACCCCTTCCTCTTCACCATCGTGGCCCGGGATGTGGACTCTGGCACCAACGGGGCTCTCCGGTATGATCTGGTGGGTGGGGATGATGCTGGGCTCTTCATCCTGGACCCGCTCCTGGGGCAGGTGTCCCTCAACGCCAGCAATGCCAGCAGCCTGGCCGGCAGCCAGCGGGAGCTGCTGGTGCGGGTGAGTGACCAGGGGGACACCCCCCTGCACACCCTGGCCCGGCTCCGCTTGCTGTTCCGGCGGCACGGGGCCTTCTCCAAGATGTCAGCGCGGGATCCCGGCTGGCCCAGCCTCTCCGTGCTGCTGCTCATCTGCCTGGCCGCTCTGCTGGGCGGCTGCGTGCTGCTGCTGGCGCTGACCCTGTCCCTGCGCAAGAAGGACAAGAAGGACGGCATGGCCTACAACTGCCGGGAGGCGGAGGACGCCCGCAGGCAGCAGCAGCTCAAGAAGCCGCACAGGCAGATCCAGAAGGCCGACATCCACCTGGTGCCGCTGCTCCGGGGCCGCCCCCGGGAGCCCGAGCCCTCCCGGGCCTGCCAGGAGGAGCAGCCCGGCACAGCCACCCCTGCGGCCGGGGGGTCCCCGCAGGCTCCTCTCCACCTCACCCCCACTCTCTACAGGACCCTGAGGAATCAGAGGACACAAAAGGGCTCGGAGGAGCAGCAGGGCACCTTGGAGCTGCCCGTCCTACAGCGCCGGCCCTGCCCGCCCCACAGAGCCAAACACGCCGTGAGGGAGGCTGCGGGCCCCGCGGATGCACCGTCGCACGGCAGAAGCTTGGTGAAGCCACCCATGGGAGAGCCCCGAGTGCCAGCCGAGCAGCCCGTGGGTGCGGGGGGACCCGGGCAGCCCCAGCCGCACCAGCAGATCCTCAGGAGCCTGGTCCGGCTGTCGCTGGTGGCCCTGGCGGAGCAGAGCCCGACCGGGGAGTTCGCCATGGAGTCGCCCCCAGTGCAGGTAGGAGCTGCTCCGGGCATTCCCGCGTGTGGGCACCCCCAGCCCTCCCTTGCCTGGGCCGTGCCCACCCTGGCGCGGTGGGAATGTGCAGCCTGAGGGTCTGTGCTTGGTCTCTTCCCCAGGCCTGGGTCGGATGAACACCCCCCCACCCAGCAGGGTCACCCCAGCAGGACAGGCGGGAGCGGGGCTGTCACAGGGTGTGACAAGGGGACAATCCCAGGGACAGGAGCAGCAGGAGGGCTGCAGGGGAAGCTCGGGCCCAGGTGGGCTGCCCAGCGCTTGTTTTTCCCCCGGTGTGGGGATGCTGAGCCATCTGCGGGAGGCGGAAACGCTATAAAAAGGCCGGGGGGCTCGGAGGGACGTCCTGGCAGGAAGCAGCTTGAGTGGCCAGCCCGGGGCTCAACAGGCTTTTCCTGCCTTGCAGCAAATCTCCCAGCTGCTCTCGCTGCTGCACCAGGGCCAGTTCCAGCCCAAAACAAACTACAGGGGAAACAAGTACACGGCCAAGAACGGCAGCAGGTAAGGCTGGCTCTCAGCACTTCCCTTCCCCACGCCCCCTTCCCCTGCCCCAGCCACATCAGGCCAAAACCTTCGAGGGCAGAGACACACAAAGAAAAGCCTCATCTCCTGAGTTTGAAGGTTCTCCCTTCAGGGGTAGGTTGTGCTCCTCTGGTCCTGGCTCCCAGTGGTATCCAGCTGCTCTTTGTCTCCTTCCTGGGGTACCTTTGGCAGGTTCCCTCCATACTCACCTGAGCTCTTCCATGGCCATGAGCCATCCCTTGCCAAGAACTCCGATGGTTCTGGGTGCTCAGGAGCACAGAGGGGGCCCAGCTCTGGAGGTAGCAGCACAAGGATGAGTGTTCTCATGGCTCTGGACACTTTGTTAGTGCCTGTCAACATGAGTTTGGGACACCTGACCCTGGGCCAGGGGGCAGATGAGTGAGGAACTGCAGCAGGGCTGGAGGCACTGAGATTTCCCAGCTGTGTGCCAAGGATATCCCCAAACTTAATGGTGTTCCCATTAAATTATGCTATGTGCTCTGGGTGCACACTCCTGAGGATGCTGAGACTTCATCACTGCCTTGCCACGTCCCCCTGTCCCCACCTGGCCAGGCTGTGGGCAGACTCAGCTTTCTCCACCTTTCTCCCCTGCAGCTGCAGAGGATGGAGAGGGAGGGAGAGCAGCTCCGGGGTATCTGGGGTGCTCCTCACCTGGTCCTGCAGGGGAAAGCTCCTCTGAATTAATGGGGAGGAGCCAGCAGGTCCCTGTTTGCTCAGGATATGCCCCTAGATCCCTGGAAGTGTTCCAGACCAGGTTGGGTGGGGCTTGGAGCAACCTGGGATTATGGAGGGTGTCCCTGCCCATGGCAGGGGGTGGAATGAGATGGGCTTTAAGGTCCCTTGCAACCCCTCTGTGGTGTTCTGATCTTGCTGCAGAAGGATAAAAGCCCTTTCAGGCAAGAAATGTGGAGCAACCCCCCAAACCTCATTAACTGATGGGCACTCAAAATGCCTTTGGTTCTGTGAGTGGTGCACGGGGAGGGTGCCCAGAGCCCCTCTCTGGGACATTTTGGGGAGATAGAGACCCTTCCAAGGGCTCATTGGGGCTGAAGTGACCTGGGTGTTGTGACCCCTGGCAGGGCTGCAGGGCTGGACACGGGGCTGGACACGGGGCTGGACACGGGGCTGGACACGGGGCTGGACACGGACTGCCTGAGCACCAAGGACAGCGGGCACGGCGAGAGCGAGGCCGGGGACCGCGACTGCGACAGCGCCTTCGAGCTCTCCGTGCAGCAGCTCGTGGGAGAGGAGCTGGAGACCCTCCTGGAGCCGCAGGCAGGTGAGGTGACCTCGCTGCTGGGACAGGCTGGGGCTGGGGGGGCTCCAGCAGTGGGATCTCCTCGGGTAACCCACACTAACCCCATCCCGGAGGTCCTGCTGGCCTGCAGCAGCCAGGGCACGTCGCACCTCCCACAGTGGCTCTGGCAGGGGCAGTGCTTGGGGCAGCACGTCTGGGCCATCCCAGGCTTTTGGTAGCAGGCCAAGGGACTTGGTGAGCTTCACATTGGATCTTTCCATGTGTTTATGGCTGCTCTTCCCTCCCATGGACGTGTCTGCTGAGGTTAAGGGTTTAGTGATGTGTGAACTTGGCCTCTTGTCATTGCTGAGGGGTGAAGGCCAGTTGCCCATTGCAGCTGGTGAGCTGCTTCCCATGCTGGCCTGAGCCCTCCCTTCATGGTCTCCTGGTCCATGCAGAGCGAGAAAGGTGGACACTTGTCCTTGTCAAGCCCTTCAAGATGTTATCTACCCTCAGAGCCCCACTGGGTCCTCCTTCCTCTTCATCTCTGGTGACCAATCTGCTGCTAATTTTATCTTTTTTGAGATGTGTGACCAGAATTGTTGTGCAGTGTTCAGGATCCACTGGGGGTACAAGGAGGTTTTCTGGTGTGTTCCTCATTCTTGTCCTGCCCAAGCTCCACACTGAACCCTGTTTGTTGTGGCTCCCAAATCCCTCCTCTGCATGGAGGGAGAGCCATCAACACATGACAGGTGTTGTTCCCTGTGACAGTTATCTGACAGTTGGTGACACAGAAATTCACCAGCCACATTTTGCTCATAGCAGTCAGCATTATCAGGCCCTTCAGCAACCCTCTGCTTTTGGGTGTTTTAGTGGAGTCAACACCAACATTGTCCCCTTGCCATATCATTTATCACTGTGTTGAGCAGATACTCTGGGACTCTGCTAATGACCTCCCTTGGTGAGGAAGATTAATTATTCCTACCCTCACTTCCCAGCTTTTAACACATATTAGTCCCTACAGAACCTGGCTGTAAATTCAGGCACAGCTCAGGTCCCCTGCAAGCCTGGCTGGTGCTGTTCCATCAGCTCAGGTGACCTCTGCCTTCACAGAATTGAATTCTGGAATGGTTTGAGTTGGAAGGGACCTTAAAGCCCATCCCATTCCATCCTCTGCCATGGCAGGGACACCTCCCACTGTCCCAGGCTGCTCCAAGCCCCAATGTCCAGCCTGGCCTTGGGCACTGCCAGGGATCCAGGGGCAGCCACAGCTGCTCTGGGCACCCTGTGCCAGGCCTGCCCACTCTCCCAGGGAACAGTTCCCTCCCAATATCCCATCCAGCCCTGCCCTCTGGCTCTGGGAAGCCATTCCCTTGTACTGGCACTCCAGACCCTTGTCCAAAGTAATCCAGGACTCTCCATGCAGCCCTTCCAAATTTCCAGAACACAATTCCCCATGTGACAATGTCAGGTGGTTCCTCTGGGAGCAGCAGCTCCATGGCTCTCTCTGCTGAGCCTTGCACAGAAGGATTTCTCTGAATTTGCCTGGGCTGGGTTCACCTTCACATACTTAAAAACTCCTGTCACCATTTCCACCTCCCCTCCCTCTGATCCCGCATTCATTTGAAGCAGTAGTTAATGAACAGCAGCTAATAAACCAGGCAATTTCATAACTGAGTTCCTCTGGCACTCCGGGGTGAATACCATCTGGGCCTGACATTTTCTACATGTTCCTTTTATTGATTTGTTCTAAAAATCTCCTCTCTTGGCATTTCAATTTGAAAGAGTTGGGCTGACTCATGTCCTGTAGCAGAAATTTCATTGTGGAGCCTCTGTGCTCCTCCACAGAAGAGAAATTCATTGAGCTTTGCTGCTGGGGTGGTTTGAATTCCAGAGCTGGGCATTTTTGGTGCTCTTCCTTTGAGGCAGAACGTGCTGCTTCTCCCCCTTTGCCTCCCTGCTCTTTTATTCCAGTAAGGAGCAAAGAAAGGAAAGGCTGAGACCTAAAAGTTTCCTTGGATTCGGAGGTCCTGCAGCCAAGAGCAGGGAGCAAAGAGGAGCCCAGCTCCATCCCAGGTGCACTGACATGCCCTGATCCCAGAAAAGGGACTGGGGGAGCTGCCCAGCAGCTCTGGATCCAGTCCTGCCCACACAAGGATAGAATATCAGAGCTATGGTGAGGCTGATCCATGAAGTGTCATCTCCCATGATCCTTGGATCTGACAGGAAAATCATCCTTTTCGCCAAAGTCCAGGAATTCCATAGGATCATTAAGGGCTGGAAAAGCCCTCCCAGACCATTGTTCCCCAGCACTGCCGTGTCCACCAGTGACCCTTGTCCCCAGTGCCACATCCCCATTCCCGGGATGATGCTTCCACCACTTCCCTGGGCAGCCTGCTCCATGCCAGCAGGGAATGCTGAGGCTGTGTGGATTCCTGCTGGCCATGCCTGGAGGCTGATCTGTTCCAGACCTGCCACACCTTCCTCAGGAGCCCAGAGCTGCCACACCTTCCCTGGAGCCCAGAGCTGCCCCAGGAGCCCAGAGCTGCTCCAGGAGCCCAGAGCTGCCCACACAGGCGGCCGAGCACAGCCGCCGGAGCTGCCGGGCTCCTTCCTCCTCTCCCAGACACAAACAGAGCCGTGGACTTGCATCCTGAGAGGGAGGAAGGAAGCCCTGCTGGTGCTCAGGAGCATCCTAACAGCTGGCTGAGGCTGGCTGGGCCTTTGTGCTGTTGCCAGTGGGGGAACTGCAATCCTGGGCAGCTCTGGGATTGTTGGTGTTGTGGGATGAACTCGCAGCACCGTCTGTTAGCTCTGATCCCCCAGCAGCCCAGCACAGCACTCCCAGCAGCAGATGAGAGATAGAACTTTATGGATGATAAAAACAAACCCTGCTCCCCAAACACCATTAAAACAAGGCAGTAAAGAGTTATTGGTCAAATTAAACATACCTAATTATGAGGTTTTCATGGCCATGGGACTGTCAGCCCAGCTCTCCCAGTTGTGCCCTGCTCCAGAGCTGAGGCAGCCAAATATTCAGGGAATGAGGTGGCTTCTTGCAGATTGGGAGGAGAAAAGTGCATATTTTACAGCAAAACCTGTAACACACTTGGGTGATGTCTCAAGCAACAATCACTGCAACTCAAATACTGAGACTGCAGAAAGAAACCCTGGATGTGAAGCAACACAAAAGAATTTTGGGGCTCCAGCTGAAACAAAAATCTAAGGGATGCCCTTCTCTCCTTACCAGGCTGGAGTCACAGCTCTTGCCCCCAGCCCATGCCAGGGCAGTTGTTTTCCAGAGAAAAAGGAGCAATTGCTTGGCTGGCTGAGGAAGGAGCCTTGTCTCAGTCACTGACTGCAGATCCCAGGTCCCAGCTGTAGCAGGGTATTGACCACCCTCTGGAATTAGCAGGATAAGAGCATTGGAATGGGGACCCTCCTTTCAGATGCCACTTTTTAGTCAGAGCCACACAATTATTATTATTATCATTATTACTATTATTACTACAGTGACACCAGCTCTTGCCACCCTGGGACTGCTGGGTTTTGTTACCAGTGAGGTTTTGCTGCTCCCAACACCTTCCCTAAACTGGCTGGTTGCTCTGAACTCCCCTGAGGTTCTGGGATGTGCTTTGGGAAGGAACAATGAAGGGCTGGAATGCAGCCTCTGTGCACCACAGCACGGACTCTTGTTTACTAGCTACCTCAAAAAACAAGAATCCTTGTTCCCCTTCCTGCTGTCTGACGAGGAAGCTATTCCAGGCTCTCCTTGCTATGGGGTCCTTCCTTTATTTTCCAGGAGATGTTTATTCATGGACATCTATAATCACTTCTTCTCTTGCCAACACTATTTTAAGCATAAAGATTTCCTCTGTTGGCGCATATCTCCTCAAAGTAATGACAGGTTGAAGTCAGATCCCTGGAGAGCACTTGCTTCCTTAGGAGCAGCAACCCCCAGCTCTTGGGGTCTCCATTGTGTCAGCCTGGATCACTCCTGGTTTCATCTCCAGAGTGTTCCCTGCTGGTGTGGTTTCAGCTCCCTCTCCCACAGATGGATAATCAGATTTGTGTGTAATTCCCCTAATCAGACCCAGTAACAATCCACCCTGGCTGTGCCTCCCTGCCAGCAGGGAATACCCTGAGTCCTCTGTGTGATGCCAGTTGCCCATTGTGGGCCACAATCAAATTACTGCTGCACTAACGAGCCTGCCCCAGCCCCCAGCCCAGGCTCCCCGTGCTCCTCAGCTGTTTCCAATCGAGGAACAACTACTTTAGAGCTCAATTGTTCAGTCCCAGTCTCCAACCATCCAGCTGTGCATTTTATAATCCAGAATTTAATTCTGGTGTTATTGTTTTCACAGTAACCCATTTCTTTTCGGTCTCAATCTGCCTCCTTAGCAGCAAATTCCCACCCTGGAGTGACCCTGAAGGGAAGTCCACTATCTTTGTGTCCAGCACTTCCCCCTGGAAAGCTTTTCATTGTCTGCTCCCCTTCAGCCAGTCCTGAACCCTCCCTCTCTCAGGCTTTGCTAACAATTTAGTGAAGTGCCAATTGAGACTGCAACAAATGAGAATGCACAGTGATTCTAATGGCTATTATATTAAAAATAAAACAAAACCCACCATAGTTTCAAACCAGTTCTATTGTGGCTCTTTTGAGCCGCTGGTTTGCATGGTGTCACCGGTGATCTGTTTTCAATCATGTCTCTCAGCTGATTTTAGATATTTTCATTTATCAATATTTTTATCAATTTATTTCCCCCCTTCTTCTCTGCTGTGCTGTCCCTGCCCAGAGCTGGCCCTCAAGAGGCTGACAGCTGCAGACCCAGCGTGGGTGGCCCGGCTGTCCCTGCCCCTCACCGGCAGCTACAAGGACAACGTCTTCTGCCCCGACTCGCCGCGCTCCCCCGAGGATGAGGAAGCTGCAAGGCAGGAGAAACCGAGGACCTTTGAGACCTTTGGCAAAGGTGCTGGGGCTGACCCTGGTGGCAGTGGGACGAGGCTGGCCAGCACCTTCCTGTCGGAGATGAGCACCCTGTTTGAGATGATCCTGTCCCAGAAGGTGCAGGTGCACAGCGAGGCGGGCGCGGGGCTGCTGCGGCAGCTCTCGGCTCGTGGGCACAGCCTCGGCCTGGGGGACGCTGCTCCAGAGCTGTAGCAGCTTGGTGGCTGCGGCAGGGAGAGAACAGTCAGAGATTTGGGGTGCCCAGCCCTATCCCCAGCCCCAGCAGGGTCACTGTATGACCCATGCCTAGACAGGTGTATTCCTTCCTTTGCCTTGCCCCATCGAATTTCTCCACAACTCATTTCACCTGTAGCTCCCCTCCACCTGCCTGTCCTTGCCTTCCTCCTCTCCCACCCTGCTCTCCCAGTGCTCTGCCAGCCTCCCATCCCACCCAGCAGCAGGAGGGCCTTTCCTCCCAGGACAGGCCTAGGCAAGGGGGTTGTGAGAACAACCACAGCACAGTGAGATACATCCATGTGATCACAGACTGTGAAAATACCTGTCACGGACACTGCTGCAGCTGGGCTCCAGGGTTTCAGTTATTTAAATAAAACTGTTTTTTTCTAACACTACCCTCTCTGTCAGCAGTGGAGCTGACATAATATATGTGCAGAAAGCCTGAAGTGGCAGCTGGGGAAGGGGAGATGAGCCTGTTGTCTCCCACGGGTCCTTCCAGCTTCTCTGGTTCTGCCACTGGGAAGTTGGCATTTTTTAAAAGCCCCCAAAATCAGCACTGGCATCTCTCCTATGGCTGCTCCAAGTGCCCACCACTTCCTTCTCCATAAGGACTGGATGTGGCACTCAGTGCTCTGAGCTGGGTGACAAGGTGAGGATCAATCACAGGTTGGACCTGATGTTCTCAGAGGTCTTTTCCAGCCTTAATGATTCCATTCTATTCTGTTCTCTCCTTTGAGGCCACTGGATTTTGGAGCACAGTCCTTATCCAAAAGCAGACACCAGATGGCTGGAGTCTGCCAAAGGTAACCTGGGAAAAAGGAAGTGTGAAAACACAGTTTTGAAATATTCAGTCACAAGCTTCACCCTTTTTATGGGTTTTCACTTTGATCTGTCAGTCTGGGAGCTGTAAGACAGTTCTGGGATAATAGCATGGGTGGGGAAATCAAGGTATTGGTGACAAAGGAAGAAGCCCACAGGTGTTTGTGTCTCTGCACTCCTGGAGAAGGGAAGGGTGGTGCTGACCCACGGGCTCATGCCGCAGTGTGGGGATGGCAGGTAAGGGCTTCTGGGCTCTCCTGGACCACCTCAGGTACCCTACCCCTGTTCTTTTCCATGTACCTGGAGGTGACATTCCCAGCTTCAGACGTGTACACACCCGAGCCACAGCACCACACAACCACACAGACCATTTAAAGCAGAGTAAATGAGAAAGTTACCTCTTTCTGTTGCTCTTGGGGCTAAATGACAAGAACAACAGAGTGAGATTTCCCCAGGTGGACTTTTTAATATCCAAAATGTTGTTTTATTTCCAGTCTCCAAAATGCTTGTACAGATGAGCCCGTGTCTGGCATCCATCCATGGATGGGTTTGGCCTGGCCTGCTCGTGCTGCTGCTCTGCTAACACAAATCTCTTGCTGGTTTGTTTTACAAACAAAACAGGTTCTTGCACCAAAACAATGTCAGAGAGCCAGATTCTAACTGAGATGCAGCTGTGCAAACCATGGGGAGGCATTTGTGACTGAGCCCTGTGGGATTCCTCTGCAGCTTGGGAGCACAGGCAGAGGGACAAACAGCCAGCACAACCTCACATCTCCCTCTGCAAAGTTGCTTTAATGTTCCTGTCAGAGGAAAGTCCTTACACAAAAATACCTAATAACAAGCAGGTTTAAAAGGAGACAAATTCCTCCCTCTTGCTTCAATTTCCTGATTCTGCAAACTGCTTTCAGCCCCCCAGCCCCTCTCCCATCTGATCGATGCGTAAGCGCGCTCTGGATTATCACAGCATAGGAAATCCACCCCAGGAATTTCCTGCTCCTTGTATCCTGCTTGATAAAGGAAATGGTCTAAGAAAGTTTGGTCTGAGCAGAAGGAGGGAGCAGACCAGAAGAACAATCAGATGTGTTAAGGGCTGGCTGTGCCCCTCCCTTGCTGCATGGAGAAGTTCAGGATGGGGCCATTGCCTTTGTTTTGCAGAGCCTGATCTACACAGAGCACCAGGGCCACAGGAAGCTGGGCAGCTTGCACAGATGCCCTTGAACCAGTTTAAACTGGTGTGAACAAATGCCTTTTTCCGGATTCAGCTGCCCCAGTGGAGGAAATTATCACACCAGCTGCCTGCTGCTGCTGCCTGCCAGCGGTGCCTTCCCGCTGGGAGCATCCCTTATCCACTCTGCTGAAAATGAGCTGGCGTGCTCAGCAAACAGGGACACGATGGATTTCGAAGCAAACCTTGCTCATTGTGTCTCATAGAGGTGGGAGCAGCTCCCTGCCAGGGCTGCAGGAGCAGGAGAGGGGACAGAAGGACACTGACATGGTGCAGGATGGCTGGGGACAGCTGTCACCTCACTGCTACAGGTGGATCTGTCACATCCCATAAAAAACTCTGCCCAGTGATGACAATTCACTCTCTTGCTTGCCCAGGTCTGAAAGCAGATTAAACTGCCATAATGGCAACACAGAGCCAGCCTACACTGTGCTGGTAGCAGGGGCACTGTGGGGACTTGCCTTGGAGAGAGAGAGAAAATTGCCTCAGAGGGTGTGGGCCATGACAGTCCCAGGGTTAGCTGCCACCATCCCCATACAGTGGCTTGTAAACCTCCCTGGGGGACCATGAGCAAGACACGCAGGGCTACTGGAATTAGAACCCCAGATCACACAGCTGTGGTGCAGAACCACAGAATGCTTTGGGCTGGAACGACCTTAAAGCTCATCTTGTTCCACCCACCACCATGGCAGGGACACCTTCCACTATCCCAGATTGCTCCAAATCATGTCCAACCTGGCCTTGGATACTTCAGAGATCCAGGGGCAGCCACAGTTTGGCTCTAATACAGAAATGCAGGTGCTGAAGCAACATCCCTGTGTGGAAGGTAGAGTACTTGATGGTGTAGGAGATATCACAAAGTTTATTCTCAGAGCCCAGGTATTTAAAAATGCCTCCTGTTCCATGAACAGAGAGCTTTCTCTTTCCTTTCACTGCCAGCCTGGTTCCAGCCCACACCAAGGGCTGCCTTGCCCTCTGCCTGCTGGTGTCACTCACTGCCAGCAGTGCTGGGGCTCCCAGCCCTGCAGCTCCAGTGGCACTGTCCTGGCTCTGAAGGCACAGCTCCACCCTGCACTGCTGAGCAGCATCATGTGCAGCGTGCCTGTGCTCCAGGAGTGGGGCAGGGTGAGGCCACACTGTCCTGGCTGGCTGCTGTGCAGACCTGCAGACACAGGCTCAATAGTCCAGAAATCAGGGCTGGAGGAGGAGGCTCTTAATCCTGAAGGGAATGGATGCTTTGTGTGCACATCTGAAAGTACAGAAAAACAAGGTATTGATGACACTGGCAAAGGCTGGGCTTGATCATACAGCTACAGAATCACAGAATACCCTGAGTTGGAAGGGACCCTTAAGGATCATCAAGTCCAACTCCTGCACAGACACCCCAACAATCCCACCCTGTGCCTGAGAGCATTGTTTAAATGCTTCTTGAACTCAGACAGGTTTGGTGCTGTATCCACTTCCCGGGGAGCTTGTTCCACTGCTCAACCACTCTCTGGGTGAAAAACCTTTTCCTGGTATCCAACCTGAACCTCTCCTGACACAGCTCCAGCACTCCCTCAGGTCCTGTCCCTGGGCCCAGGGAGCAGATACTGGAGCCCTGTGCTGCCCCTCAGGAGGACACTGAAAATCACAATGAGCTCTGCCCTCAGTCTCCTCCAGCTGAACAAACCAAGTGCCCTCAGCTGCTCCTCACAAGGCTTCCCCTCCAGACCCTTCCCCACCCTCGTGGCCTCCTTTGGACACTCTCTAATGTTTAATGCCTTTTTTGTACTGTGGTGCCCAAAACTGCCCTCAGGATTGGAGGTGAGGCTGCCCCAGTACAGAGCAGAGCAGGACAATCCCCTCCAGGCCCAGCTGGTGATGCTGGGCCTGCTGTCCCCCAGGACACAGTTGGTCTTTTCAACAGAAGTGATTCTGTGACCCACCATACTATGGGAACAGCCTCTCCAGCTGGACTGGAAAGAACCGAGGAGGAAAAGTGGCGCCTTCCTTTCAGCACAAAGAACTGCTTTGTGCCATGGCCCTGTGGGAGCCCTCCTCTGGCAACACAGGCCCCACTTCCACGGGGCCACCTGCCCATGCAGTGCCCGAGCCCCTGGTGCCCTGGTACCTTGCAGCTCCTGCTGCCATGCCTGCAGTCTGTCCCGGGCCTGCCTGTTCCCCACGGCTGCCGACTGCCGGTAGTGCCTCAGCGCCTCCGCCAGGTCCCGCTGCACTCCCAGGCCCTGCTCGTAGCAAACGCCCACGTGGAACCTGCTCTGGGCATCCTGGCACAGCAATCACACAGCAAAGGAAACAGAGACTCTTTAGTACCTTCTTCAGAGTTTCCTGCTCTTTCTTTGGTCACCTTGCTAAGTTCACTGCTCCATCCCTTAGGCTCTGTCTTCAGTAGTTTAGTCCCCTGGAGAGAAGCATAATGTCTGGCTCTGCTCCTTCCTATCCCTTTCCAATTAAATTCACTGATTTCCCTTCAACACCCAGGGCTGTGGCAGGGGAACAAAGGAGCAGCTGGCTCTGCAGAGCGTCCCAGTTGTCTCAGAGGTCAGAGCTGAGGTGTCTTGGGCAGCCGTGACTGTGCCACATCCTGATCCCACCCAAACTCTGAGCACACCCTGGGACTGCCCTAAGAGAGTTCAAGCCCAAGTCTTGTAAAAACATCACAAATGGCACAGAGGTACTTGCTGCCAAGGGTTGGGAAATTCCCCTTTAACACAAGAGTGCAGCACTCTCCGGCTCAGCCTCACCTCATTCTATTCCAGAAGAAATCTCAGGCAGCAGAAATGAAGTAAATGAAGCAAATATGCACTAGAGAAAAAGCACCTGAACCACTCAGACATGTGTAACTGCTGGGAACAAACTGGAAAGCAAAGGTTGGCACTGCAGTGAAGCCAGATCCAAACCCATGACATGTTTGTGTGTCAGCTGTGCATTTTATCCTTGAGATCCAATGGGAGGCAAAGGGTCTCAGAGAGCAGGAAAGCAGGATGACACTCCTGAAGACATTAAAAAGACTGCACAGACTTGTGGTCACACAGACCTTTCCAGCAACAAAGCCAGCAGCACGGCCTGAAGAGTGTGACTGCCAGAAACATGAGCTAAACAAGGCTTTGGAAAAAAAAAAAAAAAGAAGAAAAAGAAAAAAAAACCCAAGTAAATAGCAAGTTTTAATAAAGCCACTAGAAAAGAACATATTGCAAGTGTTGCTGTCTAGGATGTAGCTGGTAGAGGCAAGTGAAAAACTCAGTGAGTGGGTGCTTTGCAAAATGTTGCAAGTCTCAGCTTATGACAGCAATAAACTCCTTTAGAGATGAGATAAACACGTTGAAGGATTGGCACTTCAGCTGTGACAAGAGATAGGGTTCAATCAGGAGAGCTGCACCACCATCTCTCACAGGATGAACACCTCAGAGCCAAGCCTGGGGAGAGCCCCAAATTAGCAGGGCAGGAGTGACTGACACCCCTGGAAATCTGCAGGTCAGGCCCAGTTCCCCAACAGAACTCTTTATTAGGGGTTTATATTCTGTGGCTGCATGTAGGAAATCGGGGAGGATAAAAAGTGGGAAACAAAGCAGAACACAGTTCTTGTGTTGGAAAAACACTTGTCAGAGTTCCCAGCTCAGCTCTAGCAGAGAGAAAACCAGAGAAATGCTGAATCTGTGACTTTTTGTGCTGTTTTCCTTTTTCTGGATTTGTACTAAACTATGCTGTCCTTGCTTATCCATGCCAAGAGTTCTTTCAGCCAACTAAACATCAATTCCAACTGCAGGGTAATGGGAAGTGAACCTGTCCATGGATCCCTTCTCCCAGGAAAATGGGGACATCCCATCCCAGGGCGCCCATCATCAGCCTGCCCTCAAGGCTGAGGCCCTGAAGCATCCACAGCATCTGCTGAGCAGCAGAGATGGGGAAGGATGCTCAGGGTCTGAAACTCTGACCAACACATGCCAGGGGTGCACCTGAGGATCTGCAGTAACCTGACAGATTTTGTGTTGTTAAGACATTACCAGTAAATGGCCATCATGTGTTTAATGGGATAACTCAATGTGATACTGTTCAGCATAAACCTCTGACTCCAGGCTGGAAAAAAGGAGCCAAGGACGAAGCTTAGGAGAGATCTTTAGCAGATTTAGAACTAAATACTGTGTACTGTGATGTCTGAGCTGCTGTGGCAAGTCAGGCCTTGTCCCAGCAGACTGAGAATGTCTCCATGCTGGAAAGAGGGGGAAAACCCAAGTGGCAAAGTTTACAATGTTGTAAAAATGACCGTTCAAAATGGTCAAACTTACTAGAAAGAATTAATTCAAGATCTCACACACTTAAGGAATGGGCAACACAATCATGAAGGAAACAGTACTGCCAAATGCAAAGTAGTGCTGATGGGAAGAAATTTGGGTATCATACTGTGATAGTTCCCTGAGACCATCTCATCAGTGCTCAGTGCCAGGCAAAGGGCAAGCAGGGCTAGGAATTATTGGAAGGGAATGCAGAACAAAGCAGAGGAGCTCATTATGTGAGATCCATGGCATCCCTCCATCCTGAGTCCACTTTTAGTCCAAGCATCTTAAAATGGTCAAAGGAGAATTAGAAAAATAGACAGAAGACTGACAAGCAAAGTAGAACAGCTTAACTACATGGAGGCACAAACTAAACCAGCACTGCAGCCTGCAAAAGAAATGACTCAGAGAGGACACACTAAAGGGCACCACAACCACAACTATTAGCCAGCAGAAGAGGCAATAGCTGTTCATTATTTTCCATTGCACAAAAGCTGTGGGAACTGCAGTTAAAATGAACAAGTTCTTCAGGAAAAAAAAAACCCTGGCCATTACAATGCAGCTGAAAACAAGGGGACAATGGCAAGAAACAGAATTGTGGGATGCAGAAACCTGGCTGCAAGACATGGGATCCACACTTCTGCTCCTCTATATGCTGGTGGGGGTTCAGGAGAGTGCTGTGCCCACACTGTGGCACTGCCCTTCAAGAAAGAGAAGCCTGGGCCACTTGGGGAAAGTGCATGCAAGAAGATTCCTGGGGATCTAACATGAGCTGTGAAGAGAAACAGCAAAAACGGGGAAAGGCTGAATAGAGATTTAAGTGTTTCAATATGTTAAAGGTGCCTGAATTTAAAAATAAATCCAGAAACAGTCTTTCCATCCTCTGTACAAAAGGAGAGAAACAATGGGCCAATTTTGAAGAACAGATTTGAGATAAACACAATGAAGTTCTCCAAGTGATGCAGTAGTGAAAGATTTTGACTGAAGAGGGTGTAGATGCTCCATAATGGCAAAGCTGTACAATGCTGGAAGCTGGATACAGGCACTGGTGCTGTAGGAACTCCTCCAGCCCAACAGGGCTGTCTCTGTAGGGTCTGTGCCCAGAGCCTGTCTCCTCTCCAAGAGGCACCAAGGCTCCACTCTGTCCCTTCACACTGGGCAGTAAAATCCTGACACTCACTCCCATTTCCAAGAAACCCTGAAATCCTCCACCTGCAGATCCCAAGCTGAGGACAATCCCTGGCAGGAGGAAGGATTACCTACCCCACTGTTTGCTGCCTGCAGCAGGTACTTCAGACCTCTCTTCTCCTGAGGCTGCAGCCCCCTCATGTAGAACACTCCAAGATAAGCCTGTGCCTGCAACAAAAACACACGTCCAGATCAGCCAGGATTTTAATTATTTGGGGTCTTACTGATTTTTCAAGCTGCTGGGGTTACTGTGGCAGTGTGGTAAGGACCCTGCCTGTGCAGGGGCTCTTGGGAGAGCCAGGGCTGCCCGAAGGAAAATCAGCATGACTCAGTAAACACAAAGAATTAATATTTGGGAGCCAGAGTATCATTTCAAACTCCCTGTGGGAGTCAGAGCCAGGGAATGGTTCCCACTCATGTCCTGTCCCCAGGATCCAGCAGATGCACCCCCTGGGCAGTGAGCTCCAGGAGGCACAGGCACTGCCAGCCTGGCATTCCCAGGGCGAGATGGCACATGCCTAAATGCATCTCCTGGAGTGGGAAAGGAGGGCAGGGGACAGATCTGCACAGATGAGTCATCTCAGAAAGTCACAGATACAAAATGAGGATCTGTTCTTGCTTCAAGCATTGGAAGTTCCTCCAGTACAGTGACCTGTACTCCTGGAATTGAGAGGAGATGAAAACTGAGCTGTGTTTTCAAGCACAGGTGAGCTCTCCCAGCCAAAGGTTTAATGTAAGAGCCCCATTGACAACAGCCAACCAACGTGTGGCACAGTGGCTCTGTCTGCAGGCAGGGCTGTCTCCCAGACATTGTCAGGAATATACACAGAGAATCAGAGAATGGTTTGGCTCAGAAGGGACTTTAAAGATCCTCTAGTTCCAACCCCCATGCTGTGAGCAGGGACAAACACATAGGAAGGCTTTCCCTTCCAGTGCTGTCTAGGATGTGGCTCCAACCCCTCAGTCAGGGCTCTCTGCTGCCTCTCTGACCTATGGACACCAACCTCTGTGATGCCAGCCCCTGCTGCTTGCTCCAGGAGTGCCACAGCCTTGTGATGCCTGTCCCAGGGGCTGCCAGGGCCGTGCTGGAGCAGGTACCTGGCGTAGCGGTACTGGGCCATGGGGTGACGGCTGCTGGCTGCCTGGCAGTAATAAAAACCTGCCTGAGAGAGAGAGAGAAAGCCAGCTGATGCATGCCCTGAACATGACATGGCTCCCTTCAAGCTTCACCTCTCTGGTAGACCCATCACAAGCTGCATCCCTGCCACAGCAGAACATCAGCTGGGTCAGGTGAGACAGCGAGTGCCCCGGAGCCCTGGAACCACCCTGCCCGAGCTAAGGGGGTGGCACCGGGCCAACCATGACTCAAACCAAGCTGCCTTTGCAGCTCTTCCCAGCTCCAGCAGCTGCTGGCCAGCTTGCACTAGGTGGCAGGCTGGAGTTGCAGGAGCCAAAGCAGAGATCTGAGAAGCCCTGGGATGTGCAGTGGTGTCTTAAATACAGCAACATGACAGGTTTCTCCTTGGAACCCCGCTGGGTGCTGGTAGCACAGCCTGTGCACCTGGAGAACCCTCAGAAGCTGTGGGAAAGGGATCTCAGAGCACCTCTCTGAGGGGATTGGTGACACTGAAAGCAGCTCTGCAAAGCTACAATTTTTATTATTCCCAGCACTTTCTACTGAGTCTTCAGAGCCTGGGCTCTCTCAGGCTCCCCAGGAAAAGGGCACAGCCCTGGGGCTGCCAGAGCTCCAGGAGCCTTTGGACAGCACTCTCAGGGATGCACAGGGGGGATTGTTGGGATGGCTGTGCAGGGCCAGGAGCTGGATCAATGATCCCTGGGGGTTCCCTCCAGCTCAGGACATTCCGTGACTTTCCCGGCCATGTAAAAGGAACAAAGCTCCAAGCACCCAGCACGGATCCCTCTCCTGATGTGTGCTCCCACACCCACCCCCAGGCAGGCCCTGGATACCTTCTCCAAGTCCTTTTCTGTGCCCCTGCCGTGCTCGTAGCACAGCCCCACGTTGAACTGGGCTTTGCTGTAGCCCCGATCTGCTGCCAGCTTGAAGCAGGTGAAGGCCACTCGGCAGTGCCCCGCCCTCATGCTCTCGGTCCCTGAGGAAAACACAGCCCAAAGCATGGAAAACAGGGAAAAGCACACAGCCACAACCCAGCCTCCAATGCAGCAACCTCCCCCACAGCCACTGGGCCTTCCTTGGCTCACACCAAGTGCTCTGGGCCACTTCCAGCTGGCTCACCAACCCTCCTTACACAGTTTCCATAAGAAAAATGGCAACACTGCATTTTAGGGATTTTTCTGGGCTCGTGGCAGAGAGGGATCACAGGCTAACACAACGTATGGCTCACACAGAAACAACTTGCTTTTCAGTGCTGCAACTAGTGGTGTATATAGGGCAGGGACTTTTCTTAGCTCATTGCATCTTCCTTCTGCTTTTCTTAAGAGTTGCAATCCTGCAATTGCTTTTTCAGCTTGCCAGGAAAACCGTGAGCTCAGACAATAAAAGAAGGATACAAGGATATGACATCTTGTGCTGCAAAAAAGACAGAGATGGCTTAATTTCCAGCTACAGATGTCAGGACAACAGTGCAGGCTTCAAGTAAGCCTGGATTGAAATATGCTGAGATAAATCAGGTGGCACGATGGGACAAAGGGCAATAAATCTCTCCAAGCACAGTTAAAATTGCTGAAAGGAGGCTTCAGCTTGGGTATTTGCCATCCCTGCCTTCTCACAAGACCTGCAACCATTTGGAGGTCCTCCAAAATGAGAAACCTGTGGTTTAAGGGCAAAACAAAACCAACTCCACATTACCAAGGATATTCAACGCAATGGAAATATCAATTCGGAAAATCTGCTGCAATTGGAAAGCGGCTTCCTCTAAATGCCCTCGCTGAGCTGGGTCACCCTGAGGAGTCAGAGAAAAAAGCTATTAAAGAGAGCTAAATCATATCAACCCTAGAGGAGATGCTGGCTTGGAAACCAAGCAGTGAGAGACCTGTTTGTGTGGTAGTTCAGTCATCAGGAGGGTGAGGTCATGTGTACACACAAAACCCTCCGTGTCCTACACAGCCACCTCGCTGGGGAAGCTGTTTGGACACTGCTCCCCTGCCCCTGGCCAGGGAGCTTGGTGCAGCCTCTCAGGCACCAGCAGACCTTTCAGAATTCAGCAAATACCTCATCCTACTCAGCAGTCTGCAGCTCCTCTGGAGGGACAGCACAGGGACAGCTCTGAGCTCTGCTCTGGGACAGGGACAGCACCCAGGGAGGGCTGGGGCTGGGCCAGGGCAGGGCCAGGCTGGATTTTGGGAGAAGTTTCTCCCCCCAGAGGGTGCTGGGCACTGCCCAGGCTGCCCAGGGAATGGGCACGGCCCCGAGGCTGCCAGAGCTCCAGGAGCCTTTGGACAGCACTGCCAGGGATTGCTGGGGTGTCTGGGCAGGGCTGGGACTCATGATCCTCATGGATCCCTTCCAAATCAGGATATTCCATGATTCTAAGATAACTCCCCCCTCCAAAAATAACATTAGCCCTTGTTCCCTCTGCCACATCGTGCCCAGAGCAGAGTCTCTGCCAAAACACCCTCACACCTTTGCTTTACCCAGTTCCAGCTGAGCTGCTCCCTCAGCTGCACTGGGCACTGCCCAGTGCTGCTGAAACCCTGCAGGGCACAGCAAATCCTTTTCTCCTGGGCAATGAACAGCCTGGGACATAGGAGGAGGCTCAGCCCAGCCCAGCCCCACACCCCGAGTGCCAGCAGAGCTCAGTGCACACAGGGAATCTGGAAAATGCCCCCTGGCACCCACAGCTCCACTGCTGAGCTCGGCCTCAGGGCTACTCCCAAGAGGCCAAGACAGGTCCAAGACCCCTCCCTGAGCTGCTCCATGACCCAGCTGCAGGCTCTTCCTCCAGCCCTGCACAAGGGGCACCTCCCAGGATGGAGAGATCCATGCTCACCCCCTTAGCAGATCAAACAAATTCCTCCTTGGTGCCTTTTGCAGGAACTCACTCTGCTAAAAGCTGAATTTACCTCACTCTGCTCACAATGTCCTTGAGCGATTGCTCAGCCGAGTGATTATCTTAAAAAAGGAATTATTTGCATCGAAGATGTGAATTGCAAAAAATTGGCAGGTTTAATCACAACAAGAACAATAATATAATTTATGGCCTTGTGACTCTCGAGCTGATGCACTCTCTTCAAGCCCCAAGTGCTTCCCTCTTTACCAGACAAGAGCCAGCCCTGATTTGCAGCATTTGGAGTGACACCACCTTCCCCAGTCATGGGTTGTCTGGTAAACACCAAAATAGCAACAGCATGTAATCACCTAGTGAAAGATTGCATCAAAATGCATATACACAGCAACACACTGGTGCTGCTGAATTTATTTTTTTGTTTCGTTGCTTGGTTTGGTGTTTCTCACCATCTTCTTTCAGTGCTTCCCTGCCAGCAGCCCTGTTACACAGATACATCAAGGGATGGGGATGGCAGTCTGTAAATCCTGGAATTTTCTGGCTATAGCAGAGGTCAGTATATCCCATGTCCCTTTTTTCCCCAGTCTTGTGTGTGAGTGTTGCTCAGGATGTGCTCAGGGCAGCTCTGGGATGTGTTCCTGCAGGGAAGGTGCAGACAGAGGGGGTGGAAAATGAGACCTTACCTTTGCACTGTGGAGAATGGGCCCAGCCCTGGAGCTCACAGGAATCTGGAACTCCCCTGCATTAAAAAAAATCCAACAAAAAAGCAAAGTCAGCAGTGCTGCATCTCTGCCTCTTCTCATCCTCTCTATTCCATATCTCTTTGCTAAAGATCTGATCTCCCATTCAGTCAGGGACATCAGCAACAGAAGGAATCCCAACCAATCTGACCTGTGGAGCAAAAGCAAGCTCTGGAATCCAGCCCTGTAGCTGCAGCTCCTCCAGAAAGGCCCCTGGTTTTGATCTGAAGACACCAAAAGTAGAGAATCTTCTGCTTCTCCTAAATGTTCCAGTAACTTGTAATCACTGCTTTAAACCCCTGTGCTTCATTTCAAATTAAAGTACTCCTACTCTGGGTTTCTGCTCCCAGGCACTGGCTCTTCTAGGTTTTTTCTTCTTTACTAAAAAGCCAATTCCTCCTTTTGAAAGTCCTGACACGACTAATCAGCCCCTCTTGATTCCTGTCTGTGATTCTAAAAAGACTGCACCATTCACATCTTTCAACTGCAGCACTTTTCTGCCAGCCTTGGTTAATTTTATGACTTTTTGCTACCATTCCTGAATTTCCAACGGGGTTACTGAGGTGCAGCCCCTCTCAGCAGTGTCACAGGAGGGCTGACATTGCCTCCTCCTGCCCAGTTTGCCTGGATCAGAACTGCTGCAGCTCCCAGCTCGCCCAGGGCATCACACCCAAGCCTCAGCTGAGGTGCTGCCTCCCCATGTCCTTCTCCAGGTCATTTCCCTGCAGGGTACAGCCCTGCTCCTGTGCCAGGGGGTGATCAGCTCTCTCAGGCACACTGGGACAGCCACTTTGTCACCAGCTCCACTCAGAATTATCTGACAGAGCATCTCCAGCCCAAGCTAAGGCACCTTGCTCAGAGCAGGACTGTGCTGGCAGTGGTCACAGTGGCATCACTCCTGCCACTGCAAGAGGACAGTGACCTCCACAAAGAGGAGACAGCCTGAGGCCAAGGATTTTTAACCTGGGTCACCACAAGCAGCTGGATCCCACAGGACATTGAACTCCAGGTGCTGGAGCCTGGACCACTCTGAGCCAGAGCTGTGCCCTCCCTGTGCCCCCATCTCAAGCTGTGTGAGAGCCAACACAAGCGACACAAAATGTCCTTTTAGGGCCTGATTCCTGGACTCCTGGCACTGTTTGGCTCCAGGAGCAGCAGCAATGAGGTGTGCAGCAGGCAAGAGTGCTCCTTGCAGTGCCTGTGCTGTACAGCATGCAGGGAGCCATGGCCTGTGTGCCAGCTGCAGCCTCATTATTCCCAGACAAACAATTCCCCCTGGCTGTATTCAAATGTGTGTTATCTGAACAGGCCCCACTCACCCAACAAGCAACATCACTGTGGCAAACATGACTTCCATGCAGCATTCCACCTAAAGTAGTATAATCTGTGAATTTATTAGTTGTGCTTTCTGTTTCTTTGCAGAGCAGGCATCAAATTATCTGATATTTCTCACTGTAAGGCTCTATCGTGTATCTCCCTTGTGATGTAATTTGGGTTTTTGCCACACAAACAACTGCAAATCCCATGGAAAAAAAAATGGTCTGTATTAAGAATTCTCCCACTACTTGTTTAAACAGCATTAGTACACCCACACTTTAAAGAAACTGTACATTTTGCATGGGTGTCTACTCCTAAATCAGAGACTCCTCGTTTACTGTGAAAATGTTGGAATTTGGACAAACCACTGAACCATGAAAAATAAACAGCCACTAATTCTGAATTCTGTCAGCTTGCAGAAGCACCTTGTGCCCCTCTACTATGGGAAACCCCTCCTCACTCAGATCTCCACAGATCAGGGTTACCAACCCCACAGAACATCTGGAAAAAAGCACAGGGACCAACCTATCCTGACACCCAGCCCCAGTCCTGAAGGATCAGAGAGTCCCAGAATGGTTGGGCTGGAACTTAAAGTGCCAGTGCCACCCCTGCCATGGCAGGAACACCTCCCACCATCCCAGACTGCTCCAAACCCTGTCCAACCTGGCTTTGGACACTTCCAGAGATCCAGGGGCAGCCCCAGCTGCTCTGGGGGACCTGAATTCCCTCAGAATCACCAATGAGGCTGGGCAAGCTAAATTATTCTTCAGGTTATGTTTAAAAGATGGGAATATCACAGCTGGAATTTTCTGTGCAACTTTATTTCTACTTCTTCAAACCCATGCTATGATGCAACATGACTGCACATTCTTTTTTCCATGCAGTCTTGCAGCTTTCAGTGTTCTGGATGCCCAATGCTCACATCTTCAGCAGTTCATAAATATTTTTGTCTCTCTTCACTGTTCATCCTGGACTCATCAAGTGCTGCTCACAGCTAGCTCCAAATGAGGAATTAATAATCTTCTCATAGACAGCCTAGATTGCTCATCCCAAAACATCCAGGAGAACAAAGTCACAACAAGAGCTGGCCAAAATCCAGCATTTCTGCCTCATGGAAAATTTCACTGTTTCCAATTGGTTTCATTGTGCTTTGAAATGAAAACACACTTTTGCAATGTCTGTAATCTCGGAATTGAAATAACGAATTTTACAGTTCTGCCAGGGGTAAAATACAACTCCCCAGGGCATCATTCAGCTGCTGTAACACTGAGACTGGCTGTAATCACCTGCTTGCTCACTCTGTGCCTTTAACTCTCAGCAAAAAGCCTCTGAGTGAGGCAGAAATTGCATAGAAAAAAATAAGATGTGAACACAGAGCTGAGGACTTGCTGGTAGCAATATCCAGAATGCTACTTAAAGCAAGTTTTAAGTTAATTTCCTGAAGTTTTCCTTTTAAACAAAGGAATAGATTTTGATCCTATTGTGCTCCAATAAAATTGGAATGGCTCTTGTGGAAAGCTGAGATGTTGGGACCCATCCCACAGATCTTTGCCACAACAACAGCAGATTGTCACTGCACAGGGATACCAGCACCATCAAGTGTGGAAATGAACTGAAACACCCAGAGAAAGGGGAAGGACATGGAATTCTCTCCAGAAGATCCCTTGCCATTGCTGGCAGCAGCCAGGGTACATTCTGCTGCACTCTGAGCTCTGCTCTCTCATGGCAAGGCTTTGCTACCAGATTCCCCTGCATCATCTGCCAGGCGTCTGTCCTTCCCCTCCTTCTGCTCTCCCCAGCTTCCTGCTGCATCCTCATTTTGCCAGCCTCACCCTTTTTCAGTAGCTAAACAGCAGGGAAAAAAAAATCCTGTACCTCAGGCAGGTTTTTCTGTAGAAAGCAAAATGTAGTGAAAGAAAGGCATCATCAAGCTTCACTTTCCATGGAAAGATTCCCAGGACTTCTCACATGACAAAACCCTGCATTTTTTCAGGCTCTTCAGTGCAGATTACAAAATCTCTTCCCTCTGACTTTTCTCCATAAATTCCCACAAAATGGAGGCACAACAAAATGTGGAATGTAACCCGAGGACTTATGTACGGAGCAAAATCAAATTATTTCTGACATATATTATCTCTGACAAGTGACAGTTGGAGATGCTTGGGCAGAAAGGGTGAGGAGCAGGGATTATAAAGTCACGCTCTCCCTGGCAGAACTTTCCAGCAATCAGCTGTTCTGTGATCTGAGCAGGAGGCTTGGCTGGACCAATTAAGTCTCATTTCAATCTGTAATTTTACCTAATCACTTCTTGGAACCCACTTGTATTTCTGGCCCGTAGCAGCGAGTTCCACAATTTACCTGGGCACTGGCCAAACACAAAATGCCTTTTCCTTTTTTCCAAACTTGCCACCTGACCCTTCTGTGCTGCCTTTTAATATCAGCATTATGAAAAAGCCTGTCCCTATTCTCTTTCTCTCAACACTTTTGGTTTCACAGAGCACCAGCACATTCTCTGCCGCTTCTTTTTTTTAAGCTGAAGAGTCAGTCTGTGTTTGGATGTAATTGTCTCCCTGTCATCTTTTCTCTGCAGTTTTGTGCCTGTTTTTCAGGCACTGTCTTTTCCTTAAGTGCTCAAGACACGGCTGCATCCCAGACTCACATGAACCCACAGCACTGCCTTGTCCTCAGCTCCTTCCTTCACCATAATTAACATTTAATTGGCCTCACTGCTGCCGAGCACTGACTTAACCTTATCAAAAGCACATCCACAGTGACTTTAAATGTTCCCTCTGCAAGACAATTATTAATTTGACACTCCTCACTGTGTGTGTGTGTTTACAGCCACACTCCCCTGTGCACACTCGTTTAACCCACCTGGGGATTACCCTGGCTTTGGTTCTGTGCAACCCTTGCCTTTGACTTTCAGATTTGACTGCCCTGAAGAATTCTGTACCATTTGCTGCTTCTGCTGCCTCGTTCATCACCTCTTTTTTCCAAATCACTGCTGACTGTGCTGAGCAGAACAGGTTTAACAAAGGACAGGGGAATCCTACAGTAATGGCTCTCCACTGTGAAAACTTCCTTGTGCTTTAAGGAGTTACCAGCCCAAGTGTAACCCCTCCATGTTCCCTCATACCTGCTTTAATTCTTTAGATAGCTTTGGTTTAGGTCCTGTCTGGATGATTTTCAGAAAGCTAAAAGCTGGATTATCTTGCTCCACATGCCTGTTGACTTCTCCAAAGAAGTCTTAATAGATTTACAACTCTCTCAAGTCTCTGCAAGGGAGCAAGCTGGCCTGAGAAATGGCTTCCTAAATCCTTCCAAGACCTCTGATACAGCCCACTCATCCCAGCATCTGACACCTCTATCCCGTAACAGAGTTTCTATCAAATTAGAATCACCTTTTTTGCAGTTCTGTGCCTTAAACTAACAGCCACCCACCCCTTTTTAAAAGCCAAGCTGTGCAATCTGTGAGTGCTCATACCCCTGGCCATGGAGCAGGTTTGAGCATGGGATTACAGATTGTTCTTGGAGGCTCAGTGATCTCCCAGCTTCTGAAGAACATCTGAACAAAGACCACGTGGCCTTAGTGGCTTGTCACTGTTCAATTTACCAGTTTGCCCAAAAGCTCTTCCTGTTGACTCTCAGTAGGAGCTGTTTGTCAGACACACAGGCACTCTAGGATGTTCAGCTGTGCCAACTGCAGGCACTGCTGTCTCCACTTCTTCCCACCACTCCTCCCAGAGGTCCATGTCCAGTCACCTGCCAGTGCTGGAGTTGCTTCTTAATATGCTCCAGGCTAAAGCAGATGGGTTAAACAGTCTAATTGGCAGTTTAGGTAAATTAACCTGGCTGTTTTCCTGGAGTTAATTAGGAGACATGGAAACAAAATGCTCCATTTGCCAACTGATGGGAATGGTAACCTCTGGCAGGAGAAGGTTTGATAAGCAGTGATGGGCAGTAGCTGAAATCAGCACAGAAGGAAGCCAAAATTCTGAAAGCAAGCAGAAAATGGGCAACAGCTCTGGCCTTTTCTGCAGCACTTTCATTATTTAAATTCTTCCCTGTGAGGGTGCTGAGGCCCTGGCACAGAGAAGCTGTGGCTGCCCTGGGATCCATGGAAGTGTCCAAGGCCAGTGTGGACAGGGCTTGGAATAGCCTGGGATAATGAAAGGTGTCTCTGCCCATGGCAGGGAACAAGAAGAGCTTTCAGGTCCCTCTCAACTCAAACCAGTCTGTGATCCTGTGATTTAGCCAACATCTGTGATTGGTTTCCTCATGTGCCTCTTCTACACCACTACTGAATGTTGTCCCCTTGCCACCCGTTCCAGCAGGCTTCCTGCTCCCAACAGCCTTCCTGAGGCCATTATCAGTGTTTCTATATCTAGTGAGCTATAGGCCTCATCTGATCTTCCTTGGTGTGACTTTAAATTCCCTATGTAGGACACGCTTTCCTGGGCGAGACTTCAATTTTGTTGGAATCTATCTTTCTATTTTTATAAAACTCATTTTAATAATGTCTTTGATACCTCCTTCCACTGTCTTATCTATGGCATAAGAGCTCAGAAATGCATCCTCATCTTGCAGGAAGAGAATAATTCCTCCAGTTTCACACCATGTACACCAGTCTCCCAGATCAATGGTGCAGCATCCTCCTGAATCCTTCTGGCTGCAAACATCTGTCCACAGTAAAAGAACAGGACTGGATGCTGCAATCAGTCTGCTAAGGCAGAGCACTATTGGGAAAGCTGTTGTCACCTGCAGTTACAGCACAGCCCTGTCTCTGCCTTCAGGAGGTTTTTTTCCTCCTGTCTCTGGACTCTGATTCATCTCTCTGAAATTTGCCTTTCCACTCTCACCTGCCTCCTGTAATGTCAATAAATGGCTACACACTCCTTGGCTCCGAGCTTGCCTTGGAGGAACTCCCAGGTCCTTCTGCCACCGTATCCTGCCGCGCAGCACATGGCACATACCTGCTTCTGCCCAGGGCTGCCTCTCTCCTTGCCCCGAGGGGATGCCTGAGGATGAATTCTCTGCTACAGCCTCTGGACTTGCTTTCTGCAGGAACTGAGGGCCCAGCTGCTCGCCAGGACTGCTGGTTGAGGCTTCAGTCACCTCTGTAACACAGAGCACAGTGTCTGCTCCAGGTGACAACACCGGGCTGTGCATGTACTCAGTGTCCTCTGACCACACAGACAAGCAGGAGGAAAGTTCGTGCAGCAGAATCCAGAAGGGAAAACAAAGGTAAGGGCACACAGAGTGGGACTGCACCAAAGCACAAAGAATCAGAGATTCTCCTGACACTCTCCCCAGGGCCCGAGAGCGACCCTCAACCTCTCCCGGCTCTCTCCCAGCCTCACTGAGCACAGCCCGAGGCAGGAATCCCATCCGGCCTCCCCCCGCCACCCTCCCGGGTCCAGCCGCTGACCTGCGGGCTGGGGGGGCAGCGAGGAGCGCCAGGGAAGCCTTCGCTCTGTCCGGGCGTCCTGCAGCGAGCGGAGCCCCGCGATCTGCCGGAGCAGCTGCAGCAGCAGCGCGCCCACAGCTCCCTGCGGAGAGCGGACACGGTCAGGGAACAGCCCCACTCCTTCTCCCGCTCCCGCTCCCGCCCGGCCCCTTGCCCCCGGCTCTGCTCGGGGATCCCCCGAGGTGTCCCCGCGCTGCTCCTCACCCAGGTGACGGCCTCCCGCACGGAGTAGCGGGGCACCAGGTCCGGCAGCGGCTGCCGCCGTCCTCCTCGCTCCGGGCCATCCTGACACGCGGGCGCCCTGCAACAACCGCACACACAACACGGGCGCCGTGAGGCCGGGCCGCGCCGCCGGCCCCGGGGCGGGGGACCCTCGAGCCGCACTCACCGCTCGGGGCTGCGGCCGCGGCCGCCGCCCAGCCCGGGGGCACAGGCGGGGCGGGCGGGGGTGGGCGCGCAGCGGCCCCGGCCCAGCAGCAGCAGCAGCCGCCACATCCCGCCCGCCCCGCCGGAACGCGCGGGCCACAGAGACGGGCGGGCGGCCGGGCACGGCGGGGGCACGGCGGGCCGGGGCTGCGGGCACGGCGGGCACGCAGGGGACAGCGGGGACAAGGGCGGCTACGGGGAGGGCGGGCGGAGCGGCGGCATCGCCGCGGAGAGGGGATACAGCGGCACGGGCAGCACGGAGCGAGGACAGAGCGGCGGCAGCACCATAGAGCGCGGGTAGAGCGGCCCCGCCGCCATGGAGCGCGCACAGAGCGCCGCCCGGCCGGGAGGTCCCGTGTGGGCGCTGAGGGCGCGGGGGTTCCCGCTCCGCAAAATGTGGAATGTGTAAAACATTTCTGAAGAAAATGTGTTCACCGGGGTTTGATCTCTGTGCGCTTTCCAGCCTCATCAGCAAGAAGACTGATTGTGTCCGTGAAGCAGCAGCTCGCGAGCTCTATGTGATGTCCAGGTGTTCCAAAGACCGATTACTTGTTGGTAGAGTCACCTTGCAAATGACGCTGACATTTCAAGAGTCAGGAATAGTTAACAATTTGTCCAGAGTGTAACACGGAATGAGAAGGGGCTTATGAAACAGGGTGCTGCCTTTTTGTTGCAGAATGCGGAATAAATTAAAATGAAGGAAGGATGTTCTTTGGTGCTTGATCTTTGTATGCTTTCAAGCCGTATCAACAAGCAGGGAGATTTAATCCCTGGAACAAATAGCACCTAACAAGCTCTAAGTGATGTCCAAGCATTAGAAGGACAAATTACTTGGAATTGCCTTGCTAAGGTTTAGGGCTGGACACGTTTCAATGACCTCAGACCCCAGGGAGGTTGAGGAAGCTTGTAAAGAAGGATGTACCACTGATGGTGGACACAAGGCAGAATTTATAGACACAAGGACATTTGGCGGAGCCCACAAGATAAGGAAGAATGTGATAAAGCCAACTCAGCAGCTGGGCTGAAGTCAGCTCCGATTGGGTAGAAGGTAATTCCAGCAGGGGCAGGTCACAACCACTGACCCATGGCCCAAGAAACCACTGACCCAAAAGAGGAGAAGGACTGAGCCTGGGACTAATTAGCATGAGAAGCGAGAGACTCATTAACCAATAGAAGATAGAATACTAATTAATAGGAGAACTAGGTGACATGTAGCCAGTGAACACTGATGCTTTTGTTTGCTAAAATGTAAACTAAATAAATCAAATGCCTCGGCTCCGTGTGGATCAGCCTCTTGCACAGAGGAAAGGACCTGTTTTGGGCTAACAGGGAGTCCCTGGGCATCTGCTGTTGTGTGGGATGGGGGGCAACTCCTCAAGGAGAGCAGGGATAAGGACACACCCCAGGCTTGTCATACTCAGGTTGTTCCTGTGGCTTTGGGGTGTGTGTGAGTGCTCCCTTAGCCCTGGGGGTGACAAAATATAGGAACCACCTCAGTAGTGAGGAGTGCTGAAGGATTCCTGTTACTGCACTATAAACTGGTAAAGTGCCTTTTCCTTACCCAGAGCTGCACCCAACAGAGACCATACCATGCCAGCCTGAGGAAAAAACCAGCTTCATGTCTTCCTCACCCTGGATTTCCACCAGGAGTAAGAATATTGCCCTGCTCATTCCAGCTAAACACTTTCATTTATTTCTTTGTTCCATAGGCACAGAAATTCTTGGTCATTCCAGCTTGGTCTCTTTCTGGAATGTGATGTTTTCTGTGCTGGTAATTCCTGTTATGAGCTCAGAATTCTTGTTCAGTATTAGCTGTGGTTTATGCTTGAATGGCTGCAGGTTTAATTCCAGCTGTGGAAGATCCATAATTGCTCTCCTTCATCAACCTAAACACTTGCTTTAAATTACCAAATTTCTCTTGGTGTTCCACAGTCTTTTTTTTTTTTTGGTAGTGTCATATGGGACACAAATCCTTTATCCTTTTTACCCCAGATTTGGCTTAATAGTGTAATTACAAAGTCATTTAGTTGCCTGTTTCACTAAATGTGTCTGTAATTGTCTCATGTTAGTAGACTGGTGTTTGCTAAGCTACTACAGTTTGTTTGGGGATGAAAATTACATGCAAAATAGAAATATCAGCATCTCCACTCTATAATCTTGCCTTAATTTTCTTGCTCATCAGGTTGATACCACTAATTAATGCTCCAAAAACTGAACCTGCATTTGTTGGTATTGGTTCATCCACAATCTTCTCAGCTGATCACTGAATTTTTAATGCTTTGGTCCTGGTTTCCTTTCAAGTCCCCAGCCAGGTGTGAGGGATACTCTGATTTTCTGTGCCTGGCAAAGCATGAGCAGAACTGCTCTGTTTGGATTCCTCTTGTGGGGATTCCCCAGGAGCTGCAGTGTTCATGGTGCAGTTGTGGGTTGGTGTCTGACCCTGGACAAGGAAAATCACCGGCTGAAGGTGAGGGGATGCTGAGAGACAAGGAAACAGCTCTGCAGGGAAGGACCAAGGAGGAGCCAGGGAGGCCAGTGGGATCCTGGGGTGCTTTTCCAGCAGGTCAGGCAGGGATCCTGCCCCTGTGCCCAGCCCTGGGGACACCTCTGGGCTGATCCTGCCCCTGTGCCCAGCCCTGGGGACACCTCTGGGTGCTGTGTCCAGCTCTGGATCCTCAGCACAGCAGGGGCAGGAGCTGCTGGAGCTGAGCAAGGGCCTGGAGCATCTCTGTGCCCAGGAAAGGCTGAGGGAGCTGGGGCTGCTCAGCCTGGAGAGGAGCCCCAGGGAGAGAGAGGGGCCTCAGCCCTGGCTGGGTGTCCCAGTCTGTCCCAGTCTGTCCCTGTGTGTCTCTGTCTGTCTGTCCCTGTGTCCCAGTCTGTCCCTGTGTGTCCCTGTGTCCCCCCTGTGTCCCCCAGTCTGTCCCTGTGTCCCCCAGTCTGTCCCTGTGTCCCCCAGTCTGTCCCTGTCTGTCCCTGTGTCCCAGTCTGTCCCTGTGTCCCCCCTGTGTCCCCCAGTCTGTCCCTGTGTCCCCCAGTCTGTCCCTGTGTGTCCCCCAGTGTGTCCATGTGTCCCAGTCTGTCCGTGTGTCCCCCAGTGTGTCCCTGTGTGCAGGCTCAGGGCAGCCCCAGGCTCTGCTCCAGGCCCAGCGATGGCCCCAGAGCCACGGGCAGGGCCTGAGCCCAGGAGCTGCCCCTGCCCAGGAGGCAGAACTGCTGCCCTGGGCAGTGCCCAGCCCTGAGCAGATGGTGCAGAGGCTGTGCAGTGTCCCTGCCTGGGGACATTGCAGAGCTGTGAGCACGCCCTGCTGTGCCCTGAGCTCTGGGATGGCCCTGCTGGAGCAGGGAGGTGACACCAGGTGAGCCCTGTGCTCCCTCAGCCTGACCCACTCTGGGCTCTGAAGGGACCTGTGCAGAGCCAGGCAAGGCTGAGCTGGCAAAGCCCAGAGCTGGGGCTGCTGTGCAGGAACGTGGCTGAAGGAGGGAATGTTGAAGAGACAGTGGCCCAGGCTGAGGCAGGAGAATGTTCAGACTCTTCCAGCTGAGGTTCTGCTGCTGGGGTTGCCCAGCTCAGCCAGTCTGTGTCCTTGAAGGCAGAGTGGAGGGGACATTGAGGAGCAGGAGGTGACCAGCCCTGAGGAGCTGCTGCAGGTGCAGTGTCTTACTGCAGCTTTTCTGCCTGCTGGTGCTGGGATTTTGTTCTGTGCACCCAGGGGCGGTGGGGGACGTGGCCAATGTCATTGCAGGGCCCCTTGGCAAGGTCACAGCAATCAGGAGAGATTCTGCTGACTGAGAAAGGGCAAGCAGCAAACACTCAGTGAAGAATTCTTCCCTGGGAGGGGAGTGAGGCCCTGGAGAAGCTGTGGCTGCCCCTGGATCCTGGCAGTGTCCCAGGCCAGGTTGGACACTGGGGCTTGGAGAACCCTGGGACAGTGGAAGGTGTCCCTGCCCAAGGCAGGGTGGCATTGGGTGATCTTTAAGATCCCTTCCAACACAAACCATTCTAGCATTTTATAACAAGGTAAGATGAAGAATTAGACAATTGTAAAACATTTAATTTAACATGACTCTTGAGAAGGTGGTGGGGAGTTTTCTCCTGGAAGCTGTTTTAAGCAAGATGGTGATGAGGAGCAGGCAGGATGGATTTAAGGACAGTGGTGCCAAAGGAACCCGATTGCCTCAGTGATGAGATTGGCTCAGAGCATAAGGGGAGAGCAATGGGTGTTGTTTACTGGACTCTACCACAAAGGTGTCGTTTAACCAGCCTGGTGGGTGAGGTGTGGATGGGTAAATGGGCTGTAAATTGGATTGAAAGCAGCCTGGATTGCTGGGCTCAGCTGCTGGTCAGCAGAGGGTTAGCAGCACACAGAGCGTACCAGAAGGGGCTGAGAAAACTCTGCTTGTTATCATGATAATTTTAGGAAAATAAATACTTTGCTCCTGAGGGAAGTAAATACTGGCTCCTTAAGAAATATATTTATTTTGGTTGGAAGAGGGAACCAGGCTGGTTGTGGAAAGAGGGCTAAAAATAGACATGGAAGTTCTAGAAGGTTATACACATTGTGAGTTCTTTTAAAAACCTTTTCAGTTGAAGTCACTCTTTCAGTCACTGGTTTGGACAGTCACTAATCCCCATTCCCCCTCAAAGTGCAGAAAAAATGAATATATTTCCCAGGTTTTGATTCTTTTTTGAGGCACATTTGGCACTGGAACTTTATTCTCTGGAGTTAGTTCCTCTTGTCTTATAGTGGCCTCCTGCTAACTTAAGGTTAGCATTTTTAAGGTCTGCATTTTTATTTTTCTGCATCTTGAGCAAAGTAACTTAGTGGACCATGTAAGCTTTGATAGATAATAGTTGTTATTTTAAACTAAACCCAGAAATTTATGACCAAAAATCTTGCCATCCCCCTTTGACCAAATATACTTCAAACAGTGTAATTACAGGAGATATCTCGTTTCACAGCTCACAGACAAAGCAAATGTGTTTGTTGTACTTTATTAGATTTCTTATAATACGTTCATACAAACCCAAATGTGCATATACACACTCTGTCAATAATGCCAACTGCAATTTATTAAGTTTTATAAATTTTTTCCACTGGGTCACTATGTTGTTAAACAGAGAGTGAAGGCAGGATCAATGCTAAAGATGGGAAGGCAAAATTTCCAAGTAAACAATCTCAGCTTTCTCTTAATAAGTTTATAAGGGATATTTTTGAGGAAGGCTAATTAATCACATGCCTGAGACCTCTCTTAAGCAGTTGTACAATAAGAAAAGAGAAGAAGAAATAAAGGTGTTTGGGCATAAGCTGTGGCTCATTCTGCTGCTTCCCTGTTCCTGGCGTGCTGCAAAGCCCCTCAGTCAGTCACTGTAATCCAGAGCTGGGACTGGGAGCAGCTTTGGGCATAGATCTCGTTGCTTTGTGATGAACTCGGAGGCCCTGGGAGAATCTCTTGGTGTTGACAGCCCCTGACAGTAAATGTCACATGGATTCAGAGGGAGCTCAGAGCCTTCTGGTGACTGCTATGAGAAGAGACACGGTGACAGCAAACCTGATTGATGAGCCATGCCACGAGGACAGGGAGCTCTGGGTGGTGATTGTCTGTAATTGAATGGTCCATGGAAGTTATTTCTGGGTTTCCACAAACACTCCAGGAGAGTTTGCACAGGGGAGGGGTGTGAATTCAGACTGAGGTGCTCAGCAAGTCCTTGTTAAGTCAGCCCTAACAGACTTTAAAACTTAACGGGCTGCTTTAGCGGCGTTCCCAGGGCTATAATGAAACAAACTGCACATGGAGATGGTCAGTCCTGTAATTACCTGTAGGAACATTCACTGTCAGCTTTTGCCTCCTCTTTTTAGTGCCCCCTCCTCATGGCTGGGCCACGTGATGCCGGTGACAGAGGTTGTCCCTGGCTGTGACACGGCTGTGCTGTGACACCGGCTCATCCAGTGACGCTCCGGGCGTTCACCGCGAGTGTGAGACCTCAGAGCCCCTCACCCAGCCGAGCACTGCTGGCCCTGACCAATTAAATTGACCTCTCTCTCATTAAAACCCCTGTGCAGGCTCTGGTGTGTCACAGATCTTTAAAATCTCCATTATGAATTCCACTTTCTTGTGGGTATTTTTAGTTTCTACTTGAAGAAATGATTATTGTCTCTTGCACTTAAACATATCAGTTTCGGCTCTGCAGACATCTCCTCTGGGCCATAGTCAAAGACCTGATCTGACTTGAACTGCTGAATCCTCAGGGAGGATTCCAACACAGCTCCAAGCACTCGGACATTGGAACCGTGCAAGGAGGAAGAGGGAGAGAAATCCAAGCCCTCCCCCCTTGCCTTTGGTTAGGCAGGAGCACATCTCTTACAGATTTACTTGGTTGTGCCAATTTAATGTGATTTCTTCTGAGGGCCTGGAACCACTCAAGGAAGGCTGACAGGTTTTATCAACAGAATGGAAACTGAAGTGATAAGGTGAGAGTTGTTGACCTGATAACTAACAAACAGAAAACTCCAGTGTCCCTCCAGCTAAATATTGCACTCCTCAGGTAAGTAAACGATGGCAGCAGCTGTGGTCTTGTCACTGAGCGAGAGTGTGTCTGAGTGCAGAGGAGCAGGAGGTGAACTGTGAAAACAAACACATTCACTTTGCCACAGACTATTTCCCTCTATTACTTTTAATGAGAGCTAAACTCCAAAATGCGCAATGGGACAATAATATTGTGGGGAGAAGGAACTCTGCGTGCAGCTCCAAAATTCCAGACACCCATCTGCAATTAAAGTGATTGCTGGTGTATTATTAATGGCTTGCCAGGAGTTGGAGGCTGTTACCAGGTTTGGGACCAACTGGTACAAATCAGTGCACAAGTGACTGAAAGGCAGAGCTGAGTTAACAGCCTGAACCCACAGTGCTCAGAGGAGCTGGGAAATGAGGGAAGTGTGAAAAGGTGAGAGGAGCCGTGTTAAAACACATCCCTGAAGGGGCTGGCAAGAAACAGCTGGGTCACCACAGGCAGATGTTAGTAAACACAAAACCTAAGTGTGTGTGGGGGGCTTATTACTTTTATTTATTTTAATTCTGAAATTGTGGTGGGGAAGGACAACTGGCAAAGGAAGTGGAGACCTCTAATGAGCACCGATTTCAAGGTAATGGGCACAAAAAGCACTGCAAGCCTTTCATTCCTCCTTTCCCCTTCCATCTCCCTGAAAGCATGCAGGGATTACGTAGGAAACGGAGCTGTCACAGTCCTGCCAGAGCCCTGAGAGTTGTTGCCTGACAGGATATGAAGGCTTCAGCAGCTGAACAAAGCGGCACACGACAGAGCTCGTGTTCGGTGTCCGTCTCCCCTCGCTGGCGCCTGGCCTGCTCGGCACAATTGGCAACGACAAATGCCAAGCCAGCCCTTCCTGCTCAGCCTCTCATTCAAGCTAACTCTGTGTCTCACATGAAAGCACTTTGGTACTCCCCATGTTTGTCATCCTGCCATGCAGCTTTTCTTTTTGCTGTTACAGTTTCTTTCTGTCTCAGGTGAGGGTACCAGAGGCGTGCTGGCTGGTGGAGAAGCAGAGCTACCGTGGATGCAAACAGGGGCAGGGCTGTACTTTTCTCTCCTTGGAATTGGAAACTTTGGGATTTTTTTTTTTGCCTGCTCTTGAGCAATGGGGTCATATATTCATAGAACAGCTGTTATAATGTTGAGATGCATTTCCTAAATTGTGCAAACTAGCTCAGAGCCCATCACTCTGCACGTAAAGTGTTGCTTTTTGTGGATAACCAGATTATAGTTGTCAGGGCTGAAATTTATCTTCCACTTTGTCATGAGGCTTGCTCAGTGTCGTGGCATCTTGAACTTTTTGCAGTAAATATTATCCTAATTAATTTAGTTTTTATCAGAAAACTTCTTCACTTTCCCCCCAACTTGTCAAATCATTTCTGAGCACATTGAACACCGTGGACCTTAATCCCCATGGGACTCCACTGCTGATCATCTTCCACTGTGAAAACTCATCCTTTAGGATAATCTTCTTTTTCCAATGCTAAATTGTAACTCTGTGAGGTCCTTACCTGTAGTCCCTGGCTGTTTTAGTTTATTTAAAAGTCTTTGATGAGACCTTCTATGCATGAGGTTTCTGGAAGCTTGGGGTGAGTTGGAAATGCAGGGAAAAATTCTCAGCTGGAGCTCTGCTATTTACATGCTTTTGACTCCTTCAAAGAATTCCAGCAGATTTAGAAGGCTTGAATTCCTTTTACAAAAGTCATGTTTACTTTTCCTTAACATGTTACTTTTATTCATGTATTCACTAATTCTGTTCTTTACTGGAGCTTCAGCCAACATGACCCATATGGACATTGGGCTTAGTGGTCTGAGGCTTCTTGAATCGCCACTGGATTTATTTTAAAAACCTGATTTCTTATTAGTTACCTTCCAGTCCTTTGATAATCACAGCAATTTTCAGCAAAAGGTTACGTACTCAGGGTATTAGCTCAGCGATGATTCATATTTTAACATTCTATAAAAACCTTGGGTGAATTCCATCGGGCGCCCAGTGAAATGTTGTTATTCTTTTTATCTGCTTTATAATCTCCACTTAACACCCTTAAATTAAGACAAGCCTTCTGTGAAGGCCTTATAAACAAGATCCTGCTTGTAGAGTTTCCAGGATTCTCCAGGTGAACAGAGGTTTGAAAAAAACCCCAAGAAGTTTTTGGGATTTTTTGTGATTGCGTCGTGTTTTCCGAGTGCTCCTTCCACACCTGTGTGGCTCTTGCAAGCTCCTTGTTCCTGACGTGTTCAAGAAGGATTTATAACATTCTATTTCTTTAGCAAACTGCTTCTAAACTCTTTCTTCCATCTATGTTATTGTGCTTTTACATTTAGTCTGCCAGAATTTATGTTCTTTTTAGATTTCCTTTTTCAGACACAACTTCAGCTTTTTGCAGGATACCTTTTAACTTCCAGGAGCCTCCCTGATCCTGCTGTTTTATGATGCAAGCTTTTTGTTTTCCTCTCAAGTCTTTTTTTTTTTGACAGGTTATATGCATTTGCTTTGAGCCTCCAATATAAAATCCTAAAATAGTCTACCTGCCATCTGAAAACATTTTACCTTTCTGGCTGCCACTCTGAGTGTTTTCTGTAACAAATTCCCTCATTTTCCAATTTTCCTTTTGCTGGAATCAGGCACAACCACTTCATTTGCCAGCATTGCTTCATTTCAGAGGATGCAGTCATGAGTCAGATAAAAGGATTAAGGGTTTAGCCTAACCCAGTCTCTGGGAAAGCTGGAAATACCAGCCATTAACATTTCACTAATGGTAATTTCCCTGATTTCATTACCTGAGGAGCAGGCAAGGAAGCAGCTTGCCAAAGCTGGTGATGGTGAAAATTCCTGCCCTGGAACTGCCACTTCTGTCTGGAGCCTGCAATGGACCAAATGACAGAAAATTGGGTAAATGAAACCAATCTGAGCTGATTTATCACCATATCACTGAAGTTTGATACTAACTGGTGTGATTTGGGGCAGGGTGTTGGTGGAAGGCAGAGTAAGGAGCAGAGGCACAATGACAATGTCCAGCTGTCACACCAGCAGATCAGCAATGATCCAGGGTGAGGGACAAGGTGTGAGAGCAAGAGGTTCTTCACACCAGAGAATCACAGAACCGTGGAATCCCAGACTGTTTTGGGTTGAAGGGATCTGAAAGCCCATCCAGTGCCACCCCTGCCATGGCAGGGACACCTCCCACTGTCCCAGGCTGCTCCCAGCCCCAGTGTCCAGCCTGGCCTTGGGCACTGCCAGGGATCCAGGGGCAGCCACAGCCGCTCTGGGCACCCTGTGCCAGGGCCTGCCCACCCTGCCAGGGAACAATTCCTGATTCCCAATCTCCCATCCATCCCTGCCCCCTGGCAGTGGGAGCCATTCCCTGGGTCCTGTCCCTCCATCCCTTGTCAATTGTCTCTCTCCAGGTTTCCTGGGGCTCCTTCAGGCCCTGCAAGGCCACACTGAGCTCACCCCGAAGCTTCTCCTGTGCAGGCTGAACAATCTCAATTCCCTCAGCCTTTCCTCATGGCAGAAGTGTCCATTCCTCTGAGTATGCCAAAAGCTTCACAGAAGTCCAAATAATCAAGAGTTTAGACCTCATGACTTCATTTCCCATCTAACAGAACCTTGGGTATGCTCTGACCCACAGGCTGGTACAGGATGATTTGGAATCCAATTCTCTTTGTCTCTGCAGTGACTGCTCCTTGCAGAAAGCAGGAGCTGCTCGTGGGCAGCTCCAGAGCTGTTTGGGCTCAGCAGCAGTGACAGGCAGGTGAGGAAAGCATTCTCTCAGGTGAGGAACCTCTGTGAGGGGGAAAGGCAGCAGCACCAGGGACTGCAGAGCACCTTGAGCCACCCCACACCGTGACAGTGGCACTGCTGAGTGGCACTGAGTGCTTAGCAACGGTGAGAGTGATGGGGATACAGATGAATTGACTGTTTTCTGAGCAAGCTGGGTAGGAACAGAAGTAATTAGCTGCTAGCTGATGAAAAGGCATGCTTAATTATTAGTATAATTATAGATATAATAGACCAGGAATTATTCAGTAAAAGTAAGAAGGCCAATATGTTACAAAGAAGGTAATGGGAATGCAGGAGAGAATGACAGCACTGTGAATTCTTGAGAGGAGATGTAAAGAATTAAGATGATAAATCAGGAATCTTTTGGGTTTCTACTCTCTGACATATCAACTCAATTTAGCAGTGGTAGAAGGGTACACAGAGCTAACGAGGTTTGTGACTTGCATGATTTCTTTTATATAAGAACCCCTATATATAAGGGTTTATATAATGTTGATTTAACTGATGGAATGCCAATGAAATCGAGCTGTGCTTTCATAAATCTCAGAACCTGCACAATTTCACAGGGATCTTTGCTCTTCCTCCAGCACAGACATTTAATTCAATGGATCCTGCAGGAAGCTCAGCTGTAGCTGCTTCTAATCAATATTGGTAATTGATTATAATTGTTTGATAAAGCAGGACTGCTTTCCCTGACACCCTGAGAATTCATCTGGCTCAGAAGGTGTTGTGTTAGTCAGCCTGGCCACTGCAGCTAAAACTGCTTTCCATGGGAAAATGGCTGGAGAAAACAGGCTGAACTGCATTAACAACAGGGATACGTGGCTGATGTAGGATGTAGAATCACTGAAATGGGTAATCTGGGGAAGATTAAAGTGCTTGAAGGTTTTTTCTGATGTCAGAATGGACAGAGGGAGAGCTGGTCCTGCCTTTGTGCCAGGGATTGGTCTGGGTGCTGGAGGCAGCAGCAGTGACCTGGTGTCTCTGTGACAATCTGCAGCTGAGACACCCAAGCATCTACAATGTCTGCTAAAATTGTAGTTGTTTCTAAAAGGCTGTCAGTGGGATGGGAGGCTGGCACCAGCAGCTCTGATCTGCATCCTGTGAGTCTGAGAGAAGCAGTGCCAAGGATGACAAGCCCTTTTGCTCATTGCACTGCTTGGGAAGGAAAATCAAGGTCCAAAGATTTTATTGAATTAGTATTTGAGGACTAATTATTAAAATGGCTTTTGATGGATGAGCTGTGAGTCATGCTGGTCTGGCAAACAGCATTTTGATAAGGTGTTTGTGAGACAGGGAGTCCTAAGATGGTAAGATGAGCATAAACCACTAACCTTAATGATGGTGTTAATGCAGAAATGATACAAATGCTGTGTGAAGCTGCTGGGGTACATCTGGGCAAACTGGGGACAGACAAACTCTCATCAGCCTCAGCTGGGCACAGAACCCTTGAAAAGTGAAGCTGGATGAGCTCTCAGCTGATCACTCAGTCCATCTCCTCCTTCCACAGCAGATCAGAGCTGTTTGTGCTGAGCAGTTGTTTCAGTTGCATTTTTAGCAGACTGTGACCTGGCACAGGGCTGTTCCTGCCCCAGCCCTGCTGTGCCAGGGCTGTTCCTGCCCCAGCCCTGCTGTGCCAGGGCTGTTCCTGCCCCAGCCCTGCTGTTCCTGCCCCAGCCCTGCTGTGCCAGGGCTGTTCCTGCACCAATCCTGCTGTGCCAGGGCTGTTCCTGCCCCAACCCTGCTGTGCCAGGGCTGTTCCTGCCCCAGCCCTGCTGTGCCAGGGCTGTTCCTGCCCTGCACTGCCAGGGCTGTTCCTGCCCCAGCCCTGCTGTGCCAGGGCTGTTCCTGCCCCAACCCTGCTGTGCCAGGGCTGTTCCTGCCCCAGCCCTGCACTGCCAGGGCTGTTCCTGCCCCAACCCTGCTGTGCCAGGGCTGTTCCTGCCCCAGCCCTGCTGTGCCAGGGCTGTTCCTGCCCCTCTCCATGCTCTGCTCTCTTGAGCACCTCCTGTTCTCAGTCTCTGGATTCAGGCTGTGTTTTCCTGGTCCTGCTGCTGTGCCTGTCAGCCTTTCCTGAGGAGCAGCACCCAAACCTGGCCATGCCTCTGCACTCAGGTGTTTCAGAGGACCTGTGAGATGTCTGGCAGGTAATTCTGCTAATAGACCTGCTCAGGATAATAACCTCTCTCTCTGCTCAGGATAATAACCCTGGACAGCTTGTGATCCAGCAGAACCTTCAGATTGTTTGTTCTTCCAGACTGCTTTCTGCCAGCTGGTGTCTGTCCTGTATTTGTGCACTTTACTCCTGCCCAAGTGAAACCACTCTGCTTTTTACCAGAGAGATGCCCTCTGTATTTATAGACTTGTCCAAGTTGTCAAAAGTTTTTAATACTGCTCTCCCCCATGTATTTGGAGCCTCTCTTCACAGATTTAATCTTGGCAGATTTAATAAACACACAGTCCATTCCCTCATCCAGGCTATCAATAAAATATTGAATGGATCTTCTGAGCAGCTGAGTAACCATTCAATTTGTCCTTTGCATTTCACAGTGAGCCATTGGAAACTGCTCTCAGACTGCAGATTCCAACCAGATTTGTGTCAGGACTCCAGCCAAGGCATTCATCACTCGTGGATGTCACGTGGGACCGTGTCAGGAGCCTCAGGTGTGTGGGATCTGCTGCTTCTTCCTTATCCAAAAAGTCTCATCCACTGGAGAGCACAATTGGATTGCATCAGCTTGTTTTGTTCCTGAGGCATTCATGTAGACAAGGACTCATCTCCCTGTTAGTTTCTGCACACTGAGAAAACATCCTGATTATTCTGCTGTTTTACTTTTCCCGGGTGTTAAATCTTTTGATATCTTACTTGTCCTGTTTGATTTGTGGACAGCTCCCAGTGTTTGAAAGTGTGAGAACTTTGTGGACAGTTGGGAAGGCAACAGATCCAAACCTCTCACTGGGAGAAATGCTGTGCCAAATGTGAAATTCCTGTGATAATTCACAGTCACAAGTGGTTTTCAAGAGAGTGGTGGAAGGAATGTTTTGACAAAAAGAAATTATTTCATTTCAGTCTGAGAAATGATGATGCAAATCAGCATGACTTAAAAAAGAGATTTCAAGGGAGTCTTGAGAGAATTCTGAACAGTTTGAACTGCAAGTCTGAGCAGCCTTGTAGAAATTGTCTGGTAGATTAGGAATTGGGAAGAAATTCTTCTCTGTGAGGGTGGTGAGACCCTGGAATGGATTTCCCAGAGCAGCTGTGGCTGCCCCTGGATCCCTGGCAGTGCCCAAGGCCAGGCTGGACACTGGGGCTGGGAGCAGCCTGGGGTGGTGGGAGGTGTCCCTGCCCAGGCCAGGGGGTGGAATGAGGTGATTTTTAAGGCTCCTTCAACCCAAACCAGTCTGGGACTCTACAATAAATATGGCCAGGGCCATGTAAAAGAAGAAGTTGTGAAAGAAGAAGCTGTGAAACCCAATTTTGGGGTGCACTGACTTTTTAAAAATAGATTGGTAGTGAACATCTAAGAAAACAGAACTAGAGATTAGACTAAATTTCATAACCTTTTAACCCAGAGAGCCTGGCTCTTGTTTGCAGAGTGTTTTCTGAACTCTCCTACAGGCTCAGTGTTGACAGGAGCTTAATCACAGCACAGGGTGACCTTTGCACAGCTCAGTGAGAAGTGCCCCTGTGCTGGGCTTTAGAATCTCCTGCTCACTGCACACACGTGGCTGCAGGTTTGATCCCTCCAAAACAACGGATTATCCTGGGCTCTGGAGCACTTGTGGAGTGTTTGATACTGTGTGGGTGGGAAGTGCATGCATATTTATGTGAACACTCCAGCAGATGAGAGCAGGAAGAAAGAATAACCATTGCAGTTGGGATGAATGATTAGCTGTTAACCAGAAACACTGATTTTGCCTGAATTTGGTATTTTACAAAAAAATATCACCCAACAAACTCTTGAGCTATGTGTGCATTAACAAGCCTTTGGGTCAGTGCCTTTTCTGCTCTGCATTTTTGTTATGTGGAATTATCACCATGGGAATGCCTTGTTTGGAATAACCCCAGAATGCCAGACTGGCTTGGGGTGGAAGGGACCTCACCCAGTGCCACCCCTGCCATGGCAGGGACACCTCCCACTGTCCCAGGCTGCTCCAAGCCCCAGTGTCCAGCCTGGCCTTGGGCACTGCCAGGGATCCAGGGGCAGCCCCAGCTGCTCTGGGCACCCTCAGTGCTTCCCACTCTCACAGGGAAGATGGAATTGTTGGTGGAGGAGAAAAACCAAAAATGTCATCAAACTCTCCAAAGAGAGGCAGATATATTCCATGCAGGAATACTGAAATGTGAGCAGGGGCTCTGTTATGATGCTTCCTTTTGTATCCCCCATCTTCTGCAATAGAGATCCCCTTCTGCTTCCCCATCCTCACAGCTTCAGGAGCTGCAGAAGTATTTGAGATGCCATTTGTGTGTGGAGAAGTGTTCTTGCTTGCTGCTGCTCTGTTTTTTTAATGTCCTCTGCACAGGCAGGGTCGGGAATGTTCCTGGTGACGAAGCAGATCCATGTGAATGTTCTGAGGAGAGGGGTACAAGGCAGTGTAGAACAGATTTATAACACTGAGGTGAGTCAGTTCTTATGGAGAGGGCTCGGAGTGTTAACTCCCAGTGACTTCCACTACAAGGCAGCTGTTAACATATTACTGTGAATTGGTTTAGGGGGGAAAAAAAAGGATTAAAATTGCATAAGTAGATAAATTTTAAAGCGACAGAAATAATAATGACATGAAAATTGGCTGCAAGACCTGAGAGACAGTAACAATGGAATGTTTTAAAAATAAATGGGTAGCCAGGAAAGGGTGCAGGGAGAGAGGCTGCCTGCAGATCACAGAGGCACCTGAGCTTGACAGTTTCTATGACTGCATGAAACAGAGCCACAGCCAAGCCCCCACTCTCAGCAGCACATTCTCCTGCACAGCAATCAGCCTCAGCACCAGGCTGCTGAGGAGAAGCCTCCCACTATTTAGTATTCATTAGAGATGGCATTTTTCAGATTGCAGTGCAGAGTGTAAACAAGCCACGCTGGAGGGAGAGTGGAGAGCAGCCTTTCTCCCAGCTCTGATTTATTCCTTGTTGATGTTTGCTCACTCCACAAACCTGTGGTAGCACCAATTTTGAGGAGCTGTCAAGCCAGCCCTGTTCCAGGGTTCTTTGCAAGGAGCCAGCCCACCAGGAGGCACAGCACAGTCCCTGCAGCAGGACAGGAGAGTGGCTCCCTTGTGGGGCTGAACATCTGGCAGGTTTGTTTGTGGGATCTGCCAGCTGCCTGCTTGCTATTCCATGGTCACTGCAGCTTGGAACCTGGTCTGCAGGAGTGGGGAGCCTGTCTGGGCAAAACTGCCTGGACACGTCTTTTATTGTATTTCCATTTAAATATACCCACACTTCCTCCCCACACGGTATCAAACACTCCACAAGTGCCAGGATCCCAGGTACTCTGAGTGTGGCCAGCTGCTGTCACGTCCAGGCACCAGGGGAGCAGGGCATGGCCCACTCTGCATCCCTTCTTTTGCTGCTGGGAGATTGTTCTTTTCCAGGGGAGCTGATGCCAATCACCCAGAAAAGATCCAGGGGTGCTTTTGCAGCAGCAGCTCTGAGTTCCTGCAAACCATAATTCCTGAGTGCTGGGATGTGGGGGGTGCACACAGGCTCTCCCCCCAAGCTTCCCACAGCCCCCCCAGATCCTGCTGTTAAAGCCAGACCTGGAATGCTGAGGGAAGGCCACATGTGACAGCTCTGCCCCTCTCGGTGACACCTCTGTGTGAGTGCAGGGAGCCTGGAGCTACAGGAGATCCTTCCAGCTGAACGTGGAGCTCACATCATCCTGCTGGCACAGGGGCATCCCTGCTTTTGAACAGGGATTTTCCTTTGGGAATTGCTTCTCTGAATTCCCTCCCCGTCTTTCAGCAGGCCCTTTTGGATGTTGGTGCTGGGAGTTCCTTTGCCCATCTCTCCCAGCCCCCAGGTCCCTGCAGTGCCAGGCAGAGTCCCCCCCATCCTTCCCCTCCCTGATCTGCTGCACATCCTTTCCTCCTCAGCTCCCTCCTTTGGAAGCCCTGGTGAAAACCCCTCTCTTTTTCCAGAGGGATTTGTGACGTTATCTGAGGAATATTTGATTCCCCCCCAACTCCCTCGCAGTACCACCTAACTTAAAAATGAGACCTATTCAAAAGTGCAGGAGCTTCCTAAAAGGAAATTAAAAGCAGCTGCTCTAAGGATGCAGGAGATGAGAAAGAAGATAAACCCACCCCATCTAAAGCTCAGAGCAATATATCACTAAGTGAAATAATTCTACCAGGGACCAAAAAGGCAATATTCTAACAGCAGTGTGGAAAGAGAGTATTCAAAACCAGGGGTTTCTGAGCAAATAAAGAAACTATGGGAGAAAAAAAAAACCCAACCAAAAAAAACCCCACCAAAACCCATTAACTGTGAAGCTAAACCTGTAGGGCAGGCAAGGGAAAGTTTTAAGGTGCAAACTCACTAAAGGAATCAAAGAATATTGTAAAAATACATTCAAAATTGCCCAAATCCTATTTTTCCAGAGGTTGGGTAAACAGATGAGCAGTCTCTAATAGGATTTCCTGTAGGAGAGGAAAGCAAAGTGAGTTTGTGTTGGTGCTGTCTGTAGTTGAGGGAGGTTGTTCTCCCATGAGAACCAAACTTATGGGGACAAGTGTAAGGAACCGTCTCAAATTAAATGACAATAAAATTCATTTTAGGACTAATTGATAAGATGAAGAGTCAGAAATTACCAAGACCATCTGGTAATCACTCAAGAGCTCTGGAGGAAAACAAATATGCAATTATAGAGCTACAATAGTGTGTAACCTGTCACTTAAATCAGTTTCCCTGCAGGAGGGATGGAAGTTGGGAGATGTCACAACAATCCTGGAGAAGGTCCCCAGGAGTGAATGCAGAACTGCAGATGGGCACGGTGGAGGCTGTGCTGAAGAAGAGAGGAGAAATGATAAGGAAAAAACAGAATAAATGGATAAGCCCGGTGTATTTGGGAAATTTTTTCTAGTGAGTAACCACAATTCACAAGTTTGTGAAAAGACACTAAAGGACCTACTCAGAACTACACAAGAAATGATCTCATGGGTGAGGCCATGGTTCCTCTGCCTGCACTGTCCACCTGTCCTAGATATGACCAGAGAATTCCAGGTCCCAGAACTGCTGAGGTTGGAAGAGACCTTCCTCCAAGACTGAGTCCAATCTCTGCCCCATCCCCACCTTGTCCCCAACCCAGGTGCTCCGAGAGCACCTCCAGCCCTTCCTTGGACACCTCCAGGGATGGGGACTCCAAACCCCCCTGGGCAGCCCCTCCCAATCCCTGAGCCCCCTTTCCATGGGGAAATTCCTGCTGTGCCCACCCTGAGCTGCCCTGGCCCAGCCTGAGGCCGTTCCCTCTGCTCCTGTCCCTGTTCCCTGGAGCACAGCCCGACCCCCCCGGCTGTGCCCTCCTGGCAGGAGCTGTGCAGAGCCACAAGGGCCCCCTGAGCCTCCTTTGCTCCAGGCTGAGCCCCTTCCCAGCTCCCTCAGCCCCTCCTGGGGCTCCAGCCCCTTCCCAGCTCCGTTCCCTGCCCTGGACACGCTCCAGCCCCTCCAGGGCTCTCTCACAGGTTGGTGCCCAGACCTGGACACGGGACAGGAGTGGTGGCCTCGCCATCATTTCACAAGTCTCACTCACATCCTCCTGCTCTCTCCAAACTGAGGAGCCCCTTTAGTGTCTCTTGCAAAGCAACAATTGAAAATCAGCATAACGTGGTTGATGGTTCTTGACAAACCTTGTGATGGAGCTGTAAAATCCCCTGCCTCGGGATATTACGGATGCTCGGAGTTTACTTGTGCTCCGGGGGTAGCGGCAGAAGTTAATGGAGGGAAGTTAAAGCAGAACCTGTTCAACAGTAAAACCAAGGATTGTGACTCGCAAAGTCCCAAGACACACATTGCTGGCAAACACAATAACGTTCCAGGAAAGCGCTGCCGCATTCCCGGTGTGCTCTTACACCCCTTCCCTGAGCATCTGCATGGGAAAGCTGCTGCTGGTGCAGGGGAACCTTCCCCGACCCAGCGCAGCCTTTGCTGGGCTTTGTTGTGTTCTGTCAGGAGCAAATGGAACGCGGCTCGGAATGTAAACACTTGTGATGGTTCCTCTCCCCACTACACAGGCAAACAATGAATTTTTATTTGAATGCTAATGAAGATCTCACCACGAGGCTGCTGGGGCTCAGCGAGCACTAGAAAGAGGAAAGCTACATGGGAGAAATAACGAGAGGGTCTTTAGAAAGGGATGAATATGTATTGGAGAGATTGATGTCATTAACCACTCACGGGTCAAAAATACACTTGAAGCTACTGATGTAATTTGAAGTAGGCAAACAAGTGTAGGGAAGAAAGTTTTCTTACAATTGGTGCATCTGTTGTGATCTGAAAAGGAGAAATTTGTACTTCTTGCATCGCTTTAACTCCAAATGATCTGGGCTTTGTAGTCAAAAAGCAGCTCTTTCCACAGGCATCTAATCTGGATCTCTTTTGGTTTTTGGATCAGAGCTGAGACAAGCTCCTTTTACAAATTTGTGCTGCAGTCTACTAAAAGAGCTGTTCCTTGCCAAAAGAATATTACACACAGTTCTGAGAAAAATGAACAGAGTCAGCTCGTTTGAGAGCTAACTGATGCTTACTCACAACGCTGATAAGCCTGACATTTACTGAGGAGTGCCACAATTCTCAGGCCAATAAAAAATCCCCAGAGGATGCGGGTTCTCTTTTTTTCAGTGATGCTTCACATCCTATTGATTCAGGACGAGCTTCACTCTTCTGAAGTATTTGACTAAAAAAACTCCAAGGATGTGGAGCCCAACTCCTGAATTCCACGCAGCTGTACCAGCCTGCCTCGGCGCATTTGTTAATGGCTGTGGTGTGCTTAATGATGCTCACAACTTGTCAGCGCCTCATGTGTCATTTTTCATTCCTGTAGTGTATTAAAAGCACTTGTGCAAGAGTTCTTGGTGCCTTGATTGCAATTAAAAATGATCCTTGGAACGATGCCACTTAACACCTTCGCGGAGGAGCCCGGGCTGGGAGGAAATTCCAGTTTGTGACATCAGGGCTCTGCCTGGTGCCCTGGCTGCGCTTTGCACTTGGGAGCATCCACAATTTCAGGATTCCACGGGATTAGCCCTGCCTGAAAAACACTATCTGAAGGCTCTCAAGTGCTCAAGTAGATTATGTCAAGCAGTTCCCTTTTGATCATGATTATAAAGAAATGTTCAAATAGTTCTGGAATATTAGTGATGCAAAATTTTCATTACAGTGGCTGTGATAATTAACTCCTGCCATATCATACTCCTTATCTAGGAATTCCATTATTCTGCTTTTATTATCATTTTGACCAACTTTCAACACACAAAGCTGTTTCTCTGTCTCATCTTTTATCTTTTTTAAGTAGACAAGAAACCCGAACAGTGGCGAAGAATTTTCTGACAAAATTATTTTTCAGGGAAGAAAAAAATCCTTATTTATCAAAACTTGAACTTTTCACAGGAACATATGTTCCAGATGTCAAGAGTTGAAAAATCCATCACTTCAGGTGGTAGTTTGTTCCCAAATTTAATCATCACTGCTGTTAAAAAATGTGGGTTTCACTTCTGCTTTGAATCACTTTCATTTTTCAGTCCTCAGTCTTTCTTCTGTCTCGGCAAGATTAAAAAGCCTTGGCTGATATTTCCCCCTTGTGAAAGTTCTTATGGAATTGCCCCACAATTGAGCTGTTTAAGCTTCCCAGCTACACATTCTCCTCTCCTCATATCCTTTTTATGGCTCTTTTCTGCCCCCAATCCAATCTTCTCACATTGTTCAATGGGAACACCAGAATTGGATGTACTGGTGCTTTCATTGCTGGACTCGATGGTCTCAAAGGTTTTTTCCAGCCCAGTGAATTCTCTGATTCTGTGGGATTCTGTTTCAGTGCTGCTGGGGGGAGTGAATTCCTTATTTCTGACCCTTCCTCCCATTTCAGCTCGCTTCACCTTGAATTGTGGGGAGCTCTGTGCCTGCTGAGACCTCTGAGGTCGGCACTCCAAGAGGAGTTTTGTGCTCCAAGAGCAGCCCAAGTTCTTTGCTGCTTCATCCCCTGCCTCTTCTTGAACTGGCTCCTCTTGCAGCTGGCAGGAGATGAAGCAGGAGCAGCCCCTCGGTGCCTGCTCGAGCTCTGCACAGCAGCCTCTGCTCCTGGAAATTGCTTCTCTAACCCTTTTTTCCCTTTGTGCCATTATATCCATTTATTTTATGAATAATAGAGGGGCCCATGTTTGGTATTTCACCTCTTAGCATTAAGCACTCAGTCTCCTTTCTCTGGTGACTGATGGGGTAGCTCTGCTCATATATTTACATTCTCACTGCCAGACACTTTCAGTGCATGGTCTTTTCCAGTAAGAATTTCAGTCTGACTAGATTCCTTAAAACATTCTCTTTGATATAAAAAAAAGAATCTTTCACTTTTATGACTTATACTCACTTTTCTGTAGTTTATGGCCATATATTTTAGCACTCTGTTGGGTTTGTCACTGGGATTTGCTGTTTGCTGCTGATTTTATTACCTGCTTTTTATTTCATCTAGTTTGGTTTTTTCCCTTTAATTTAACACCGCCCCATTTTTATATACATGTATTTATAGTTCTTAATTAAGGGGGCAGCTTTGTTTAGCTTTTTAGTCCATTTTGAGATATAAAATTTCACCCATTATCTGTACTGAGCTTTTTCTCTGCTCTGGCTCGATACACTGAGTACTTGTGCTGTACCAACCCTCAGCAATCTGTTTACCCTTAGCTCATGACAGATTTCCCCCAGCTCCCACTTAATTAAACACATCCTATACGTTTTCCCGAGCCTGATTTCCCCAAGTCTGATTTCTGTGGAGTTCTGATGGAGCCCATCACCTCCGGAGAGCATCTCCTCCCCCTGTGCCTAATTGGAGCTGCGTGTGGAACTGGGAGCGTTTCAGAGAAGCTGCCAACAGCACCCTGGGGCTAAATCTTCAGCCAGCAGCCTGACTCTGCCTCCCAGGATCCTTGCATTTTCCTTTAGGATCTGTGCCATGCAGCAGGACCTGGTGCTCCTCCCCAGCATTTCCCACCTGGGTGTCTCAGGAGAGGCCCCTTTGTGCTCTCTGGAAGTCAGCAGATCTGTCAGTGCTTGTGCAGCTGCTCCCTGCTCCTGGTGTTTGAATCCCCGGCAGCACAGTCGACCAAAAATTCTCAATTTCAAATGGATTTTCAGCCAGAGCCTTCCTGGAGCTGGCAGCCTTCTTCTCCTCAGCTGGAAGGCAGCGTCCTGCTAATTTAACACCGTGCGCCGTGGCTGCCCCATCCCTGGGAGTGCCCAAGGTTGGACAGGGCTTGGAGCAGCCTGGAAGGGCTGGAGCCGTGGCAGGGAGTGGAACAAGATGAACTTTAAGGTCCTCCCAACACAACCATTGCATGATTGTGCACTGGGCTAAACTATTTATTGTGAGAGGAGAGCAGAGGGCGAGCGAGGCCTCGTCCCTCTCGTCCTTTTACTCGGGGTTTGTGCTTTAGATTTGTTCTCTCTTTGTCTTTCCAGATTAGCAGCTCTGGCCTCACACTGCTCTGGGGCTGTGCTGCCAGAGCCACGTGGGCAGGGCAGGCAGGAGCTGCAGCAATTATTGAAGCATTAGTGGCTGCCCTGGAAGCTCCTGCAAGGCAGGTGAGATCACTGAGCTCTGTCCAAAGGCAAACACAGTTCACTCCTTTGAAAAAGACAAACCATGGAATGAGGGACCACTCTTCCCAGAAAAAGGTCTGACAAAAAAATATTACATGAATTTAAAGGAAATAGGAGATAGAAAGGCAAAGACATAGATTTAGCAAGAATTAATCATGCAAGCTCACTGTAATTTCTTTCCTTGAGAAAATAATGTCTAGGAGATGAAGAGGAGGCAGCAGATGGGACATATTTTGCTTTAGGAAAGCTTTTGAAACTGTTCCACATGATTCTCTGAGAAGCAGACTAAAGAAATATGGTCTGGATCAGTGTGCCCAGCATTTCTGGCTGGGCCAGCCACTTACCTTGTTTCTGTGTGAGGCAGAGCCCATCTGCTGCAGCCCCTGCTCTGATGGATGGCAGTGCCTGGTGCAGGCACAGGGATGGGCCTGGGGCACAGATTTATTGCTTTTGGGAGGGCAGGTCCATGAGCAGAGGCACTGGGTGGGCTCCCAGCAAGGCTGGCCTGCCCTTGCCCACAGCAGCCCCTCTGGCAGAGCCCTGGATCCGGCCAAATTCCTCATCCTGGCAGCTCAGAGCTGGCAGTTCCTCATGCAGAGGTTTTTATTGTAATGTGGGTGCCCTGTTGGGCTGGAGTTTGGGCTGGGAGCCTGCTGCTGCGTCCTGGGGTTCTGTTCAGTTGTTTAATTAATCATCGATGTGATTTTACAAAGAGCTCGCTCAAAGGCTGTGGTAAAAGCAGGATGCACTTTGAAGGTCAGCATCAGATTTTATAACCTGGAGAAGAAAGTGATCAAAAAATCAACAGATAAATAGAAACAAGTGCTTTGTACCACATTTATGAAAGAGGAAGCAGATACCAAAATATATAAAAAAAGATCCAACTGCCTGCCTGAAGCGTGCCAGGAACAGACATGGGAATTAGAGAAAATAAAAAATTTAACAAGAGTGAGCAATCACCAAAGTCTCAAACCAGGAGGTGTTAATGAAATGTATTACTGAAACACGGGGGAAAAAAGCTTCATTTTCTGCAGTGCTTTGAGCTCTGCTGGACTTTTGTGTCCACACTTGGTGCTAGAGGGAGCTGGTGGTGTGAGTGATGTGGGTACCAACGTCAGCAGTGAGTAGGAAAGAGACTTGGAAGTGAAATCACTGAGTTATAAATTGTCACAGCAGCAGACAGGCAGATTCTGAGTCGTTGGTGAGGTAGTTTTTACAGGGGAGATAAGCTATATAAATCAACATTGCAAACTAGGTTTTAACATTCTGGAGCAAGGAGGGATTTTTATAGCTGGCAGTTGTGGAAACTCACCAAATAAACAACTGCACATGGCTCCAGATCACAGCTCCTCTTCAAGAGAAAGAAGAAAATTCATGTGATTTAGAAAAATGGAAGGAGCTGAAATCAATAACATCAAGGAAGGAAATAGCAAAGAATGGGCCCAGCGATTAAAGTCCCAGCTAAGCAGGTCCCATGAAAAATGGGCAATGAGATCAATAAAAAATGTAAAAATATATCTATACAAATGCTGTAACTCTGGAGCCTCAAAGAGGTGAACTAGACTGATTTTAAAGGAAATTATTGACATAATAAATGCCTCAGAAACTTGGCAGAAGGGTAGGAAACTGTAATAATAGGGAACAAATTACAGAGGAAGGCTGGGAAGGGGTGCATTAGTGGTGAAGCAGTGGAGGGCATGAGGAATTGTCCCTAAATGAAGTTCCAGCAGAGGACATTTTGGAACAAATCAATAAAAGGAGCAGTCAGAAAGCAACAAGATAAGATGATACTTGATCAGGAGCTCTGAAAGACCTCAAACAGTAGATTAAGAGAAAGCTAAATGTAGCATGAAAAGTGTCACTCGAGTTGACCACAGTGCAAGAGGGATGGACAGTGGCAAATGTGTCTTCAGCCTTGAGGAAAAGGTCTCCAGAACAAATGGGGAAAAGCAGGGATCAGTAAATCTCCCTTCAGCCTGAATAAGTGGGTAAAAACTACAATAATAAAGAAGAGAACCAGGAGGCAATTTCATAAATGTGATTTATTTGGAAGAAGTCATTACAGTTCTTGCAGAAGGAGGCTGTGTCTCATCAATCTCTTGGAGCTCTTTGGAGATGTCACCCAGCTCGTAGGTAAGGCTGGTGCAGCTGATAAAGTGCACATGGACTCCCAAACAAATGCCAATAAGTCTTTCTCTAAAGACTCTTCAAGTGGTTAAGCTGAGGTAATCAGATGTCCTCTGTAAGGAAATAAGATTCAGATAAAATGGGACAAAAAGTGGGAGGAAAGCTGGGTTTTCCTAGAGAAAGGAGCTCTGCAGCTTGGCCATGGTTAGGAACTCATCAGTGATTTGGGAGCAGGGTGAAGGTGGTGCTGGCAAGGTGTGGGGGTGACACAGAATCAGCTGGGACAGTCCAGTGTGACCCTGGGAAGAGCAGCAGATGGTTCCTGTGGCTGTCAGGAGCAGCAGGTGGAAGTCAGAGCTAAGAAATGCAGAATAGTTTGTCTATTCAGTTCTATTTTATACTTAATTTAAGAGCATTATTATCACTCAGAAATAGAGCTGCTGTAGGAAAACTCCATGAAAACATCGGAGCAGTGGCCCCAGCACTAAAATATTCCAGCTGAATGAGAAAGAAAACTTCAGCAAAGGGGGGAAAAAAAGGAAAACACGATTATGTGATCATGTCACTGTATAAATGTTTGGCAAACCCACCTATTGATTAATATCTGCAGTTCTCTTCATCCTGTCTCCATAAAGAATAAAACAGAGCTAAAAAGGATGGGTGGGAGTTCTTTAGCTCAGAGATTGAGACTCCTAAATTTAGGTTTCTACCTGGAGGTGTCAATCTATGAGGTAGAGCAACTCCAAGAGGAAATCAAAGCTTTTAAATCTGAATTCCACCCACAGAAAGTAGGTGAGGACAGAATGGTTTTGGGAGCAGGACAGGAAATAGTCAGGCATGGGACAGAAACCTTGAGGTCTCCTAGATAGTAAAAAATAAGAGGGAATGGGAAAAGTTAAAATAAGAATAGGAAAAGTTCAGGATACCCCATGAAATTATGAGGCATCAGGTCTAAATCAGAAAGTCAGATGTTCTCATATAACTGATTAATAAATTGTACTGCCTCGGGCTGCTGTGTAGGTCAAAAGTAGAAATGAATTAGGAATTCCTGGGAGGCTGATGGGGACTCACTGGCCTGCCAAATAGAATTAGGGAGGCTCCTTCAGCTGTCAAAAGGCAAGCAGAGGGACCTGGGAAGGGCCTGGAGCAGGTGAGGAGGACAATAAAGGCAATTTTTGGGGTAGAACAGACACTGTGAGGGAGGAGCTGGGGAGCATCCCACCAGCAGTGGGGCACCAGCATGAGGGAAGCAGAGCTGGGATGCAGGGAGCAGGAAGTGTGGGATGCTCCAGCATGGCCTTGGGGAAGGAGAGGGAAAAGCAGAGAGAGGAATCCTGTGGAGAGGTTTTAGAAAAGGAGGGAAGACCAATGGCAGCCATAAACCAGCATTCCTTGCAGAGGGAATGTCTGAATGTGGGATCAGGAGTGTTTGCAGCCGGGATTTCAGCACCTTGGCGCTGCCTGGACTGAGACCATCCAGGAGCAGTGCAGCTCTTCCCAGGGATTCCCAGCCTGGAGCTGGGAATGCAGGCCCTGGAACTCACCTGCTAACTCTGGGCTTTGCCAGGTGCCTTTTGAAGACTGAGATTGCTCAAACTCACGTTCAGCCCAGCTTGTCTCCCTCTCTCCAAAGTCCCTGTTTCTCTGGAGAGCAGAATTTCATTATGAGAGAATCACACAATCATTAAGGTCAGAAGAGACCCCCAAGGTCATCAAGTCCAGCCTTTGGTTGAACTTCCCCATGCCCACATCACCAAGTGCCACATCTCCTCATTCTTTGAACCCTGCCAGGAACAGTGACCCCTGTCCCAAAGCTCCTGTCACTGAAGGGAACTTGAGTACAATCCAGAACGATCCAAACACGGAGATTTTAGAAGGATTGGCTCAGAGGAACAGCTAACAAGTTGTGCAGGGCTGTGGAGAGTAAGGCTGGAGAACATCTCCAGCTCCTCCACATGGGGGAGACCTGAATTATGGATGTGGCTGCAACTGTAGCTCAGCTGGTTCAGTCTAAAACTGTGTTTAGTGATCCCAAACTTCCCTCTTTCCATCCTGCTTTCATTTTCCATGTTGTTCGGCTGTATTTTCATCCTTCATTTCATGCTTTAGAGGAACACTTGTTCCTGTTTGGAGTTTCTGTGCCAGCTGTCCCCAGGGTGTTTCCACCTGCCCAGAAATGGTTGCAGGTATTTGCTGTGTGCTCGGGCAGCCACGGCTTTGGCTCGGGGAGCTGCGAAGGACACGGAGTGCTCTGGGAAGCAGGATTCCTCATCTGCAGGGTGCAAACTCAGGGAATGATGATTTAATTAGTTTGGGAGCACTACTTAAAAGCAAAATTGGGATCTAATGCAGCTGCCTTTAAACTGCACTCCAGTGTTACATAAGGAGCCCATTATAACATCAGAAGTGGAAACCTTTAAATGAAGGGAAATTGGATGGCAACTTTATTGTAAAGTAGGTCAAACTGCAACATGCTAAACCCACAGGATCAGGGAATATCCTCAGCTGGAAGGGACCCCAGGGATGATCCAACCCCAAGGATGGTCCAGTCCAACCCATGGCTCTGCCCAGCAGTCCCCCCTGTGCATCCCTGGTGTCCGAAGGCTCCTGGAGCTCTGGCAGCCTCGGGGCCGTGCCCGTTCCCTGGGCAGCCTGGGCAGTGCCAGCACCCTCTGGGGAGAGAAACTTCTCCCAAAATCCAGCCTGGCCCTGCCCTGGCCCAGCTCCTGTCCCTGTCCCAGGGAGCAGAGCTTGGAGCTGTCCCTCTGCTTTTCCAAAATCCTTCAGTACTTTGAGGATTTCTTTTTTTTAAAACCAGGAATTATTCATCATGGGATTCTTGGGGTTGTCCTGTGCATGGCCAGGAGCGGGACTTGGATGATCCCTGTGGGTCCTTTCTGACTCAGGATATTCTGGGATTCTGGGGTCCTATCCATCAGCTCAAAGGTGAAGTTCCTGTACATTGTGCTGGTGCTGATGGAGGAGGTACCAACCTCTCCCAGAACACCCCTGGTAGGAAAACACTGCAGCTTCCCTGTCACACAGGAAAGTCCTGCTTTGTTAAGGAATATTTATTTCTATTTTATTTATCAGCCAAAGACCACCATTACAGGTCCCTTTCTCCACTGCAGGATGAGACTTAAGCAGTTTTCCCTCTGTCCCCAGTCCCCTTTGACCATGAAGAGGCTGCTCAGGAGCCTGGGACAGATGGAGCTGCTCAAAAAGTCCTTTTCCCCCCAAAATGGGTGGGATCCACCCTGATCTGGTGTAGCCCCAACACAGCAGAACTGTCACAACCGTGGGGGTGTCGGGGAGCCTCTTACACTGAAGAATATTTCTTCTACAGCCTCTGAAAGGAAAAGATTTGTAATTACAGGGAAAAAAGGGAGTGCTGGGAGTAATCTCAGAGCTTTGCTATGCATATGGATGTGCTTCAGTCTCTGGGTAGGGATGATCTGCTTTACACGAGGACTTGTCACCAAAGCAGGACTCTGAGCTTACTGCCTGATGCTCCGTGTGAATCCTGGCGCTGCAGGACCGTGCCTGGCATTTCTCGCCTTTCCTGACCTAGAAAATATTTACTTCTTTTTCTTTTCCTATAAATCAGAACTGCTATCCCTCGAAAAAATTTAATAAGGTATTTTGGCGCCTGCCAGGGAGTTGCCAATTGAAATCGGGGTCAAACTGGTAGCATGGTTCTGGACTTAATTAGATAGGCTGCTGCTTTTGGGGAGAAGTTATTTTAAAGAGTTGGACACTGGGGAATTTTCTGCATGGAGTTAAGAGGAAAACAGCTTTAAAATGTGTTTCTCCATTTCCTAGAAAATGAAGTTTCTACACGGTTTTGGATTGTTCAGCCAAATGTCTCTGCTTTTTCATGATATGTTTCACAACATATTTGTTACGTCCAGACATAGAAAGTTAGAATTAATCAAACCTGAAATATTTATGGAGAAAGCCATTTCACGTCCATCTCTGTCATGAGACTGGCTGCTCTGATAGGGATTAGAGGTTGTTACACTAATGACTTAGACTTTTGTCTCATTGCCAGAGCAGTTTCCCAATTTAGAACCTTTTCTTCTGATTAATATTTGTATTCCTCCCACAATTCCTCTTCTTATAGGAACTCGTACTGGGAATTATTCCAGACCTACATAATGTCTCTAAAATCTTTTTATCCCTCTGTTTGCTGATCAGTGGAAAGGATTTTAATGCCAGGTTAGGTAATCGAGATAAATCCGAACTTCATCTAACTTTATCCCTCGACCATGTCTTGGATATTCTGGAAACATTTTTTGTGATCCATAAATAAATTCACGTAGGGTTTTGATTAATCTTTTTTTTTCTGCCCCTCTGTTTTTGGTGAAGCCTCATTACGTTAATGGGAGATCCAACAGTGTTTTACAACTTCCACTCTGCACAGCCTTGTTTAGGGCAACACCTTTTGGGGGGGTTCAAAACATCAGGGAGTTGCAAAGGGGAAGTTTTGTGCCCAAAATGTTTGGGTTTGGGGTGGTCTTCGGTGCCACCCTGAAGCAGAAAAGGCTTCTGGTATCTCTTAAATCTTCCCAGCCCCCTCAGCTCTTTGGAGCTTACACCGGGGTGTAAAGTGAACAGTGATTTCATTCACTTCCCTCCTTGCTGGAGAAAACAGGAGTTAAACTTGTTTAGAGCAGCTCTGGAGCTGGCACTTGGAGCCAGCAGAGGTGTGGGTTTGGGAGAGGGAGGGCTCCTGGCTCTGAGAGCCACAGCACAGCACTGCTGGCTCTCTGTGTGCCCATTTTGGGACATTTCATGGCCACAAACCAGCTTTGCACAGTCACTGGGACCAGTGTGCAGCCAAGGAACAGCTTCACAAAAATCCTGGTTAGAAACTCCTGCTCCTGCACGTGGGCAAGAACAGAGCACAGCTTGAGCCCAGAGCTTTTTTCATTTGACTCTTACCTCCAGCAGAAAGTTTTGAGCTGGCCAAGAATTCAAGGTTTTGTCACAGAGAAGAAAGCTTTGGTCTGTGAGTGCCAGGTGACATCCCTGTACTTCAGAGCCACCAGCCTGGGAAAGAGGGTGGCTCCAGTTTGTCAGGAGAGCTGGACCCTCACTGGAGATACTCCAGAACCTTCTGGGCTCAGTCCTGTGCCGTGTGCTCTGGGGTGACCCTCTGGAGAGGGGATCAGGTGAGCCCTGTGGTCCCTCCCTGCCTTCCCCACCTGTGATTCCCTGATTCCATGTGGCTCCAAGCTCCCCTTGCCCGTGCTAATGACACACAGGCTGGAACAAGCCCTCCCTTGCTGTGACCCAGAGCTGCTCCTTCCTCCCATGGATCATTGATTCCTGCTGCTTCCCTTCTGCTTGAACAGATTTTGATAAGTTGGGCATTTCCAGGTCTGCTGCTGTTACCATTCAGCATCAGCAGGGCCTGAGCTGCTCTGCCAGCGGTGCTGGTTTCAGACTCCTCATTGCTGAGAGATCCTCACATCCCTCTCAGCTCCTAATAGACTGGAAAGCATTTCATCATCTTCCAGCAATGAAAGCAAATCATCCTTCTTTCCAAATACTGACTAAAAGTCTGTTTGAACCCTTCTGCATTTTCTGCATAATCCTTCCCAATTCTCCTGTCTGCACCGAGCAGTGACCCCGTACTGTTGCTAGGATTTCTTCTGCAAACACAACTTCCCTGTGCTAAGCTCTGTCAGCCATGGATTTTATTCTAAGGTTTCTTTGTTTCCTGCTTCTGTTCATGTAGGTCAGGAGTTTTTCCTGGCGATTGATTTACAACCAGCTCGATGTCATAGCCAGTGTTTGACATTTTGGGGCTTTGTTTTCCTTTGCTGATGTCACCACCAAACTTTGACCACGCCAGTCAATTTTTTTAAGGTTTCACGCCGAGTGTTTGACTCTGCGATATTTTTTTAAGTGTCAGGTGAAATGGCAAGAGGATTAGGGAAAAGACACCATTTTCCCAGTGTTTTTGATACATATCTATCTCTGTATAATGTGTTATTGTGTGTTATCCATCAGGAGCTGCAGTGGTAGGACAAGGGTTCGGCCTAAAAGAGGGGAAATTTAGGTTGGATATATGGAAGAAATTGTTCCCTGTGAGGGTGGGGAGGCCCTGGCACAGAGAAGCTGTGGCTGCCCCATCCCTGGAAGTGTCCCATGCCAGGCTGGAGGGGCTTGGAGCAGCCTGGGATAGTGAAAGGTGTCCCTGTCCATGGCAGGGATGGCACTGGATGGGCTTAAAGGTCCCTTCCACCCCAAACAGTTCTGGGAGTCTGTGATTCCATTTTTAATAGATTTATTTATATTTATGATGTAAATAAACCCCCCAATATCAGTGCTAAATTTTCCAAGCTGCAGTCTTAACATTTAAAGGCTTGAAATTCAGGAAAGGAATAACCCCAGTGGAAAATGTGCATTTTTTTTCCCCTTTTCCTCTGAAATCTGCCTTGTTCCGAGGCTCTCTCCATGCCAGGCTGTGGATGTTCAGCTCTGGATCCACAGAGCCCCAGTGCAGCAGCAGCAGCCCCGTTGCTGGCTGGAGGCAGGAGCAGCAGTGCCCTGCAGGGCAGAGCACAGGAGCTGGGATGTGCCAGCAGGGCCCACAGCCAAGGCAGGAGGGAGCATTTAGAAGATAAACAGATGTAAGGTAGGAAGAGAAACAGAAATAGCTGGAGAGGCACAGGTGGGACCAGGGAAAATTTGCAGCCTAGAGGTGGAAAATTGGTGCTTTTGCATGTGTGATGCCTGTTGAGAGTGTGGGATGGAGCCCAGCACCACCCTGTGCCTCCAGATTCAGCCAAGTGAAAGCCTTTTCAAGGGTGGCAACCTCCTGTTGATCTCAGAACCCCCTTTATTTGTACATCCCAGGCCACAGAAGGGGATGAGGACACTGCAATGCTGTTTTCCTCCTCAGCAGTGTGTGGGGAAGAGCTCAGGGCTAGCTGTGCTCTGCCCTTGGCATCCTGATCCATCCCCAGCAGGGCTGCAGGTACAGGAGGTCATCCCTGATGTTCAGGTGATCCCTTTCCAAACCCTTCCACACTCCCCAGGCTCTCCTGTGCCATCCCCAGCTGTCAGAGATCCTTTATCAAATCTCATTCCTTTATCAGAGCTCTTATCTCCTCTTCCCAGCAGCCTCCTCATGGAGTCACAGAATCCCAGACTGGTTTGGGTTGGAGGCACCTTAAAGCTCCTCCAGTGGCACCCTCTGCCATGGGAAGGACACCTTCCCTAGCCCAGGGTGCTCCTGCCCCCCCTGGCCTGGCTGGTTCCCTGTGCTGTCCCTGGGGTGGGTGGGCAGAATTCCTGCCTGGAGAGATCCACGAGTGCAGCTGCTCCTCCACGGCCCAGCAGAGCCCTGTGCCTCTCCCTCCCTTCGCTGCTGTTTGCTTTGGGCTGGAAATGTTGGTGGCCACAGGCCAGGAGCTGATAGTCAGACAATTAGCCAGGAGCAGTGTGTTTATTTGTCCTCTCTGTCAGGCTTTCCCACAGCACTCACTACAGGCCACAAGATGTGAGCAGGGAGAGCCCCTGGTCCTTTTCTTCGTCTGAGCAGGAGGATTTTTGTGTTCTTTGCACCTGAAAGCCCCGGCTTTCTTTTCTTACAGCTCCACTTGCAGCACTTCCAATCTGCAGGGCTTTTCCTTAGTGAACCTTTCCTTGTTCTCCCACCACTGTGTCTCTTCATTTTCATTATTAGCAGATGGAGTGTGAGTCCCAGTTCTTCCCTCCCATCCTTCCTGCCAAGAGGTCTCTGGGTTTATTTTCTGGGTATTTAATCTTGCACTGCTTTTCTTCCACTGGTTTTGATTAATTTTATTCAGGTACATAAAATTATTTCGTGAGTGACACTCACCATTAAAAAATCCTGTGGAAAGCTAAAGATGCTCTAACCTGATTCCAGGGAGAACATTTCAGACATCCTTCTTCTCCATTCTGAACTCCGTGATTATTTTTCTGTAATCCATTTTTAATTGCAAGTCCCCTGCACATGAGGTGGCTGCCAGGGAATATGGAAATTCCATGGAAACGTGAGGCCCATCCTGTGAAACAGCCTCTCCAGGCAAACCCATCTGGGGTGACACATCCTGCCACGTTCAGAGGGAGCTGCAGCGCTGCTGGGCTGGGGCTGTGCAGCTCTAATGAGCCATTGCAGCAGCCAGCAGCTTCCCACTGCATTTGCTGCATATTCATGTGCCTTCCTTCCCCTTGCTCCAAAATTCTTTCCAGTAGATTAACCAGGAATTCTCAGTTGTTCTGTCAAGTGCTGTGGTGCCCAAGGATGGTCCTGTCCTCCCCAGCCTTGGCTGGAGAGTGGGGCTGGTGTTTGGAGAGCACCAAACCCTTCTCCTGTGGAGCCTGGGAGAGCTGGGGGTGCTCACCTGGAGAGGAGAAGGCTCCAGGGAGAGCTCAGAGCCCCTGCCAGGGCCTGAAGGGGCTCCAGGAGAGCTGGAGAGGGACTGGGGACAAGGGATGGAGGGACAGGACCCAGGGAATGGCTCCCACTGCCAGAGGGCAGGGCTGGATGGGATATTGGGAATTGGGAATTGTTCCCTGGCAGGGTGGGCAGGCCCTGGCACAGGTGCCCAGAGCAGCTGTGGCTGCCCCTGGATCCCTGGCAGTGCCCAAGGCCAGGCTGGGCAGGGTTTGGAGCAGCCTGGGATGGTGGAAGGTGTCCCTGCCCATGGGGTGGGATGGGCTCTAAGTTCCCTTCCAACCCAAAGCATTCCATGACTCCATGAATTGGAATTCTCTCCTGTCTCATCCTGCCCATCACTCAGAGCTGCCTTCAGGCTGGTGCCCAGCTCCCAGGACAGTTAATTGGGGCATTAATGAAGGGCCAGGCTGCCCCTGGAGCTCAGGCCTTTGGGATCCTTCTCACCCACCCACAGCAGGGGGTTGAGAATCCATCTTCCTTTTCTGGGGGTGCTGGCAGGAACAAAGCTCTCTGTGCTGGAACCAGAGCCCACTGAAGGTGCCCGTGGTGCCCCTGTGGCTGCCCTGGGCTTTGGGCTGAGCTTTGGCACAGATTTTGCCTTGCCCAGCTGGACTGGAGCTCTGTGTCCTGCTGAAGAAGGGAAGCCTGGGCTGGGCTGGGGCTGCTGGAGCAGAGGGGCACAAATCCACAGATCCAGCGTTCACATCTGCCCCTGGCTGGGTGAAAACAGAATTTTCAGTCCTATTTGTGAAGGAAAAGCTCCCAGAGTGTCTTTGCTGGTATTTCTCTTTCCCTAGGTGTTCACTGCTAAGAATAAGCTGCTGCTTCACCTCCTGCCCACCCTCCAAGCTGCTTGGGGCCAGCATTTTAGACTTCAGCTGGAGCTGCAGAGAGTGGGTGACCTTGTTTTCCAGAGAACTTCCTCGAAGGAGCAGGAGCTGGATTTTGCCTCCATTTCCCCCCGAAGGAGCTGCCCCAGGGGGAAAGGCAGCTCCTCGCCGGGGAGTCAGGCCCAGGAGGCCTGAGCAGGAGCCAGCCATGCTGGGATAGTTTTCTTCTTGGAAATCAAAAGTGGAGCAAGCCACAGGCTGAGACAAGCTGATTTTTGGTTTATTTAATGCGTTGTTTGCTTGTAACAGATCTCTGGAGCAGGCCTTGCCCTCCTGCTCCTCATCCTCAGCCTGTGCCACAGCCTGGTGCTAACAGACATCCAAAGCAAAGACCTGAGAAGCTGTGGGGGAGCTTTGGGAGAGCACAAACTCTGCTGGTTTGGGTCCTGCCCCAGGCTCGCTGCTGTGGGATGGGACTGAGGCTCCCGAGGGCCCACAGAGCACATGGGCAGAGCTTCTGAGGCCACCAAAGCACAGATTTCCAGGGAAAATCAGCTTGAGAGCACTGGGACACCCTGAAAATCACATCAAGGCCTCTGTGGGCACTGCAAAAGAAACAGAGGGGCTCCAGGGGTATCCAGATCCTCCCGAGGGGCACAGTTGGAGCAGGACAAACAGCAGGGCTGGGGTCCCTCTTGTCACTCCCTATTGCCTCTCCTCCTCCCTTTCCATCAAGGGAACACAAAAGCAAACCAAGAGCTGAGGGAAGCAGAGGGAGCCAGAGGGACTGAGAGCACAGAAAAGCAGATGGAGGGATTTGAGGGGCCCTGGTGGCACCAAAATCCATATGGAAGCTCATGAGGGATCACCATCAAAGAGCAGAAGCCTCTGGGGACACGGGAGGGGCACCAAACCCAAATGAATTCCATATGTGAGAGACCTGGTGGGGTTTTTTCAGCCTGAGTCCCGGATCTGTCCTCTTCCCTCCATGTGCTGGCATCCAGGTTTCAGAAGGATTTCACGGTGCGTGAGCGTCCCAGGAGAATTTCCTGCTTGTGGGAGAGCAGCACTCCCGTTCCCACCCGCACCTCACAATGCCTTGTCAGTGACAAAACATTCCCAAATCCTCTCATTTATCAAATGGCCAATCCTGTTAACAGCTTAAGAAACATAATTACCTGCAATCTCTTCTGCTATTCATTTTGTGCCTGTACTTCCCTTCCCTGGCAGCTTCCCAGGAGCCAGGCAGGAGCTGCAGCCTCAGCACTGCAATTCCCCCTGCAGTGGCAGCCACGGTGCTCCCAGGGGCTTTGCCTCCCTGCTGGGGGCTGCAGGACTCGGGGAGGGGGGAAGGCAGCAGCTGGGAGCAGCTTTCCAGGCATTGGCTGCCTTGGAAGTGCTGATCTGATCCCTCTAGATGGTGGGAACATCATGGACCAGGGTCTGCTTTTACGGTGGAAGAGATCCCAGCCAGATTTCATGGAATCATAGGGTGGTTTGGGTTGGAAGGGACATTAAAGATTAGTCCCATAGGCAAGGACACCTTCCACTATCCCAGGTTGCTCCAAGCCCCATCCAGCCTGGCCTTGGACATTTCCAGGGATCCAAGGGCAGCCACGGCTTCTCTGGGAAATCCATTCCAGGGCCTCGCCCCTCACAGAGAGGAATTCCTTCCCAATATCCCACCTGACCCTGCCCTCTGGCAGTGGGAAGCCATTCCCTGTGTCCAGGCCCTCTCCATCTTTTTGGGGAGCTCCCTATAGGGACTGAAATGCTGCTACAAGGTCTCCCCAAATCCTTCTCTTCTCCAGACTGAATTCCCTTGCATCCCCTGATCTGTGGTGCAGGTGGCTCTGGGAGAAGCAGCAGGAGGGGCTGGGGCACCTTTGGGTGCTGGAAGGGGCTGTGGGAGCTCCAGCAGAGCAGAACCTGAACCATCAGGGAACTGGTGAAACACCAGGGGACGGGTGAAAAGGGGAAATCAGGATCAGATCGAGCCAGTACGAGCTCCTGGTCATGGCACTGCTGAAAGGAGCTGGTTTTCCTGAATTTCCAGTGCATTTCCAGCTCCTGAGAGACCTCCCAATGCTTGGTTTGGCCCAAATCTCAGGGAGGATTTAGAAGAGCAGTGTTTGCAGGCTGCAGATTTGCTGCCTTCCTAAAAGTTGATTCTGCATGGAACAGCTCGATCCAAGGAGAACCCTCCAGGACCACAACAGCTTCTCCCAGAATCAGAAAATTCCCAGCTCTGTCCTTGCCACACCTTCTGTGCCTTAAAATCTTGTAGGGCCACTCTGGCATCCTCACTGTGCATTGAGTGGCCAGGACAAGCCCAGGCTCCTCTCTGTGTTCAGACCTGCCTTGGGTTGGGGAGGATTTTTCTGATTCCTGCTCCCCTCCTCTCTCAGCTATTTTGGATCCTCAGTGTTTTGGATAAATGATACACATTCCTTCTGACACTTTCATATGTTATTTTTAAGCAGTTTTTTATGCTGCTTGCCAACACTTTTTCCTTGCAGTTCTTTGAATTTTGTATTAAAAACCCCCATGAATAAACTGTGTACAAATCACAGGGTCTTTTTTTTTTTTTTTTTTTTTTTAAGTTGGGCGACATCTTAGGAGATTTGGGGCTTTTTGATCCTAAAATGCTGAATTCAAGAATATTTTGGTCACTATTATAGAAGAACCCTTTCTTAAGAACAGTTTGAACCTCGAATACTGCATGTGGCCAGAACTGCCTAAAAACCTGTTTTTTCTTTTGGAAATAGTTTAATTCATATCTCAAAATTCAGCCACTCACAGACCAAACATCACCCAGACCCAGAGATTTTGGATGGCTCTGGGTACCTGCCTGGTAAGGAGTGGGATAAGAAAGTATCCAAATCTTGAGGAGGGATTGAACCAAGCTGGATTCTTGTATTTAACAAGATATAATTTATATATAGGGAGATAAAGAACTGCAAGGGAATAAACTGTACCCAAAAAAAAAAAAAAAAAAAAAAGGGAAAACTGCCCCAATAATAATAATAAAAAAGTAGGACAGCTGTGCTTTTCTAGCAGAACTTGCTATTTCTTTTATGACATTTATCTCAAATCATGCAAACCCTTCAGAGCAGCACTAATGCCCAGTGGAGTTCTCCAACCTAAATGTCTTGTTGTCAGTGCAAGAAACAAAGATAATGGAATTTGAATGCTGGATGCAACAACAGGGGCTGCTTCTCCCTGCTCCAAGTGGGAATGATGGCTCCAAAGAGCCTCACCAGCACAGACTCAAGAGCAGACACCTGATTTGGGAAGAAATGCCTGAGATCTCAGCTATTTTTCCCCATGATTTGTTTCTTCCTGGAAAGAAAAATAATAATAAAAAAACCCCACACAAAACAGTTGCATAAAGACGCTGCAATTTCAAAGCAAAATTTGAAAACACTTCTGATTTGCAAATGGCATCTCAGCATTTTCATGAGAATAAAATGCTGCTGTGATGCCGTGGTTAAATATTTCATTCCAGCTCCCTGAACAAACTTAAAATCTTATTAGGAGGCGTTTTGACATAAAAGTGAGCTTCTCTGTGGTGCCCAGAGCTGAGACATCTCCAGCTCCAAGTGCAGCTGCAGGAGCCCTCGGTGCCAGGGAATGATCAAAGGTGCCACCCGTGGGCCCCTACTTGTCCCCACAACTAGCCCAGGAGGAAAAACAGATCCTGAACATCCCTGGGGCTGGGGAAACAGCATGGAAAATCCATGGAAAACACATGGAAAACACACACTGCTGTCAGAACCCTCCTGTGAAAAGGTTGGGCGAGTTTAGCAAACAGAAATGTTCTGCCTGGGTGCAAATTGTGCTACAACAAAACCTCAGCCAGAGCTGGCTGCTCCATTTCTTGTGCAGCCCTGGGAGAGGGAAATGCTGGAAAAAGGATTTGGAGAAGGAGACATTCCATGAGGGATTTTTCCAAAGCTCCCTGCAAACCCCACAAATGCTGCCCTCAGATTTGGGGGGGTGGCTTGTGGCAGCTCCCAGGCTGTTCCTGGGGTCATGGGGTGGGATAGAGGTGATTCCCAGGGGAGTTACCTGATGTGGGAGTAAGGAGCTGATGTTCCCCTCTCGGAGGCTGGAGCACATCTCCCATAGGAGCTGCTGGCTTTGCTCTTCCCAGGTGTGAGTGTTTAACCCCAAACCAGCCATTGCTGCCCTGCTGGTGGGAGGAGGATGTGGGAGCTGCTCCATCCTGTGCCACTGCTGGAGCTGGAATGGGGATGCTGAGCAGAACTCCCAGTTTCCCATGTTTATCCCATTGTTCCTCATGGCTCTGTGCCACGCTGCTCCTGCTGGGGCTGAGATCCCCAGTGCCACCATGGCAGCTCTTCTGGAGGATCTGAGCACCTGTTTTGGGACTCTGAGCATCCTCACACCTCCTGGATGTTCCCTCTGGTGCCCGGCTGCCCTTGGCATGGCCTGGTCCATGGGGTGGGTGCAGGGCTGAGCCTGCAGAGCTGAATTTGTGGCTCTGGCTGTCCCAGAGCAGGATGTGCTGCAGGACACACGACAGGAGGGGACAGGGCTGCTGTGCTGGCTCCTGCTCTTGGGTCACACAGCCCCAGGAGTGCTCCAGGCTGGGCCAGAGGGGCTGGGAACAGGACCAGGGAATGATTGCTGGGCACAGGTGAGGTCCCTCGAGGGCTGTGTCCTGTTCTGGGCCCTCATGGCCACAGAGCCCTGGGGGGGCTGGAGCGTGTCCAGGGCAGGGAACGGAGCTGGGAAGGGGCTGGAGCCCCAGGAGAGGCTGAGGGAGCTGGGAAGGGGCTCAGCCTGGAGCAAAGGAGGCTCAGGGGGCCCTTGTGGCTCTGCACAGCTCCTGCCAGGAGGGCACAGCCGGGGGGGTCGGGCTGTGCTCCAGGGAACAGGGACAGGAGCAGAGGGAACGGCCTCAGGCTGGGCCAGGGCAGGCTCAGGGTGGGCACAGCAGGAATTTCCCCATGGAAAGGGGGCTCAGGGATTGGGAGGGGCTGCCCAGGGGGGTTTGGAGTTCCCATCTCTGGAGGTGTCCAGGAAGGGCTGGAGGTGGCACTGAGTGCTCTGGGCTGGGGACAAGGTGGGGATGGGGCTGAGATTGGACTCGATGGTCTGGGAGGGATTTTCCAACCTCAGTGATTCTGAAATTCTCCCCCTGGGGCTCCACCCAGCCCCCGGCAGCCTCACAGAGGCTCTGGAAGCACCGACGTGTCTCTGAGCAGCTTAACCAGCTCTTGCTGCGTGAGTGAGGCCCCATCCTCACGCAGGGAGGGTACGAGCAAGTGGAAATCAGGGCTTATGTTTGCCAGTGATAAATGTATTAATCTTTAGAGCAGAATTTCAACTACAACCCTTTCCCAGGCACCTCAGTGCTCCCTTATTTTGCAGGCCTTGTAAGGGAATGTGATTTTGCCTTTTAACTGGAGTGTATCTTATGCTAAGCAGCGAGATTAAGCAGAGGGATCCAAAAGAAGTTGCTGAATGGCAGAATTGCCTTTATAAATAACATTAATAATTTATCCGATCCAGGGGTTTTTTGGGTAAATGAAATACCTGCCTCTGTATAAAGCCCACTGAATAGGAACACATCTCTGCTTTTATGAGGCTGGGATTAAAGAAGGGAAATGCTAAGGGGCTTATCTTCGCTTCAATTTGCAGCCCTTCCGGCTAATGGCAAACTCATTTAAGGAGCTGCTGTGTTTGTGCCAGCTCTGGCTTTGTTCTCGGCGCTGGAGCTTGGCTGCATTTCCCACCACGGCGCTGGGGAGAGCTGGGAGGAAGCACTTTGTTTTCCTGACCTCAGATTACCAGACAAAAGCCAGCAAGAATCGTTTTCCTCCGAGCCCTCCCTGCTCTGAGCTGGGCCAGGACCCCCCGTGTGCAGAGGCTGGGGCTGGATGAGCCCAAGGAGCATCTGCCAGAGTGTGCTGGGACACTGCCCCGAGTCCTCCTGCACCAACAGGCGTGAAATGGCAACGTTCACCCTCCCCAAAGTCCACGAGCTGTCACTTCTCAGCTTTTCTTTCATGCCCGGTGAAAATCAATCGCTTCAAAGTTCACTGAAGGTGAAGGCAACGTTTGCTTTCCATTCAGGGCTGAGCCATCTTCAGGAGCAAACCTCTCGAAAGGGAGAATAGCAAAAATCAGCAGAAAAAAGGCGCTCTGAATAATTCCAACTAGGCAAGGGAAAAGCAATTTGCTTCTAGTTATTCTTCAGACAAAAGTATGAATATAAAAAATCATCGGCTATTTACCCTGCCTGGACTGTTTGCACGAGGTTTGTGCCATTCCAGCTTTGCTTCACCGACCCTCAAAGACCTCATCACCAGATCCTTGAGGCATTTCAAGAAATCAAGGGGCTTGGGGGATTATTTTTTTTTTGCATCAGCAGGGCCCAAAAGCAGAGAAAACAAAAGGGGTCCTAAATCTGACCCAAGCTGCTGCTTGTGTGTGCACTGACCTGGATCAGGCTCTGACCGACTCTACCAGCAAGAAAATTTTATCCAAAATAATGTTACAAGCTCTGTGCTTTGCATTCAGAGAGCGAGGCTGTGGCAAAGGCAGGTGGGAATTTACAATCTGCTTTAGCAAAAGCTCAGATTGTCTTTAGCTGGGTGTTTAAAGGCAGTTTTATGTCACCCACATCTGCTGCTGCCCAGGCGGGCCTGCAATCCCCAGAGCTGTGCTGCTGCAGCAAGGAGAGGAAACAGAAAGGGAGATGAAGACCTCCTAAGCTTTATCAAACCCCACCAAAAAGTCAGGAGATTTGGGGATTATGCCGTGTAATTACATTACCTGAGGAAAAAGTTGCCTGAGAATTTCCTGTCTTGTGCTGCCAGCGCTTTTCAGCCATTAGTAACACACAACTTCCCATTGTCTTCTCCCGAGGCACAGATGGGCTAATTTTCAGCTACCTGATAATTACACATTGTTTGAAACTATATCAAAAGCTTCCACTCCTGCCATCCTGCAACAGCCATTCCTGCAGCTCCCAAAGTCCCTGGCTGGGGCGGGCAGGAGTCTCCATCCATCCCTCAGTCCATCTGTCCCTCCAGCAGTGGAGCTCTGGAGCCTCCACACTCCCACTCAGGTTTCCCAGGCTGGTTTTGTGGGCATTTGCACCTTCTCCAAAGCTGGGCTGGAGTCTCTGAAGCTCCACCAAAAGCATCTTCCCTGCTCCTTGCCAGCATGCCCGGTTAATATGGGATAATGCCACATCAAGGTGGTTCTGCTGGAACGCTCGTGGGGATGCTGATGTTGTGGGGAAATGAAGGATAAACCAACATGAGAGGCTAAAAATCAGCACAACAAAGCTTCAGTCTCCATTTTCCTGGGCAAAGCTGGGGATTGCCAGGCTGGAGAAAGGCAGGATGGAGAGGGAGGGTGACACCCCCCTCCTCTAGAGCCAAGGTAGGGGCTGCAGAATCTCCCGGTCTCATGATCCCTCCTCTTCAGGAGTGGTTTCTCTGCCAGTTGAGCTCTGATTGGATTTTGAGGGTGTTTTTTTAGTGGGAAAATGCAAAAGTTCTCCTCACTCGTGTGTTTGCTGCTCCCCATCATCAGGTCCTACTGTTCCCTTATCAAAGAAGGAAATTAAATGGGGTTGACATGACTGGCTCTTGACAAACCCATGTTCTTTGATTTTATTCATCCTTTTACAAGTTACTCATTTAAGCCTTTCCTCCAGCCTCTTTCAGGGAATTTAGACTAAGATGATTATTCAGATTTTTTCTAACCTTTTTTTTTTTAATTTTAAGTATCCTCTTCAAAGAGAGGTGCTTCTCTCATCTCTAGGGACCTCTGCACCTTCATCAGTTTTGAAGATAACCACCGAGGGTTCAGTGTTCGTTTCAGGGTGTTTTTCATCAGATCCTCTCGTATTGAATACATCTGACACATCCAAATGGCTCCAAATTCCTTCCCTTCCTCTGGCCTTCCCCACAATTCCCCTCAAAGCTGTTTCATTACCTTTCATCCACAATTAACCTTTGGATAAAGACTGAAGCAATGGAGATGGGACAAATCCCTGCCTGGAATGCTCAGTCTGTTCTCCCTCCCCAGACATTCAGGGCTCTCCACATCTTCCTGTTCTTGTTTTACATCTGATTTATTTGTGGCCCCTTCTGGTTGCCTCCAAAACCTCGTGAGCAGCTTCCACTGTGTGAACCTGTATTATCCCTTTTTTTTCCCCCAGGAATATGCCTGTACCCACTCTCCACATGATTTTTTTCTCCAGCTCCCAGACGCCGCTGCTGCCATAATTCCATCTAATTATGCTCCTTATCAGCTTTCCCGGGAAGCAGTTTGTTGTTGTGCACCATCTTTGGTGTCTTCTGGGAGCTGCCAGTTCTCCTGCGTTTCCTTCTTGCACATTCCCATCCAGGAGAGCTCCTCCAGCACAGCCCTGATCTCTGGCAGCTGCTCATTATTTTGTTATTTCTATCATCCTGCCTTGCTGTGCCACTGGGAAGAGACGCTCAGGTGATCCAAAGCTTCTCCTATTCCCAGATCTCTTGGGATGTGAGTTAAGGACTGGCCTGATAACGCTGCAAAACTGAGGGGAGGGGATGGCTGAAAGCTCCTGAAATCCTGGTGGTGACCCTGAGAGGGGAAGGTGTTCTCTGGGGGAAAGAGATCCAGAATTGGCCGATTTTTCCATGTTGGATTGAGTGTGGGAAGTGCCAAGGCCTGGCATCTCCTGTTGTTCTCCCTGCACATGGGATGGGATGGAAAAGCAGCTCTGCCCATGCCCTGGATCTTCAGGACTTTCACATCCTCAGCTCAAGAGGCCCAAGGTGTCCCCACCTCCACATCCCCGTTTTTGGGGTCCCTGCCTCAACCTCCTGAGGTTTCCACACTGGCCCAAACATCTCTTTGTGTCTTCTGTGGCCACTTGGAGTCAAGAGCCACTGGAAAGGCGTCTCCCGGAGGGAGGAGTTCCAGGTGCCCTGGGGATGTCACATGCTGGGCTCCGGGTGTGATTTAGTCTCAGGTTTAATGGGTGTGATTATTTAGTCTCAGGTTTAACGGGTGTGATTTAGTCTCAGGTTTAACAGGTGTGATTTAGTCTCAGGTTTAACGGGTGTGATTATTTAGTCTCAGGTTTAACGGGTGTGATTTTTTTATTTAGTCTCAGGTTTAACAAGACTCTCCCTCTCGCTCGCTCACCTCGAGTAACGAAGCAGTGAGATAAAAGGCAGGGCCACGGAAGGTTGTCAAAAAATGACTTGCAAATTAACGTGAGGACAAAGTGTGTGAGTTAATATCATCTAAAGACCCTTGAAAGCGGCGCTGGCGCGTGCACCCTCCGAGCACCGACGTTCCCGGGCACAGCTACACTGGTAAACTGAGCCCAGGGGGCTTGATTAACAGGAAATTTTCAGAATGCCAATTAGAGCAAAGTTTACCGAACAAATTGTTTGCACTTGTACCCTAGAACCATCATGAATTTTAATTCTGCATGGATTTATGTGGCTGAAACAATAATTAAAGATACATGAACGCCTCACGTTCAGGAGAATCCCCCAGGGTTGTGCTGGAGTTTTGGGTGGGGAAGGGTGTGAGGAGACTTTGGGCAGGAGCTGCTTTCTCCTGGGGGACATGGGGTGGAGAAGGCTTTTCCCTATGGAAATGAGCAGTTTTCTAAGTACTGAGCTCCCAGATTTGTACTGTGTTTTGTCTTTGATTTATTTTTTCTCTCTTTTTTATTCCTTCATTTCTGTAACCTGACAAAGAATGATGCATGAGATGTTTTCTCAATAAACAGTGGCTTGTCTTTTCCTGCCTCCCACTTTTGGAGGCTGTGGGATCTTAAATCAGCTCCTTGTCTCCCCCAAAACTGGAGCCTTGCCCCTCCCCTCCCTGCAGCCTGGGAAGGTACAGAGGAATCCCTTTTCTCCTTATTCCTGCTAAGTTTCTGCTAAGTTTTCTCCTAAGTTCCTGCTCAGGCACTTCCAGGTTTGGATATGGGGGACAGGTAAATGGGGATGGATCCTTTTTCTCCTTGTCCCTGCTCAGCTAGTCCCAGGTTTGGATGTGGAGGAAAGGCAAATGGGGCTCCCTTTTCTCCTTGTCCCTGCTCAGGCACTTCCAGGTTTGGGTGTGGGGGACAGGTAAATGGGGATGGATCCATTTTCTCCTGATCCCTGGGTCCTACTCAGCCATTCCTAGGTTTGGATGTGGGGGAAAGGCAAATGGGGATGGATCCCTTTTCTCCTGGATCCTTCCCCAGCCATTCCCAGGTTTGGATGTGGGGGAAAGGCAAATGGGGATGGATCCCTTTTCTCCTGATCCTTGCCCAGCTATTCCCAGGTTTGGATGTGGGGAAAGGCCTGGAATGCACAGGGAGCAGCTTTGCCCCCAGGAGAAGTCACAACCAGCGGTGTAGTGTCAAAGTGTGTCTTCATTTGAATTCCTCTCCTCCTCTCCTGGTTGCTGGTAAATAAGTTACACATATTTTTAGACGAAGTTATTTTCTGTCACTGCACTTTTAAATGTCAAGCTCCTGGAGAGGAGGCTTCGAGAGAATTTAAGGTCAGTTAGGCTTTAAGGAAGAAATACAGGTAGGGAAGTGCAGCAGTGGTTGGGCTTTGGTCCAGCCTAAGCCTGGCTGTGGTTTAAGTGCTGGGCAAGCAGGAGCATCCCACACAGAGGTGACAGCCAGGGCCAAGGCTCTCCCTGTCCCTCAGTTATGGAAAAGTGGAAAACTTTGGCCAAAAAACGCTGGATGAAAGTTCTGTGTTGTGTTGGTTGAGGAGCACTGATGAATAATTCATCCCCTCAAAGGTCGGTTTACAAATGATTAATTAACCTTAAGAGAAGTTGTCCTCATTGGCAACATCTACTGTCCTGAACAGCTTCATCATGGCTGCATGGGTTGTATAAACACAGTTATTTGGGAAAAAGCTCAAGGAACCTCCGGGCAAACGGAGAGGGGCCAGCACCAGCCATGGGGGTCACAGCAGCTCCTCAGGCTTTGCTGGGCCTCTGTGGGGTGAACCAGGCCCAGGCACTGCTGGACCTGCTGAGATGTGGCTGGGAAGGTGCTGGAATCACACAGAGGACAGTTCAGCATTTGTTTTCCTGCTTTAATGTGGGAGTGGGGCTCTCCTGGCGGGAACGTTCCCGGAGCTCCCGCTGGGCCTAATGGCTGTGGGGGCACTGCCTGGGCCTGGCGTCCTGGGGCTCGCTGCATTTGTCACCAGCCATTTCTCATTCATTAACAAAGTGCATTCATTAACAAAGTGCTCCTTAAAAGCTCCTCCAGTGTCTGGAGTCATTCCTGGCTGATGCCTGGATGCCTCTGGTGAGCAGAGTCTCTGCTGGAGCTGCCTCAGCTCAGCAGGGTCCTGACAAACTGCAGCTGCTGGGGACCCTCTGCCCCCTGACTCAGGCTCCAGGAGAGCCCCCAGCTCTTGCCAGGGTCACTTATGATGCTGATGTTGATTTGTTTTAGTTAATGGATGTGTTTTATTTTGGCAGGGGCAGTGGCTGAAGGCTGAGCCCCCTCAGGACCTCTCCCAGGACAAGTGTGTGGAAATCTGGTCTACATCAGCAAGTTGCTGTTCCTCCAGCTCCTTCTTCTTCCTTCCCCTCCCAAAATCAGCAGGACACCAGGTTCCTGCACTAAAACCAATTTACCCTGTCCCCTGACACAGCTCCGACATTGCACAAAGTTCAGTTGATTTATTCTTGCCTTTTTTAATCCATAAAGTGGCAAAAGCAGCACATTCACACCGGAGTGCTCCCTGTCCTGAACTGGGGGAGGTTTCCCAAATGTTTCAGCTCAACTCCACTGTTTCCAGGAGCAGAGGGATCACAGAAAGCACAGGAAGAGTCTGGGGGAGAGAACAACAACGATTCACATTCCAAGCAGTTGGCTTTAGCTTTGTTAAGCAGGGCTGGACACCAGAAGAGCAGCTGAAGTGTTGCTTTGGTGGGTTGGGGAGACTAAGCTGGGTTCAGTGACTCATAGTGGTTATACTGGTCACTGAACTCGGAATTTGGGGTTCAAATTAAAAGGGAAAATTAGGTTGGATGTATGGGAAGGAATTGCTCCCTGGAGGGTGGGCAGGCCCTGGCACAGGTGCCCAGAGCAGCTGTGGCTGCCCCTGGATCCCTGGCAGTGCCCAAGGCCAGGCTGGACACTGGGGCTGGGAGCAGCCTGGGACAGTGGGAGGTGTCCCTGCCATAGCAGGGGGTGGGATGAGAGGATTTTAAAGGTCCTTCCCAATCCAAACCATTCTGGGAGTCCCTGATTCAGCACAAACATCTGATGGACCCTCTGGATTTAGCCCAAAAAGATGGAGAACCCGTGCACAGCTTGATGTCACCACTCAGCTGCCAAACCACCAAGTTTTTCCCACCTGTCTGCTCCTCTCCCACATCTCCTGGCTGCCAATCCCTGCAAAATCCCTCCCAAACTGCTGGAACTGGGAGCAGTGGGCTCATGGGGACCATCCAAGTGACATCGGAGTTGCAGCACCCGCTGTGTCAGCTCTGCCTGGTGTTTCTCCAGCTCAGGCATCTCCTGGAGCTCCAGCTTTAATCCCCATATTTCTGCATTTGTCGGAGTTTTTTTTTAGAAGCATGAAAATGATTTACAACATTTCACATTGCATTTTTTTTAATCCCTTGAAATGAAAACAAATCTTTTCCCGACTTCGCCTGATTTCAAGGCCTCGCTTTTGTTCGGCTCTCGCCGAAAAAAAAAAAACTATGGGTGGGAGAAACTCCTAAAATCCCCAACCACTGGAAAGAAAATTGGTATTTTTCCAAGTTAAGTACTCTGACAGAGCGAACATACATGTTTAATTTGAAAATGTTGATTCCAAATGGATTTTTGTTTAAAAAAAGCTTTCCTCAAGCAAGTCAATATTTGTAATCAAATTGAAATTTCCTCTGGGAATTATTTATTTTCATGAGGTCTAATTTTTGCAAGGAAAAATTCTATGCAGGAAGGGTTTAAGGCGCTTTAAAGCAGCTTTAGGAATCTGGGAGATGGGAGGGGGCTGGGAAATCCCACTCAGGCTGAGCCCGCTTGCCTTTGATGAGGGTGAGCTGATGAAAGAGTTTGAAGTGACTCTTTCTTCTTTGAAAGGGAAAAGAGTGAGCAGGAGGAAAGGGGAGGAACTGGAAGGGAGGAGACATCCAACACCAGTTCCCTCCCAATCCCCTCCTTTATATTCCTCAAAAATCAAGAATAAAAAATCCTTGTGGCCCTGGGATTCCCCTTGGAAACATTGGACAGCAAAGTGAGGGACCTGAGCTGGACTTGTGGGGTTCCTCCGTGGCCAGAGGGGACAAGGGGCACTCTGGGGAGGTGTGGAGCTCCCCTGCCCTCACCTGGCACCTGCTGCAGGAGGTGAGTTGTGCAGAGAGTTCATCTGCCTCGAACAGACAAGCTGAGGGTGGCAGGTCCATGGCCACCACAGGTCCATGGCCACCACAGGTCCGTGGCCACCACAGGTCCATGGCCACCACAGGTCCGTGGCCACCACAGGTCCATGGCCACCACAGGTCCATGGCCACCACAGATCCGTGGCCACCACAGGTTCCTGTCCACCACATATTCCCGTCCTTCAGGGAAAATTGTCACGGCACAACCTCAATATGATTTTCCTGCAGAATCTCTGTCCATTTTAGAGCAACAGTTGGGGTTAATGATGTGCATAATTTACATTATTATGCCTTTTATTTATTTTTATTATTATAAACTGCCTGCTTTCATGTTTCTCTTCATGATGATGCTCTGGGAACATGACAAAGTGGTAGGAAAACAACCAGAGAGCCCTGCAGTGTCAGCCTGGAGCCCAGAGCCAGCATTCCCAGGCTCCAGACACCCCCAGGAGCACGGCACCATGGCAGATTCATGGCCAACCTGCAGCTTCACCGGGAATGGAAACAAGGGAACTCAGGGTTTCTTTGCCCTCCAAGGAAGAGGCAGGACCAGCCCCCAGCATCTCCTGACACTGCTCCTCCACCTGCACCCACGGGCTGGGGGTTTTGGGGACCTCTTCCAAAGGAGCAGGATTTCCCTCCTCATCCCCAGGTGTACCCAAGGAGATGGAGAGGGATTGACTCCAGTTTTGCTGTAGCTGGAGGGGGATAAGGAGACTCCAAGCTGTGGTGGCTGCAGGCAGAGCTCCTGGGGCATCGTGGGTGGCTCCTCACAACCATCCTCAAAGCTTTTCAAACATGCCCTGATTGCTTTCCAGCTCAAACTATTCCTTACCTTCCCAATCTTGCTGGTTCAGCCCCTTTTCTCACAGATTGGGGTGAACTGATCACCAAACAAACCCCTTTTCCATCCACCAGGCCCTGCTTTTATTGCTCTGCCCAAACACAATCCCTGCCTGGGTTTGGATACCTGTGGGGAAAGGCCCTGCTGGAAACATTTAGGGACTGGCAGGAAAATCATCAGAATGATTGGGGTGATTAATTTGGAGTTGTTGAAGACTCTTTTAAAAGATGCCCTAAATGTGTTCCTAAAACCCACACTGATCACAGAGGCAATGAAGAAATGCACCTTGATGAGATAGGAGGTGAAAGAAGCAATAAAATCAAATAAAGCAACCTATATAAGAAATGGGATAAGAGCAAGCTGACAGCAACAATCACTGGGCAGAGAAGAAGGGATACAAACAGGGCCTGACAAGAGCCTGAGCTGGGAAAAGAGCCTCAGTGGAGATGGAGAGGTGGTTTCCCAATCCAGTGTTTGGATTCTGCTCCAGAGGGTCTCTGCTGGTTAGTTTAAATGGAGAATTCCTGGTTTGGACAATACTGAACTGGAGATACTCCTGCCTCCCCTCAGACAGGGATTTTTAAAATAAATCTGAAATACAAAGCTTGGAAACCAAACTCTTCAGCTGGAAGGGCTTCTGATCCATCTGCTTCAGCTCTGCTATCACTCCTGAGGACATGGAAAAACACCTTGTGGTGTATCCCTGTCATCCAGAGCACTGACTTCCCTGGCAGGACCTAAACCTGTTCAGGGTTTCAGGAACAAATCCAGCATTTCCCAGGGCTGGAAACATGCTGGGAACATGCAGGACCATCGTGGCTGCTGAAAATCCCCTCCTCCAGGTGCCTGGGAGCTTTGGCTGCACCTGCACAACCAGCCAGGCACCACAGAAGAGAGACAGGAGAAATTCCTGCTGCCCTCAGGAGTCTGTCCATAAAATGGGGGTTTCCTGCTTGTTTTAAATAGTTTTGCTCCATCTGAGGTTTGGATCCAGGTTTCTCCAGCCAGGAAGCCAGAGGGGCTGGGAAAGGCTTGGCTGGGGGTTCAGGGTCTCCTGTTTCCAGCCCTGGGCAGAGGGGTGGGAAGGATCCCCCTCAAGCAGCCACAATCCCAGGAAGCTTTGGCCTCTGCTGACACTGGCACAGAAAGCAGGAAAACACAGACTTCCAGGGGGAGATGCAACCACGGGAACTTCCAGCTGGCCAAAATCCCATCAAACCTGACCTGTGGTGAGCTGCAGCCTCCATGCTCTCAATCAGCCCCTGCTCAATCCTGGCACTGCAATCGTTTCCCTTGAGGGGCTGGAGGAGCAGCAACACCTGCAGGTCCCAGAGATGTTTCATTCCCAGGATTTCTGTGCCTGTTCCCAACTGCAAACCCCATGGGGAGAGCCCAGAACTGGGGGCTTGGGGTTATCAGAGCACCTGAACCTCGTCAGTTAGAGAAAATCCAGAGTGAGACAGAAAGAAATGACCTTTCCCAGTGGGATGGACCTTTCCCTCAGGTTGGTTTTCAGTCTTGGAACCCCCCCAAGGAAAAGCCTCCAGGAAAAGCCTTTCCTGCCTTTGGAGCAGGGCAGATACCCTAGGGAATAAACACTGAGTTAGAAATAATGGGAAACCTTGGGGGGAAAAATTAATCTGAATTTGATGATAACCACCAAGGAAGAAATGGGAGCTTCTCTGCAGGATTCCTCACCTCCCAAGCCAAGGATTTCACCAGACCTCAGCCCTGTTCAGCACTACAAATACATCAACAATTTATTACCTTGCTCCCTGGATTACTCCAAGCTTTTTGGAACCAGTCTAAAGCACAGGCAAATCCATTAAAAAATTGATTCCTTGTATTTCTTTATACCTGCCTCTAACTTGAGTCCCTTCTCTGTTAAACCCTGACTGCAGCAAATTCACCCTTTGCTTTTCCTCTCCCCAGCAAGGTGTTACTGACATTTCTGGGGTGCTTCCTTTATCCTGCCCTTGAGTGTCCTGGAGCCATGGGGTGGGAGATGCAGCTGCAGCTCCTGGGAATGGGGGGATAAAGTTCCTCCTGCCTCCAGCCCGGGACTGCTGTCAGCACTTCCAGACAGGCAGATTGTCCCTGGCTCCACCTGCACCCCAAACCCCAGGCTGTGGGGTGCTGGGGCTTACACTGGACTGAAGCTCCTTCTGCCAAATCCGAGCCTGGAGCAGAGCTCCTCTTGCTGTGGGGTTTATCCAGAGCTGTGGCAGAAGCTGCAGTTTCCCAACCCAACTCCACAGCCTGAGATCTGCCTCCCTTGGTGCTTCAAATCCAGCAAATGGGAAGCACAGCCAGAGGTGGTTCAGGCTGGATCAGGCACTGAACTGTTCCCAAAAATCTGAAAGCAGCCTACAACAATCACCACTGCCAAACACCTTGAAAATCACAGAATTTCACACGGTTCCTGAGCAGCAGGAGCAGAGGGCAGAGTGTTCCCAGCTTAAAGCTCCCTCCTGCAGCCCTGGCTTTGCCCTGGGGGTGTTTGATGTCCCTCCAGCCATCCTCATCATTCCATGGTGTGCAGTTCCATTCCATGGTGTTCCATTCCATTCCATTCCATTCCATTCCATTCCATTCCATTCCATTCCATTCCCCATCCCTGCCAGGCCACAGCTGTGCAAAGCCCTGGGAGCACAGGGCAGCAATGCCAAATCCTCCAGCGCCAGGGTGTGCTGCCAGCAGGGTCAGTCCCTTCTCCAGCAGAGCAGGGACCTTCCAGGCCAGGTCATTGCACAACTGGGCTGGGATTAAGCAAAGCTTAAATGACTTCTGGGAGCTGGGCTCCAGCTGATCACACTGAGGTTGTCACAGGAAGGTCCAGGATTGCAAAATGTTCCTTCCCACCCAGATAAGCTCCCAACAAAGCAAATCCTGCCAGCAATTTCTCATCCCCCTCCTGGAGCAAAGCATTCCCAGCCGGCCAAGGAATGATGGAAGTGCTGTGCTAAGAGGAAGGACATGCTTGGAAAAGAGATCCCACCTGGGCTGCAGCACAGGAAGGACCTGGAGCTGCTGGAGCAAATCCAGAGAGGCCACGAGCTGCTCCAGGGCTGGAGGCCCTCTGGAGCCAGGCTGGGAGGCTGGGGGTGCTCACCTGGAGAGGAGAAGGCTCCAGGGAGAGCTCAGAGCCCCTCCAGGGCCTGAAGGGGCTCCAGGAGAGCTGGAGAGAGACTGGGGACAAGGGATGGAGGGACAGGACACAGGGAATGGCTCCCACTGCCAGAGGGCAGGGATGGATGGGATATTGGGAATTAGGAATTGTTCCCTGGCAGGGTGGGCAGGCCCTGGCACAGGGTGCCCAGAGCAGCTGTGGCTGCCCCTGGATCCCTGGCAGTGCCCAAGGCCAGGCTGGGCATTGGGCTGGGAGCAGCCTGGGACAGTGGGAGGTGTCCCTGCCATGGCAGGGGTGGATCTCAATGACTTTTATGGTCCCTCCCAACCCAAACCATTCTGGTGTTCCATGAAGGTTCAAGGGAGTTATTCCTCAAAAACAAAAAATGGTTTTGAGCCCAAATCCCCTGGATTTCCCTTTGGCTCCCTCGGTTTCACAGACAGAGGCAGAATCATCCTTTCCCTGATTAAACATCAATTCGCTTGTAAGGCCTCAAGATTTATAATAAAATTAAGGGCACTTAATTAAGGACCCTGCAACTTTATTTTGCTGATATTCTGCTGGAGCTGTGGTGATTTCACTCAGAGCAAGCCCCTGAACGTCTCAAATCACCCTTAATCCCACAAATCCTGCATCAAACCTTCCACCTGCTGGGAGCCAACAAATTAAACAGCTCCAAACTTTTCGTGGAATAACAAGGACAATCAACTTCAGCAGCAGAGAGAACCCCCAGGATCACAAGATGCTTTTGGAAACAATTTTTATTCCCCAGCTTAGAAAAAAATATGTTTGATGCCAAGGGGAAAACAAAGGAGGGGGGTTTATAGGATAGGCCCAGCCTAAGATAAAGGGGAGGAGGGAGGAGAAGGAGAAGCTTTAGGGGACAGTGGCACTTCCAGCTGGGGGCTGGTGACAAACCCCAGCCCCATTTTTCACCCTTTTTCACCCTTTTTTTTTTTTTTTCACCCATTTTCACCACCACCTTGACACCAGCTTTATTCTTGTAAAATATTTAGTGATTTCCCTCCACAAATTTCCAAACAACTTCGCTGATCTTGCAGGTGAAAACTGGTTTAAAAATTAATTGCAAGCTTTTAAAAATTAATAATTATTTCGCTTAATTAAGCTTGCAGCCTCACAGATTTTTAAGCTGTGAACAATTTGGGAGCTGCTGCCGTTGGGATGGAAAATGTTGGGGGATGAGAACTGGAAATCTGTTCCCTTCATTGTTTCCCAGAGCAGATTTTTGGGCTTTTCTGCATCATCTGCATCGTTATTGATGGCATTCCTGCCCCTATCAAAACCTGGATCTATAGCACAGCAATTTTGCTGGAATTTCTTTTGTTCCAGCCTAATCTGAAATGTTTTTTTGTTGTCCATAACACATTTGGATATGGATTTTTTTTTAATGGATACTTTTACTTCTCCCATCCATTGTTCTTTATTTCCCACTGTCTAATTTTTAATCACAGCCATTATCTTCCCCCTTTTCCTGATTTGTTACTTATTATCTGTAGGCCAGCTCTTTCCTCTGGCTTCTTTTTTTTTTTTTTTTGCCAGGATGTGTTGTGATCATTCCTTTGTGATCACCATAAATACTCCTGTCAAGAAGGAAGGGGAACAAAAGCCAGTTATTTCAGGGAGAATCTGAGAAATTTCTGCTTTCCAGTGAGGCAGTGGAGAGAGCTTTAACAATTGCTGCGTGTGTGAGGATGGCCCAGCAGATTTTGCCATGGGCTTCAGCCTGATTCCTGCATCCAAATGGGGTTTTTAATCTTTGGGATCTCTGTGGCACATGGCAGGAGCTGCTCTGCACCCTGGCCTGCTCTCAGCCCCCAAAATCCCCTCAATTTTCTCCATCATGATTTACAGTGGTGAGAAATCCATAAATCTGAATTAATATTGTCCTGCAGAGGTGGATGCATGACAGGACTCTGTATCTTTAATGGCTTTAAGCTGGAAAAAGAGAGATTCAGATAGGATATTGGGAAGGAATTCCTCCCTGGCAGGATGGAGAGGTCCTGGGATGGATTTCCCAGAGCAGCTGTGGCTGCCCCTGGATCCCTGGTGGTGTCCCAGGCCAGGCTGGACGGGGTCTGGAGCAGCCTGGGGTGGTGGGAGGTGTCCCTGCCCATGGATGGCTCTAAGATCCCTCCCATCCCAAGCTTTTCCATGATCTCCCTGCCTGGAGGGGGATGGATTGTGGGGGTTCAGGACAGGGGGTGAAATCTGGGGATGTGCTTTTCAGTGTCTGCCAGGCCGGGAGGAGCCAGGCAGAGCTTTTCCCTGGAGCTCTCTGCCATCCCCAGCTGCAGTGCTGCTCTGGCTGCCCCTTGGTTTGTTTACATTGATTTTGGAATAATGACTTTTCATGAAATAAATTCACTGCAGAAAATAAATTATTTTCGGGCCTGGGCCGCTCCCGGCGCTGATTCCCCATTCCAGCCCCTTGTTGGCAGCTCAGCACTTCCATTCCAATGCAAGGCGTTCACAACTTTATGTATTTCCCTTTTCATGCAGAAAATCTGCCTATTTCTACTCAGCACAAGAGGAACTTTTGCTGGGTTGTTTAACCTTGAACAAATGCTGCTTTAACCATTTTCAGGACAGTGGAATGACAAATTCTGCCTCTGCCTTTCTGCTCCACTGCTCTGTGGTTTCAACCTGAACGTGGCAGAACTGAAAGCAAACCACAAAATATATTTATTTTTTTCCCCCCAGTGCTGCAGTGGAAATGTGCTTTGAGTCCTGCTGGGGTTTAGAAATGTTCTTTGAAGCCATGGCCTGTTGTTTGCTGACCCTGGCTGTGTTTGATGACCTGCCAGCCTTCTGCTCCACATGGGATCCCATGGTGGTGATCCCAGAGATGCCTCCATGGGTCATGGGATCCCATGGTGGTGATCCCAGAGATGCCTCCTTGGGTGCAGCTCCAGCAGGGCTCCTCTGCTCCAGGCCTGCAGCTCTCCTGGAGCGTGAGGTGAATTTGAAATCATTTTCCTCCAAGGCTGTTGAAGAATTTAAGCCATGAGCTCGTTTCTGCCCTCAGAGTGGTGGAAGGTGAGCTGATGTGCAGTGAGGAATGCTCTTGGAAAAGCAGCTGAATGTCTGCTCCATAAGGAAAATCCTTTTCCACCTCAGACTGGGGCAGATTCTGTTCCCAGTTGGGATTAGATAAACACAGACCTGTGCATGAGACCCTATCCTCATCCTCACAGAATTCACAGGCTCTAAATTTGTGTTAGTCCTGAAGTGGTCAGGAAGTTGGGCAGGATGGTGGTTGTAGGTCCCTTTGAACTGAAAATACAATATTTTATTCTATTCTGCTCTATTAGGTCCCTTTGAACTGAAAACTATTCTATTCTATTCTATTCTATTCTATTCTATTCTATTCTATTCTATTCTATTCTATTCTATTCCATTCCATTCCATCCCATTCCATCCCATCCCATCCCATCCCATCCCAATTTGTTTGTTTTGGGAAGTTGTGCTGGGAGAGCCCTGCCTGTGTCACCATGAGCTGCTGGTTCACAGAATTCACAGAATGACCAGGTTGGAAGAGACCTCCAAGGTCATCGAGTCCAACCCAGCCCCAACAGCTCAACTAAACCCTGGCACCCAGTGCCACATCCAGGCTTTGTTAAACACACCCAGGGATGGTGACTGCACCACCTCCCTGGGCAGCCATTCCACAATTTTATTGCCCTTTCTGTAAAAACCTTTTTCCTGATATCCAACCTGAATTTCCCTTGGTGCAGCTTGAGGCTGTGTGCTCTGGTTGTGTCAGTGCTGCTGGAGAAAGAGCCCAGCCCCAGCTGACTGTAACCACTCAAGTGAGAGCTCGGCCCAGCCCACCCTTTCCAGGAGATTCCTGAAGAATTCCCAGCTGAAGCTTCCAAACAAGGAGGAGAATTAAGGGAAGCAAACGTGGCTGGGTGTGGGGAGGCCAAGGAGGCCCAGACCAACCTCTCTGCATCTCCCTGGAGGATTTGGTTGTCCTGCAGCCCACATAGACCTGACCAAATCCTCTGGGGAGGAATTATAGGGACACAAAATCGGAACAAGGCAGGTTCTTCCTGCCTGTGTGGAATGTCCTGATCCGTGTGATATCCAAATTTCTGAGCTGCAGGAACTGAATTATCTCCCCTGTGCCACCCTGTCCATCACTCACACTTTGCTCAGAGTGAAGAGTCTCAATCCATGAAATCTCTGCCTGCAGAGACATTCCTCAACCCTTATCTTCCCCACTTCTCTCTCCATCTTTCCTCCTTCCTAGGGTTTTTTTTCCCCCGTCTTCTTTTTTCTCCTCCAGTGGAGGGAACAGATCTGCAAACAGTAGTTAAGTAGCAGGTGAAATATTGATCTGTGCAATGACAAATTGATCTCTTCTGTTTTGTTTAACATTTTTCCCCCGAAAAATTTCCACACTCAATTTACTTTTAGGCTATCACAAATCACTGAGGCGATTTTTTCTCCCCTAACTGTATCTGCAATGTGGGCATGCAAGGAAAAAAAAATCCCATTTCCTGAGCAGTTATAGCTTGGTTAAGGCTTGTGACTGGTTCAGCTCAAATCCCAGAATCCCAGGGTGGTTTGGGGTGGAAAGGACCTTAAAGATTATTTCATTCCACCCCATGGCAGGGACACCTCCCACTGTCCCAGGCTGCTCCAAGCCCCAGTGTCCAGCCTGGCCTTGGGCACTGCCAGGGATCCAGGGGCAGCCCCAGCTGCTCTGGGCACCCTGTGCCAGGGCCTGCCCACCCTGCCAGGGAACAATTCCTCATTCCCAATATCCCATCTAAATTTCCCCTCTTTAAGTTTTAACCCATTCTCCTTGTCCTGGCTCTCCAGTCCCTGACACAAATCCTTCTCTGTGGTTTCCCTTTAACCCATCCAGACACTGGCAGGGGCTCTGAGGTCTCCACACTCCCCTCTCTGCTCCAGGCTGGGCAGTCCCAGCCCTTCCCACAGGGCTCTTTCACCCTCCCACAGGATCTGGCACATTTTGCTCCTGTTTTCCTTCCTGCTGGGGGCTCCTGCCATGGCTTTGCACCAGGAACTCAGAATATTGAAGAATTATCAGCATCTCCATGGCTGAACTGCTTTCCTTTCCTTCTCCAGACCTGGAGGTGCTGCTCCACCACAGGTCCCTGGGTGCTTCTCCTGGCACTTTGCAGATTCATTCCTGAATTGTGTTTCTTGCACAGTTATGAGGCAGAGCAGAATTTTCTCTTTAACACCACACTTCCACACTGCACTCTTACCTTCTTGAGTCTCTGTTGAGGACCTTCCCAAAGCTTTTCCCACATGCACCCCTGCTCTGGAAATTCATGGAGAAGAACTCTGGTTGCAGTGACTCTTCCCCACTATTCCAGATTTATTCCTGTGCTCCTGAGGCCTCTGTTAAGATTTTCCTGAGCTCAGAGCTGGGCTGGGCCATCCCTGGATTGCTGCTGGAAGCATCCCTGCATTTCCCACCTGCAACTCCTCCAGAACCACCTTATTTTTAATAATTCCTTGCTCAGCACCACTAAATGGCTCCTTCCTGTGCCACATCCTTTGGGCTCTGGGGTGAATTCCAGGTGCTCCTTGGAATATTTTCAATTTCCCCATTTTGCTCCCCCACCTCCTCAAAGGCTGTGGATTTTGGGATGCACCCTCCACTGTGGGGGCTCCACAGCTGCTGAGGGGGTTGGCAAAAAGGGTTTATTTATTATTCATAATAGTATATATATTTTATATATTTCTAAAATATATTTATATATTTAATATATATTAATATAATATATGAGTAAGATTTATTAAAATTTGGTTTTAGATTTATTAAGGTTTCATATTAGGTTTTTACAACTCTTCAAAAAAAGGGTTTGTCTCTGCTGTCACAGCTTTGTCTTCTCACAGTCCTTTTCTCATTTTTCTCCTTTGAACATGACTTCCACTTTTTGAAGGATACTGTTTTACCTCTGACAGCCTCCTTTGGTCTGCTCTTTAATGAGAACTGCTAATTTTTTGCCCTTTTAAGGTCTCTTTTGATAATTGTATAGGTTTGCTCTCATCCTCTAATAGAAGATCTTTAAACAATGTCTGTGTCCCCTGGAAAAATGTCACCCTTCTGGTGGCTGCTTTTAATTTCTTTTTAACAAGCCTCTCCCCTTTTATGTGGAGAGCCTTTTTGAAATGAAGTTGTGATGAACTTTTGTGGGTTTATTTTTAAATTCCTACAATGTTACTGAGTTTAAGTACACCGAGACACTTTTTACAGAGCAACCCTTCAATAACAACATTTAAAATCAACCCTGTGGCCTGCTCAGGATGAAATCTGGCACTGCTTCTCCTGGCTGTCCCAAGGAGGAATTCTCTCCTGGGTTGTCTCTATCCATTTTTCCACGGAGTTTTTGGAATTCTCCCCAGTTCTGGGCTGGTTTGCACCCCCTGGGCCCCAGATTCTTGATGACTTTTATGGTTAAGGGTCACCTGGGCAGGTGGGTGCTGGCGTGGCCTCAACCTTTTGCTTTGGTTATGAGTTTAAACTCACAGAATGAGTGATTTTCCAGTATGAATTGTTCATTAATTATTCATTGCACTAATTAATACCCAGCCCTCTCCTGCACTTGCCCCACTGCTGCTTTCTGTCCTGGCTCTCATGGGTTGGGGCCTCGTCCCTCTGATTTCCACAGAGAACCCAGAAGCTGGGATAAAACCTCACTAGATCCCACCCTGGCCAGAAGGGACATGCAGGATCCCCCTTTCCCTGGACAATTTCCCACTCCAGCTGGCATTGCTGCTCCTGAGAATGGACACATCCAGCTTTACCTGGCTTTGTGTGTGCTGCCAAATAAATCTGCATGAGAAAACAACACCAAAGAAATCGTTTTAGCAATGGGAAATTTATGCTGATAATGACAAAGTTTAAAGAGAGCTCCCAGCCTCCCTCATCCCCCAGAACTCTTCCCAAAGAAGGAAGTTATTCCAACATTTGCCACCCAAAATCAACAGCCTTTGAGGAGGTGGGGGAGCAAAATGGGGAAATTGAAAATATTCCAAGGAGCACCTGGAATTCACCCCAGAGCCCAAAGGATGTGGCACAGGAAGGAGCCATTTAGTGGTGCTGAGCAAGGAATTATTAAAAATGTGTGACCACCCCGAGGGAGGTGGTGACAATCCAGCACCTTCCCCTCTGCCAAGTTTTAGGCTGGGAGCAGGATTGTTCCCAAGTCCCATCATTTCCTCGGAGGCTTTTAGCACAGCTGAAAACTGCCAGGAGCACTTAGCAAGGCAGGAGGGCAGGAAAGGGAGACCCAGGAGCAGCCACCCACCCTGGCTGGGTTTGCCTGCAAACATTTGGAAAGTGAGTCTGCTCTCCTTAAAGGCAGTGGGAAAAGCCTTGTCCAAGCCCAAACCATCTGAAGTTCAAGGTAGATGCCCTGAGCTCTAAAGGAAAGGCAGGGCTGGCTTTGTTCCTGTCCCAGGAGCAGCACAGCTTCCACTGCATTCTCCTATTTCCTCTTGGTTCTTTATCATCTGTTGTAAACTGGTAGGATGTCATTGCCCTATTTCTACAAAATCCCAAATCCTCAGCATCACCCCTAAATCAGGGGGGTTTCTCTGCTTGCCCAGAGCAGCTCTGGCTGCCCCTGGATCCCTGGAAGTGTCCAAGGCCAGGCTGGATCACCCTGGGACAGTGGCACGTGTCCCTGCCCATGGATGGAATGGGATGAGCTTTAATGTCCCTTCCCAGCTGTACTTCTGTGATAAATCCAGGCTTACAAAACCCAGCAGGTTTCACTCCAGGTGAGTGCAGACAACATTTCCCAACATTCCCCTGTTTCCCTATGAAACCCCCAGCCTGTTAATTCATTCACAGCTGTCACAGTTTCATTTCCCCCCCCTGTTCTTGCCTCGAGCATCTCCTCTCCTGCCCTGCCCCTGGAGCTGCTGGGCCCTGCCCTGCTGGGATCAGGGGGCAGCCACAGCCACATCCCCTCTTGTGTCTGCTCCATCCCCTCCTGGAGGCTCTGAGGGTTCTGTTTGCACTGCACAGGCTCAGACCCTGGGCTTTAGGGATAAGCCAGATTTCCTTCTGATTAAAGACTTCTGGAAGATTAAAGATACACAGCCGGGGCCCAAGTCAAAGCTGCAAAGCAAAGATCACTCTGCAACTTTGCACTTGGCAATTTGATTATTTTTCTTTCAGTCTGTTCTCCTGCATTTTTAAACACAGAAATTGGGAATGACAATCATCTGCCACAGAGCAGCACAGTGCCCAGCTCAGGAGCAGGGCTCAACACGGAGAGCCAGAGCGGAGTCAGAACAATTCCCAGGGTTTTGGCACAGCCAGTCCAGCTCTGCTGGATGCTCTCCCACTCCTTACACAGCCCCAGGCTCCTGCTTCAGTCTGCCTTTGTTCTGCTCTGCTCCACTTTCCCTTTCCCTGCCATTCCCAGCAATTGTCTCATCCCACACAAACCATGGCTCTCCACATGCTCTCCCTCAGCCTGCAGGAAGCAGAGATGCCTCCATCTCCTCCAGCAGGGTTTTTCCCCCAGTCCTACAGGCAGAACAGGCTCTTCTCACACACCTGAAGCAGGAACACAGTGGGGCTGTGTCATGGTTTGAAAAACCTGCTTCACCTTTCTCCTAATCCTATCTTCCTATCTCACATAATGAAGTAAGTACATTAATGCATTAATACATTAACAAAAAATCTCAAAATCAACCCCAAAATCTCAAAATTAGTAAAATATCAAATTAACAAACCAAAACCACTACACAAAATTAGTGTTTCTACCCAGTTTCAAACTAAAACCTCCACAGGCTGGTTGGGCAAAGGGCAGGGCACCCATCCACCACCCTCAGAGTGGGCAGTGGGGGCACAGAGCGATGCCCATGGGAGCCAGGACATCTCTGCAGTGCCAGGGACACAGCCTGGCACATCAGCAGCTCAACTGGATCAGGATCCACCACTGGAGCAGGCAAACTCTGCCTCTCCTCCTCCTCCCCATCTCACTGATGCCCCCTGAGCAGCATCACCCCAAAAACCCTTCTCCAGCCAAGAAGGCTGTCCCCATAGAGCTTCTGCAGTGCCCAGTTTCTGTTTCTGTCACCAAACACACCCAGCAGCCCTTGGCACAAGGGATGGTGCCCTCTGTCCTGCCGGACCCCTGTGGGGTCCCTGTGTGGGCTGGTCTGAGGATCCCCCCGTGCCATGGGGTGTTCAGGGATACCCAGGAGCCACCTGAGCCACGTCAGTCTGTCCTGAGCTGGAGAAGATGAACCTGGAGCAGCCCAGACAGGCCTCCAGCTGGCCCAGCAGCTGCTCTGCGACCTCAGTCCCACCTGTGGGAGCTCCTGGTGCCCTTGTGTGACCCTGGATTGTCCTGTCCTGCTGCCACCAAGCTCATCAGCTGCTGCCACAGCCCTGAGAAAATCCACCCCATTTCCTCTGTGTCGGGAGCACTCCCAAAAGGCTTTTAGAGCAAAAAGGGCCCGTTTTGTTTGACTCTGTGTTAGGTTACTTCCTCTCCTTCTGGAACAAAGATAGCTCAAAGCGACAGTCAAACAGAGAGGAAATAAAGAGAGTTATGAGGAGAAATAAAAAAAGGGTTTATGATCACTTTTCCCACCCACCACGTCCTCGCTGGCTGCTCCTTCCTCCCAGCCCAGCTTCCAGCTGCCAATAACTCACAGAGCATTTCCAGCATCAGCCCTGGGCTGCTCATCCTTCCATGCCCCTGCTCTGGCTGCACACTCCCAGCTGGGCTGGGCTCTCCCTGCACCTGAAGCTGCTCCAGGTCTGGGTTTCCCCCTCCCAGGGGAAGGAGGCAGCTCCCTTCAGAGGCATCTCCTGACTCCAGCACTGTTGTTGGAGAGACCTGCCACACACACACGGAGAGCACCCGCAGATCAAACAGATGCTGTCTGTCACAGAGCTTAGAGCCTAATTACAGGAGATTACAGAAACTATTTATAAATATTTATACCCATTTAAATATATTTATAAACGTATCAGGATTGGATAAAAGTGTATATTGTTGTTTTAGCTTAAGACACACACAAGTATCTTTTATACAATGCTCATACAATAATCATATATTTGTATTAAGCTGCTTTTTGACGAACATGGACAGCAGCTGTTAACATTTGAATCGCTGTTAATACAAAGTAGGTTGGCACCAAGGAGCTGAGGAGGATGGGTGGATGCTCAGGAGTCTGGAGCAGCAGAGCAGGTGTGTGACAGAGCAGGAATCTTCCCCTTGCGAGGCACAAATCTGCTGGATTCACCCAGAAGGAGACTGAAAACACAGAAGTAGGTGATGGATCTTTTTTTCATCATCAATTTGCTCATTTCTTTTGGCAGAATAGAGACTTCCCCCATCCCTCACCTGTGCTGCAACTAGGGGAATTTTCCCACACAGTTCCTGGTGCTGCTCTTCCCACTGGGATCCTCTACCTGGGAGCACCACTTGGCAGGTGGAACACCTGAATCCACTGTCACCCAAACTTCCTGTCACCCACAGGTTTCCCAAGTCCCCATTTTGTGGCTCACTTTGGGCCCCAGCAGGACCCACAGCACCTCCTGAGCCAGGGCAGGGCTGTGCTGCTCTCTGTGCAGCAGCTTCGCTTCCCTGTCTGATGCTCAGGAAAGGTTCCAGCAAAAACATTTGGAAAATCCCCTGGGATTTCTTTTTTCTTTTGTTTGGCCACCTGAGGGACACCACGTGTGTGCTATGCAGAGGAGTGCCAGGCATTTGGGGTCACAGCTGGCAGAGGCTGTGCTCCCTGATCCAGATGTGTCCAAGAAGGTTGGGGCATGAACCTTTCAGTGAGTTCTTGTGGAAAACAACTCAAACCTTGCCTTCAGCATCCAGGAGCAGCCGGTTATCCAGGGCATGTGGGCTGGGGGCCACCAGCCTGGCCAGAGGTCTGGGCTGGCCTGGATGTGAGAATATGGAGGAGTACATGGATGCCTCAGGTTTTAGCTTTTGTATTTTTCACATTCTGTGCTGCTTTAGTGTGTAATTCTGGGCTTCATATCAGGGGATGGTGAGCTCTCTGTACAGAGCAGGGAGACAAAACAATTCCTGCTCCAGCTGGGCACCAAGGACAAATGATCCAAATCTCAGCCCCAAGAGCACAAACACTGTAGGCTGAAGAGAGAAAAACAAGCAGGGTGGGACTGCAGGGGCTGAAGCTGGAATTGGACAATGAACTCCAATATGCAAATGGACCAAAACATAAAAGTGTGAGACCCCGTGACCAGTCGTGCATTTTGTGACCATTTTGGTTCATCTTGGGTGCCCAAGTTGGATCCATTGAGGCCTTTTAATAAATCCCTATTTTATTCTTTAACTCTGTCCAGTCTCTGTTCCAGGCCAGCCTTCACAAGGCATCACCATGGGTGGAAGAGCAGGAGGAAGCAGCCAAGTGAAGTCAGGGAAGCGCTGGAGAAGAGGCAGCGTGGAGCAGCAGCAGAGAGCTCCTGCTGTGAGCTGCCCCTCAGTGCCCACCCCGAGGAGGATGCAGGTAGGCTCTGAGCAGCTCGGATGCTGCTCTCCATCCCAGGACGCTGCTGTGCAGGCTCCAGCCCAGCCCTGCCTCCTCCCAGACACCTTTGCCCGTCTCAGCACGGACCAAGGCAGGGAGGAGCTCTGTGCTCGCAGCAGGGCTGTTCTGAGCAGGACAAGCCCCGGGTCAGCCATCAAACAGCAGCATGGGAACCATCTGCTTCTCCGGCTCCACCACCCCGAGAAAAGCTGCTGGATTGGAAAAAGGATATTAATCTGAAAAGCACACAACAAAGCAACTGCAGGGTGTTTCCCCCCCGAGCCAGAGCGGGCGAAGGAAAGCTGATTACCATGACACACAGGAGCCCTGATCTAATATTCCACTTCAAGATTTGCAAATAATGCGCCCATTAACATTCATTAGCTCTTTAAATAATACCTGCCAGACCTTCCAGGCAAGGAGGAAAGGCCCCTTCGCCCAGGAATCTATCACCTAACAGCCTCTAATTGTGCGTTTTCCAGGGCTCCGGGAAGTTTCAATGCAAACAAGGCAGGACAGGAGAGCAAAGCTGGAGCTGTCACTGCAGGGAGCTGAGCCACCCTCGCAGCTCCCGGGATCCTGGCTAATTATCAGCTCCTGTGCCACAGCTCTGCGTGCAGGGGTGCTGGGGGAGGCTCCCTGCAGGAATGTGTCAAGGCACAGCACCCAAAAGCACGGCCCTGCAGCTCCCGGGGCAGCCTGCAGACAGACACGATGGCAGGCCAGGGAGCAGGCGGTGCCGTGCCTGTGGGGCGAGACGTTGGGGAATCCCCCTTAATTCCAGACATGGATAGGTCTGAGGGGCCCCCTGCAGCCCCTGTGGAGCTCACGCCCTGGCAGAGGTGGAAAACTCCAGGTTTGGCATCTGGGCATGGCCCTGGAGCTGTGGTGCTCCTACAAACCCCACTGCTGATTGTCAGTGGGGCTTTCTGCCCTCCCAGCCCTTCAGGAGAGGGGAATCCTCTGCCAAAGGGGAATGTGGGACAGGATCCTCACCACTCTCTGGTCATACAGGTCTTGGATGCCCAAACCAGCCCTCTGGATAAATCCAATTTTCCAGCTTGCACTGAAAACTGCCCCAGCTGAAAGTCTCTGTGTTCAGCCCCTGCCAGGGACCTTGTCCTGTCCCCTCCCTGTCCCCTCAGTGTCCTGTCCCCTCTGTGTCCTGTCCCCTCAGTGTCCTGTCCCTCTGTGTCCCGTCACCTCTGTGTCCTGTCACCTCTCCTGTGTCTCAGTCCTGTCCCCTCTGTCCCGTCTCCCTGTCCCTCACCTCAGTGTCCTGTCCCCTCAGTGTCCTGTCCCCTCTGTGTCCCATCACCTCTGTGTCCCGTCCCCTCTGTGTCCCCTCTGTGTTCTGTCCCCTCTGTGTCTGTGCACCTCTGTGTCCTGTCCCCTCTCTGTGTCACCTCTGTGTCCTGTCCCCTCTGTGTCCCGTCACCTCTGTGTCCTGTCACCTCTATGTCCTGTCCCCTCTGTGTCCCGTCACCTCAGTGTCCTGTCCCCTCAGTGTCCTGTCACCTCTGTGGCCACATCCCAGGCAGACTGAGGGCTGGGAGTGAGAGGCTCCACCACAGGAGCACAGAGAGGTGAAGCCACAGGGCTGCTTTTATCCTTGTGGAGATGATTCCCAAACCTGAATCATGGGAACAGGTCCTTGCAGGATTGTGAATTCTGGGAATTACAGAGTGAAGAGCCCTGGGGAGCACAGGCAGGTGAACCATGAGCAGGCATCTTCCTGGGGAGGGTGGTGGGGTGGAGAAGCAGTGCCACTGTCACCTTCTCTCAGCTGATTTCCCTGGATGGCCACAGCCCCTCGGGTCATCCACTGACCAGCAGGACCTGGTTCTAGCCCCAGCCTGGCTCTGAGCTGTGCTGAGCTCTTTGGACACCCTGAATCCAAAACAACCCAACCCGCCAAGGAGAGAAAACCTGGGCAGGATCAAAGGCTGGCCTAAGCCTGGTGAGCCGCTCCATCACAGCAGTGACAGGGTTGTCACCACCCAGCCCAGCTCTGAGTCACTCTGCCAGCGCCCAGAAGAACTCTTAGGCACTGTACAGCACAAATTAATTGTCCACACAAGCACTCTGCATTTTCCTGGTGTGTTTTAGTGCTTTTAAAAGCAGCTACAGCACCAGATAAGTAGGTCCCTGTGCTGAAGGCCACGAGCAAGCCCGGAGGCATCGGGGGGGTCTGTGGCACATCCTCGTGTTCCTCAGGAAATGGCTCTGCTTGTCACAGATCTTACAGTCAGGGGGAAAACACTTTGGGAAAGGCACATTTTCCCGGAGAAGAGCTGTGCAGCTCTTCAGAGCTGCATTTAATCAGCCCCAAATGAGCTGAGGCTGTCACGAGACAGCCCCGAGTGATTTGTGTGGTCTGGGGGCAGCAGGAGAGGGATGGGAACAGCCAAGGGGCTGCACCTCGGCAGGATGGTGAGAACTCTGCCCCAAACAAGAATATTCCGGAGCAAAGAGAGGACTGGAGGAATCCCTTCCAAGTGTGAAGGTGAAATACAAAGAGAGAAGGGGACAAACCATTTTTAATGTGCAGATGATCACAGAGCAGCGGGGAGGTGCTCAGGAAAAGGAAATAGTTTGGTGTAAGTGCCTCTCTCTGTAGATATTGCAAAGAAATGCAAGAGCAGGATGAGTTTATGAGGGTGCTTAAAGGGCAGTGATCTGATGAAGAGGAGAAATGCAGAATTAACGTTCTCTCCTGGATTTCTCCATAAATTTACTATGCAAGATTTGGCTGGATCGCTCCACACCTCTGAGGGAAATTAGAGGGAATTTCCAGTGGCAGAGTGGAGCAGTGGTTGTTACCATCACACTGATATGCAAAACACAGTGGCCATCACTGCTCATGGAGAAAAGAGATAATTTCTAGACTGGTCTTTCCCCAGTTCCAGTGTCAGGTCTGCCCTCTTGGAGCCAAGGTCCCCCCAACTTCCAGGGTGACAATTCCCACCCTAGACCTGCTCTCCATTATTGCTGAGCTCCCACTAATCCTCCCTGTTATCTCTCAGCAGCTCCCATCTCATTTCTCCTACCAGCTTCCACAAACTTCTTTAATCTCAAACTCCCGTAAACTCGAGAAAAAATCCGATTTCTGTTATGTACTCCCTGTTCCCTCCTCCTGCACCTGTGTGAACATGGATAAAATCACTATTTAATAGTGCTGGTCAAGCCTGGCTGCTCCTTCTGGAGCCTCCTGCCAGCCCCTTTGGATCAGCTATTAAAAGTTGGTGTGAAGCTTGGGAATATTAAGGAGAGGAGGGAAGGATGGGAATGCCTGGAACAGCCTGAGGGCAGCCTCGGACCTGGAACTGCTGTGGGGGAGAGAACAGGGAGATGGGATCCACCCAACAAGGTCTCAGAGTCTCCATCCCAGGAGTCTCCCACATTCCAAAGGCCCTTGGACATGACCCAGCCCTTTCTGAGAGCTCTGAGAGGGGCTGGAGGGGTCCCTTTTTCAGGGACAAGGAAATGCCATCCCACAGGAGCTGCTGCCCACCAGGATCCCTCATCCAGCTGCTCCAGCTGGGAAAGTCACGGAGGACAGACCACGGCCAAAGCCAACCCTGTGGTTTCTCTCCAGAGTGGGAAAAGCTCCACCTGGATCAGTTTCAGGAAGGTTAAATTTATCCCAGAACAAGCACTCGAGCAGTTTTCAGCTCCTTTTCCCCACAGGTTTGGTTTGTTCCCCGTTCCTTCTGCAGTGCCTTGACTCACCAGCCTCTAATTACTGCCTGCAGATATAAACATGCACTTCTCCCAGGAAAAAAGTCCATTATTTTTCCCTAAAATGGAGGGCAGTTTGCAGCTGCTTGGGTAATGGGAACACTTGCAATATGTTATCAAAACAAGCTCTCCCCTCTCTGCTCACAGGGAGCTGCACACGGGGCTGTCTGCACCAATTTCGGGAGTTTTGTAATCCCAGCCCCCAGTCTGAGGAGCACCAGACTCTAATTTTCCAGCACTAAAATCAGGGAGCCGGGGACAATTCCAGAGCAGAGCTAATCCCTCCTGCAGCCATTTGGAGCAGGAAGGGAAGAGCAGAGGCGTCAGGGAGCCCTTTCAGATTTCACAATTATCGCAAATCGCTGGAGCTCGGTCCCTGTGGAGCATCAGCAAACTCAAAGCCCAAAGGCAGAAGAACTTCAGACAAAAGGCAGTTCCCACCATGTCCTCACACCTTTCAAACATCAGTACCTGCCACATTTCAAAGCTGCAATGATGACTGGATTAAACCACCTGCAACAAATCATCCTAAAGTAATTTCAGTATTAAAGAAGTCCTTGTGTCATTGTTGGCCACGAATAAAAAGTTATGAGAGGAAAGGTTATTTTGAAAGCAAGATTGTCATTGTGGCTTTCCTTGATTAAATTCTTGCAGCATTTGAGGAGAGTACTCCAGGTTAAGGCTTAATTTTTGACAAAATAGCACTTTGATAGGAAAAAAGATCTTCTAAAAAGTAGCTGGCTCTAGTGTTGGAGAATCCATAAAAGTGCAGGAAAATAAAGTGCTGGTATTAATTTTAATATATAACCTATTAAATGGAAGCAATAAAATGTTAAACAGAAATAAAATATTATATTATATTATTATTAGCATAAGGAAGACCATCCAAAGCAGTGTTGGATATTCAGGAAAGGGTCATCCCAGACTGGTTTGGGTTGGGAGGGAGCTTCAAGCTCATCCAGTTCCATGGCTAGGGACACCTTCCACAATCCCAGGTTGCTCCAAGCTCTTTGCCAAATCCAATTCCATGCCAACCAGCCCTTCCCAATCATTTGTCCCTGGGGGGTTGGTGGTGACCCCAGGGAAGGGCTCCTTGCAGCCGCCCTGGTGATGTTTTGGAGCTGCCATTGACCCTTGGGACACCCAGAGGTGTTTTCTGCTTGAGGATTGGCATCAGCACAAGGGTGAGACAGGTCCCAGGGATTTTATGGCTCTGATATTGATGATCCTTTTCCATATTAATTCCTAGCCCTGGTGTTATTGGAGCTGGGATAATAACAGTTTGTTACATTTGATTAGACTGTTCAGGCTCCAATCAGACCAACAGTAAATCCCTGGCTCACAGAAACGCTCCCATTCCAGCCCTGTGGAACAGCTGGGGTGTGACAGGCACGGGGAAGGGGCAGCCACAGCTCCTGCTCCCTGCAGACAGGGAGAGAGAAAATCCTCAGGGACCTTGTTATGGCTTTGAAATGGAGAATCCAGGGCAGGACAATGTGTGAGCACGGCAGGGAAGGGTGGCTGAGGACAGCCCGGGCTGGCTCCACTCCGCAGGGCACGGACGCTGCCCCTCCCAGCAATCATTAATGGCCAGGGCCTCAATTAACACCATTCCAGCAGAACTTCCAGCTGCACAGTTAATTAGAGGTCAGAAATGGCAGGAGCTGTCTCACCCAAACTGAGGGTGCTCCTCCTTTGCCAAAATGCAGCAGGGCTTTGTTCCTGCCTGGGCAGGAGCAGGAGGCACTTCCAGGTGGGAATCTCCTCGTTTTAACCCCTCTGAGCAGTGAGTGCCAGGAGCCACAGGCACCTCCCTGAGGGGGCTGGCTAAACCCACATCCCCTGTCCTGCTCTCCTGTCCCTGGAGCACCAAACATCCCAGGGAGAGCTGGGGGAGCAGCCACCAGTCCTTAAATCACATCCACAACCAGCATCCTGTTAAGTTCCTCTGCAGTCCTGTTCAGGGAGCGGCCTCAGAAGGTGTGGAGTAACAACAACGTGACTTTCATATCACTTGGAGAGAAAATACTTGAATGCACTCCTGATTTATCTTGGAAAGCAGTCCCTGCCACTGCAGCTGGAGCCGGAGCTCTCCTCCCCTGCTGGCTCCAGGTGATAAGCCCCGCACAGAGCTGATCATTGTGTCTCCTTTACCCAGTGACAAGATGCCTCTTGGTGTCCAAATTCTCCTCTGGAAGCTCCAACCTGAGTGATTTTCACCTGAGTGAAAAGCTTGTGAGGGACTTGGGGCTGTCCTGGATTTACGAAGAGGGGAGTTGCCGTGGGGTGGGAGAAATTCTGAGGTGGAGAACAGCCTGGAGCCAACCCCATCCTCAGTTACCTGCATTTCCCTGGTAATGGTTGTTCAGCACATCTGTTCTCAGTGACAAAACCCTGCTGGCACAAAAAGCCCCAGCCTGTGGTCACAGGGGTGGTGCAGTGACCATGCTGAGCCACCACGGCCTGGATGAGAGGTCCTGGTTATCCCACAAGGATCCCACACCAGGAAAAAAGCCCTGGAGAGAGGCAAATCTTCAGTCCTGGGTGTGGGGGCTCTGTTAGGCACGGCCTGGGAGCTTGCTGGTAAAAAGCTCATGCAGGGAACGAGGAACTGCCTGAGCAGAGGGTGGGATTTGCTCCTTTAGTGCCCCCAGGGTTATTTCAGGAAGTGTGGAGTGAAGAGTTGAGGGATTCTCCAGTCCCATGGGTCTGGGATGGAGCCTCCCCTGAGGTGTGTTCTGCAGGACTTGATGGATTCCACTGGAAGGAGGTTGATCCCACTGGGATGAGGCTCAGAGGGCACTGGGATGGAGCCCTGAGTCCTCAGTGCTGCTCCCACATCCAGGGCATGAGGGACAGGGCAGGCACAGCTGGAATGCTGCAGCCAGAAGCAAATTCCTGGGGCGATGCTGGGGGATCTGAGCCCTCCCAGAGGCTCCTCCAGCACTGCAGGTACAGCTCAGCCTGCCTGTGGAGCTATAGGATAACGTGGATTAACTGATTTAATTCCTTATATCCATGTTTCAACAACCACCGTTCAACTCCCCCATTTCACATGTTCCAGGCATGTTTGGGTGGCCTGTGTTTTATTCATTGCAAGTTCTTATTTTCCTGGTTCATTCTGTTTTGCCTAATAAAGTGCTTTCATTTGCCTTCATTTCCATATTGTACTGTAGCTAAAGAACAGAGATAAAGAGAGCTACGAGAAACTAGGAATAGATAATTGGTTAATTAAAACAACTTCCCTGGTATGTGCTTTATAACATATTGTTCTCACGGAAGCAGCAATCTGGTGAACTGCTCTGGATAGGTAATTCCAACTTCCAGCTGCCTTTAATGAGTGTATCCTGTAAAAGGGCTGGGAGTAATGGAATTTGGATAACCAGGCTCCCTTTCCCAAGCAGATTTGAGTGGCTTTGTATTAAATCTGTATCCAATTTTCTCTCCCCATCCACTGAAGACAATTTATAGTTGTCATGGGAATTTATCCACTGCACACCCACCCACCCTCTGCTGTCACCAGGACCTGTGGGAAGCACCTCGTGTGGAAAAGACACATTCCCAGCTGTGTCCCTTTCCTGAAAGAAGTTTGGATCAGGTGGGATACCATGGAGAGAGGGCAAATCCCTGCTCCAGACAGCAGGAGCTGGAGGGGACAGGATGGGATGCTGGGGATCAGGGTTGGGATGCTGGGGCTGGAACCTGCAGAGCTGTCAGAGATCCCACAGCAAGGGACAGGGACTGAGGAGCCAGGCCTGGGAGAGAGTGGGAAGATCTGGGATGAGAAGTGGCTGCTGCAATCCCAAAATCCATTCATCACTTGCCTAAACCAAGTCTGGAATCAAGGATCTGCCTGCAGGGACACCCTGGGCATGGGAGGAGCTGTTAATAACCCTTTGGAACATTCCCTTCTGTCCCATCTGCTCCCTTTCCATCTCTCTTGGTGTGTTTTCCATCTAATATTTAGGGTGGGTCTTTTCAGAATGGTGGAAGTCTGGGGAAACACATCCCAAAGCTCTGGACAGCTCTGGATCTGTGTCCCAGCAGCCTGGAGCAGGCAGAGGGGCCCCTGTGGGTCACTTTTTTAGTCTTTTGGGTCACTTGTCTAAACCTCCCCCCCAAAAATGGGTCTGACAGGTGCTGGAACTCCCCTCTCCCCACAGGAGAAATCCAGCTCTGTTTGAGCTGGAGATGAGGGCTCTGAATTCAGCTTCCTGATGTGTCCTTGTGCCCTGTGCACCATTGCAACAGCCCTCCAGACACCTGGATCCCTGCAGGAATGTCCTGAATTTCAACTGGAGCCCACCTGTGATGGAGAGGGGGTGGGATGCACACCTGCATCCAGGTAGCCCCCAGGAATCAGGCAGTGCTCTCTGCAGGGAGCAAAACAGGACCAAAAACTCCCCTCAAAACAAGCAGAAAAAAACCAGAGAAATAACAGGGAGCTCTGGTTTATTCCTCAGTTCCAGGTGATTTAAGTAATTGGAAAATCATAGTTGTGAAACAACTCTTTGCAGAGCATCATAATCAGCAGCACAGCTCAGCGGGGCTAAGTGCAGCAGAGAGGCTTTAAAGACCCCCTGAGCAATGAGCTTTTGGGGGAGCTGTGTCATTTGGAGATGGCATCTCTGGGAACAGCAGCTCCCAGCAAAAATATCGAGTCTGCAGGACCAGAAGGAAGCAGAGATTCAGGGAATGCTTGGGAGACTTTGCCAGCTTGCTGGCAGCCCCCGTCCTGCCCAGGTCCTGCTGCTGCAGGAACACAAACTGCAAATTATCCCTGACATTTCCACGGTGCAAAGAAAACTGTGAGCACGTGGCTGCTCGTCCCCACCACTCTGGGAGCTTTGGGAAAGCTCTGTGGGCTCAGAGGAGGGAGCTGGCTGCTCCCAGGAGTGCAGCCAAGCCAGGCTCAAGTGCCACCTCCACCAGGGCCGTGTGTCCCCGAGTGAGGCATTCGGATCACGCAAAGAACCCTCCACGTTATTAATTTTGACTCAGTGCTTTGAGTTCTGCTCTGAGCAATCCATAATCTCCAACCAAATAATCATAAAGGCCCTGCTGGCCTTGAAACATATGTCTCTGACAAGAGCAATAAACCTATTTATTGCTATTGTGGCCACTGCAGAAGAGCTCGTGTGATGTGTGAGATTTCCTCGGAAGGGGAGCCAGGCCTGGCATTAACTAAATAAAAATATTACTCCAAAGATCTACTGATCATGTATGTGGGCATTTAAATATCAGAGATAGTTACAGCCGTGAAGGCTGGGAGAGGGGGGAAAAAAAAAGACATAAAATGAGATTAAGACAGAAGGATAGAAGCTGCTGCCATAAAAGTAACTCAATAAACGAGGCGCCGAGCTCGAGCCTGCACATCCATGACCATAAACCCAGGGATACAGCAGGATCAGGACACAAAAGCTCCAGGAAGAGGAAAATGTTTCTTTAGCAGCCACAGGTTTGGCCGAAATGCCCCAGCCAGTGGAGCAGGGCACCAATTTGAGAGCTTTAGGAGCAGCCAGGGTCTATCTGTGGTGCTCAGTGGAGCAGAGCAGGCACTGCCCCAGAGGTTCTCAAGCAATAAATGGATTGGAGCAGTGATGATAACGTGTTTGCAGGAGAAAATTGCCTATATTGAGGCAGTGTCATGCTAGAACTCCCCAACAATAACAGGCAGGCTCAGAAAGAGGCAAAGAAACAGATTGGGGGAGATTTTCTGGCTTTTAAAGGAAATTAAACAAGATGGAAACACACTGAAAGAGAGCTGCACAAAAAGAGAGGAGCAGCATGGGCTCCGCTGGGGTGTCCTGAGATATTTAAGAACATGAATGTGGACAGGATCAAACAAGTTTTATGGCCTGAGCTCCTCTCCACTGCTACATAAAAATCAAGAGTCTTGTGGAAATGGAGTTAATTCACCATTGCATATGCAGACAGAACAGCTGTAATAAAAGGGAATGTGCTCCTTGGCTGCTATTTATTTTTCAAATGTTCCCACTAAAATCCTGGGGACAACAGCAGCAGGAGTGCAGGAGGACACTCCAGACTTTAATGGGGGGGAAGAATGAAATCAGAAATGGAGGGAGAACAGAAGGAATTAAAGGATGGCATTGCCCTGGGTAAAAAAGTGCAGGATCAATGTCAGGCTGAGATTATTACAGATTATAAGAGCAGTTCTAGGATTTTCTGCCTTCTTCACATCATCTGTGGAGGTCATAATCTGCCTGCAGCTGGAATAGGCTCCTGTGGATACCTCAAAGCAGTGGATGCCAGTGAATATTGCTCAGCTGGGGCTACTCAAATCCCAGATTCCCCCTCAACCCTCACTTCATGGCGAGGATAAACACACTGCCATATAAAAATACTGAATCCTAAAGTCAGGGATAGCTCTGACAGATGGAATAACACCAGACTCTGCCCTTAAAAATATCTATTTATTGGCTAGCAAATAACCTTTATGACAGAGTTGATGCCATTCGCTCACTTCCTGCCATAAAAAAGTTTATTCTGCCTAAACCACTTCCCATGAGCTTCTCAAGGGTGATAATATTGATGGGATGTGATAAGAGAGGGTCTGGGGTGCTCCAGGCCCCCCCAGTTGGCCCCAAAGGCAGAGGGGGAGCGGAGGTTTCCAGAGGAGCCTCGGCACAGCAGGAATGAGGCACGGGAGGGAGGGTGCAGCCCTTTCCCAGCAGTGTTTGGGATGTTAAGAGTGACTCGTCAGCATCAAAGCTGTCCTACTTCCCGAGCCTTATCATGTTTGCCAGAGCACAATTCAGGGAACAGGACTCCAGCACAAATCACATTCCACTGGAAGCCTCGGTGATAAATAAATTACATCCCTCTTCTGGAAACAATTTCCCGTGATCAATAATGAATAAAAAAAGTCAGGTCCAAAGCAGTGTTGTGACAGCCCCGCACAGAAGTGAGTGGCAGCCAGGATTTTGCTTCAGCAGCAAAATCAGGGCCTGATAAAACATCACATTTCCACAGGACTCCAAAGATACTGGAAAATAGGGAGAAAAACTCACATTCCACCCCCTCCAAAGAGCCTGGCAACACATTTTGTATAAAAAGCCTTCTCCTGCACAGAGCATTGCACAGACAGGGGTGGGTGTCCTGAGGCCAGGGCAGCTCCATCTGGGCACAAAAGCTGCTGGGATAAGGGTGCAAGGCCAGGAAAATGTTCTGTCCCAGTCCCACATTCCCTGGAAGCATCCTCAGTTCAGTAATGCTGAAGTGTGGCCCTGCTGCTCACAACATGCAGAGTTTGGGGCTGGGAGAAGAGATGGGATGTCCTGGCCACTCTGGTCCTTCACCATCTCAAACCTCCTGTGTGCAGCCCCTCCTCCTCTCTGCATTTTGGGGACATTCCAAGGTTGAATTGTCTCTTGCTAAAGGCATTTTCAACTCACAGCTCCTGCACTTCTAAATTTCAACTCCTCACCCATCCTGAGTGCCCCAGTCCAGCAACCCATAATGTTTATTGCCTGAAAGTGATGAGGAGAAGAGATGGGAAATAGGAGTCCCAAAACCTGTGTGGAACACACAGGATAAAAGGGTTGCAGCATGGGGAGGAGCTGCTCCAGTTTACAGCTGGATGACCTGTAAATAAATCCTGTAAAAAGATCATGGAATCCCAGAATGGGTTGGGTTGGAAGGGAGATTAAAACCGATCCCATCCCACCCCTGCCATGGCAGGGACACCTCCCACTGTCCCAGGCTGCTCCAGCCCCAGTGTCCAGCCTGGCCTTGGGCACTGCCAGGGATCCAGGGGCAGCCACAGCTGCTCTGGGCACCCTGTGCCAGGGCCTGCCCACCCTGCCAGGGAACAATTCCTCATTCCCAATATCCCATCCATCCCTGCCCTCTGGCAGTGGGAGCCATTCCCTGGGTCCTGTCCCTCCATCCCTTGTAAATATTCCCTCTCAATTTTTCTTGTTGGCCCCTTCAGGCACTGCAAGGCCACAGTGAGGTCACCCCAAAGCTTCTCCTCTCCAGGTTGAATATTCCCAATTCTCCCAGCCTTTTCTAACAGCAGAGCTGCTCCAGATCTCTCTGGCCTGGCCATCAGCACAGAGTGATCCTGCAGGGGCTGTTCCTTCCCTAGAAAATTCCTGTGATTTTCTGAGGACAATCTTGGGCCTAACCTAATTCTGGCCAGTAGGAACATGAAGCTCAGTTCCTGGAGCAGCCACATCCATGGGCTGAGACCTCTCTGTCCTGCTCATCTCTGAGCTCTGGGGCTGCCAGGGCTCAGCTAATCCTAGAATTCCCAGTTATTATGGTCTTTACTTAAAGAGTGCCATCCCCAGCTCGAAAGCAGGCATCAGCTTCACAGATAGAAACAGAATCACCAATGCAAATGACTGTGCTGACCACAGCCTGCAGTTCCAGTGACTCAGCTCCAAGCAGAAGGAGAAAGTGCAAATCCATCTGGATGAGGATTGCCTTAAAAGCCTCCTAAGGACCCCACTGCACAAAGCTGAGAACTTTTGTGCCTGGTGTAGCTGAGAAAAACAACACATTTTAAAAAAGCAAATCTTGATGAGAAGGGGGAGAATTGGGAGCTGTCTCAGGAGCAGTTCCATGATGGCAAAACCCCCCCCAATCCCACAGGTTTGGAAGGAGCTGTGCTGATCTGACAGCATCCCTGAGGGCTCCTGGAGCTGGCTCTGTGTGTGGAGGGTTCAGCAGACCCTCAGCTCTCAGCCCCAGGAACCAGAAAAGCAAAAAAAAAAAATCCACAGACACTGAAAGATTTGATCTACAGCCTTAGAAGAAGTTTAGATTGATGTAAAAATACAATACACAGATATTAAGCAAAAAAATCATAAACTTATGTTTCTATAGTTGTAGGTGAGAATGTGCCTTAAGTAAGGGAGAAATTGCATTGATAAGATGGTGAAGGGTTTATAATGTAAGGGTATAGCTGCACAGAGTAAGGTAATAGTTTAAAAGTTATAATAGAACCATATGTGTGGATGTGAGTTAGAAGCCCATTAGATAAAAGTATCCACAATGCAGTCGAAGTAAGTAAAGGTGATAAGTTAGAAAAACAAAATAAATCCTACGGCAACTGTCTGTTGGTTTAGAAAGTTATATATTACCTTGTAATGAAAAAACTTGTGACTGCTCTTGAGCTATGGCTGACTGCTTGCTCCTCTAAAATCTCATGGCCTCTGAGATTGATGTTTATCTAAACAATAAATCATTCTTAACTTGAAAATAGTCCCATCCCTTCATTTCTAACAGTGACAGTGATATCCCATGGCCAGTTTGGTTTCTGGCCTTCCCCACACACCAAACCCTGAATTAAATCTCAGCTGTGTCCTGGGGGATCAGGCCAGGGTGGGACTGTCCTGCTCTGCTCTGGGCTGGGGGGGCCTCACCTGGAATATTGCTGGCAGTTTGGGCACCATGTGTAAGAAAAACCATCAGGGGGTGTCCCCAGGAGGCTGTGAGGGTGGGGAAGGACCTCGTGAGGAGCAGTGTTGCTGTTAGGTCAGATGTGACACACACACACGTGATCGGGGTCCAAGAAGAAAAAGTTTTTATTCTGTGTGTTCTCCAGCTTATGTACTCCTAACAAAGCGTGATCTTAAGTCATTAATTACATCACAATAACTTCTTATATTCATCAGTGCAAAGCAATTAGCATCAATATAATTGGCAAAAGTTTCACAGAAATTTAATAAGGCACCTTTACACATCTGCTTATGCACGTAGTCAGCTTACAAACATTTTCATGGATCTTTTCTATTCTGTTTCCATGCTGATGGCCTTGTCTTCTTCCTTGCTAAGGATACACTTGAAAATCATCAATTGTTATTTCTTCTATTAACTCAGCTTTGCCTGCAGGCCGGTGGTGAAGCCCCTCCATAGAGCAGCTGAGGGGATTTGGTTTGTTCAGAGGAGAGGAGGAGGCTGAGGGCAGACTTGGCAGCCCCAGCTCCTCGTGGGGGTAGAGCAGGGACAGCTCCCAGCTCTGCTCTGGGACAGGGACAGCACCCACGTGTGGCATTCACATTCTCTGGACAGAGACAGATAATTCTCTCTCACAGGATGTTTCCTGGAGAAGCACAGAGAGAAGAAGAGAAACAAGTCTTATCTCCACTTGCTGCTCCTGTTGTTTTTGCACATGTGGAATGTGTTAGGAAGATTATTTACCTGAAGTGATTTGGCAATTAGATTCTGCTGAGGATTGTTTTATTTCCTTGGTTAATTGGCTTAAAGCTGTGTCCTGGCTGTCTCAGACAGTCATGAGTTTTTCTTTAGTATTCTTTGTAGTATAGTATCTCTTTAATAGAGTATAGTATTAATGTAATATAGTATAGTTTAATAAAGCAATTATTCAGCATTCTGAATCAATGGAGTCAGATGCCAATTTTTCCCTACGTGGGAGGCTCCCAGCATTTTATACCCTGGAATGGCTGGGGCAGGGCCAGGCTGGATTTTGGGAGAAGTTTCTCCCCCCAGAGGGTGCTGGCGCTGCCCAGGCTGCCCAGGGAATGGGCACGGCCCCGAGGCTGCCAGAGCTCCAGGAGCCTTTGGCTGCACGGGGGGATTGCTGGGGGGCCAGGAGCTGGATCATGATCCTTGTGGATCCCTTCCAGCTCAGGATATTCTGGGATTCTGTGATTACTCAGGATATTCTGTGATTGCAGTGCTGGAGCTCACAGCCAGCTCCACTTTCCCCTCACAGGCTGAGTCAGAGCACTCTGAGCAGCAGATCGGGGAGGGAGGGAAACAGGAGGAGGAAGCAGCTGCTCCTCTCCCAGCACAGAGCACGAAGCTTTTCAAGTCCCTGTGTCTGGTTTCCTGCTGAAAGCAGCCCTGATTCCATCTGAGTCAGCCCAGCTCCCTCGCAGGGTGCCGTGGCTGCAGGTGGGGCTGGCAGAGCTGCCCAGCCCTTCCCCAGGACAGGCACCCCCAAATCCTTGACACCTCACTGCAGACACCTCAGGGCATCCCATGCCAGCCCTTGCCCTCCTCCAGACAGGAAACAGTGAGGAATTGTCACCTGCATGCTGTGACTGGGCTGATACCCTCCTGCTGCAGAGCCCACAGCAGTGACACATTCACAGCCTCTCCTTTCTTCCTCTGACTCACTTGCTTTTGTAGAATTTGGTATTTTAGAGTTGGAATGAAGAGCTTTAAAGTACCTTGGAGGATTATCTGTGGCTTGTGAAGCTCCTGGATGTTCCTCTGAACCTCTGGATTGAATATGAGGGCTTGAGGGTACATCTGGGTCTATCTAAAGTGGACACAAGGACATGTATTTATTATTCCATAGTAGGCTCTATATAATCCCGAGGGCTCAGGGATCAGGAAGAATTCCTATTTCTGTCACTGGATGTATTACTGGGGGTTTGGGGTTGGTTTTTTTTCCTTCTGTAACACCAACAAGAAGCTGCAAGTAAAGGCAGATTTGGTTTGGGAAGATGCATTTTGACCTGATCACCAGATCTGGGATCAAGAAGGAGATTTTCCTTAAATCAAGGATCACAGGGATGCTTTTCTATTTCCCACTTTCTTTATGACATGGATTTGCACTCTCAAAGGCGTCCTGGATGTTTTTATCAGGCCAAGACCCTCCAGTTGCAGGAGCCCACAGCAGTGGCCCATTCACAATCTCCCTCTCCTTGTTTTTGAAGTCTTTGATATTTTAGACTTGGAATGAAGAGTTTTGAAGCACCTTGGAGAATTATCTGTGGCTTGTGATGCTCCAGGATGCTCCTCTGAAGCCCTGGATTAATTCCTGTTTCGGAGTTGCTGTTGTCCATGCTCCAGCTCCGGGTGTGATCCAGGGAGGCACCCAGGAAAGTCCCTCCCAGGGTTATCCTGCCTGATCCTCAACAGTTCACCAGAAACACTCAGAAAATCATGCTGAGTGGCTGTAATAAGCTGCTCTAATAATGTTCTCAATTAATTATCAGCTCTATCTTTTTAGCAGCTGTCCTGCTATTTTATGGAGGAACAGTGTGGAGCAAACTCACTTGAGCAATGTGGTTCTGGTCTGTGTTTCAGCCCTGTGTTCCCCTCTCACTGAAGCTTTCCCAGTATTCCACATTTTCACAGGTTGTGTCATTAAGCCCCAAGTTCCCCAGGAGTTTCTCCAAAGCTCAGTGCACAGCATCTCTAATTTAAATGCATTTGCCTCAATAATACAATTTAATAACTACCACAGTTACAGTTTAGAATGAAAAATAACTCCTTAGCTCCTTAAACTTGCAATATTCTGTCCTTTTGGCTTCTTTTAATTACTAAGCAGAAATATTTTTGGAACATATTTAACTTTCCAGCAACACTTCCATCAATTTTATCATTCCCATTTAGCAGCAGGCTTTACACCAGCATTAGATCCCTTTTAATACCTATTATCAGATTTCTTTGAGTCCTAACACTTGGCTGTTTTCTTCTTTTGTTCCTTACTTCCCTAACTAGACTTTCAAATAATGTAATAGCTCAGCTTAAAAGGTAAAGCCCAGATAATTGGGACTGGATTAATTAATTTCTCTTCCCTCCTTTCCAGAGGTGTCTGCACTCACAGCCACTGCCTGTCACCTGCATTTAAAGAACTATCTTTACCTAGAGCAATATTGTATAAATGCAGAGATCCTTCATGTGCATTTACTATGGAGGCACTGGTGGCCATCCAGCTACCAATTTTTCCATGAGAACAGAGGAACTGGAGAGGGGACAAGCAGAGGTTCCAGTGTGATGGCACTCACAGACCAGTTCATTCTTTTTTTTTTTAATGTAGAGACTTTGCATTACTCCAACAAGGCAAATAATCTGGGTTTATTCCTCTATTTTGCACAGCAGAGCTGGGGGTTGGTTTTTGATTAATCAGGCAATGAAAGCCCTCCTGGGAACCAGCAAATTCTCCTTCACCACAGCTTGGGCTCAAGTGGCAAAACCATCTCCCCAGCCTGCTCCTCCTGTCCCTCCCAGGCCATTCCCATCCCTCTCCCAGCAAAAATGAGGGGAACCACTTGAATTCCTGTCTTGGTTTGAACAGACAGGTGTCTGCTAAGGAAGGCAGGAGCCTCCCCTGAAATGGAAAATGTGAACCCCCTCCCTCTGAATTGATATAATATTGAAATTAAGGGGCTTTCAGGCAAAGAGATGGGAACAGGAATAACAGTTCTTTACTAGGAAAATTAAGATACAAATGCAATAGTGCAAACAGAAACCAAACCCCTGCCAGGCTCAGAGCAGGCCCTGCCCCCTGTGTGTCAGGGGGTGGCACAGCCCCATCCCATGGGGGCTCAGCCCTCCTGCAGTGCCAGCTGTGGTTCTGCTGCAGCAGGGATCCTGCACAAGGGGGGAGTTTTCCTCTGCAGCTCCAGGGCTGCTGCAGATGGGCCTGGGCTCCCTCTGGGAATGCAGGGCAGCAGAAAGCTGCTCCTCTGGGAATGCAGTGGGCAAAGGCTGCTGTGCTGTGCCAGGCTCAGATTGGATCCAGGTAGGAATGCTTGGCTCCTCCCCTGGGCGCAGCATCTCCCCATGGGATGCTGGAATTGGATCAGCCCTGCAGGGACACTCAGTGGCCATGGACAGCAGAGATCTCCTGGAGGGAGGATTGGCTGTGGCAGAGATAAAGAAAAAACTGCCCCATGAACAGCAGAGAACTGCCCCAGCTCTGACAAATGGCAAATAGAACACACACCCCAGCCTAAGACAATTCCCTAGGAGAATGTGGGGTCTGGATCAACTCCAGGCTGGGACCAGCCTGTCGCAGACATCTTTTGCGAAAATCCTTTTCTTTGGGATTTTTCCTTCTGAGAAGCTGAGAGGCCTCAGAAACAGAATGTAAACAATGGTTATCTGCTGCTGTGGAATGCAACAGGTGGATCCATGATTGGTCTCCTGTGGATGTTTGGATTTGGTCACCAGTCATGGCAGAGCGGGCTCTTCTCTGTCCGAGCCAGCTGCTTTTGTTAGCATTCTTTCTATTCTATTCTTAGCTAGCTTCTGAGAGGAAACCTTTCCTTCTATGTCTTTTTAGTATAGTTATAATGTAATATATATATAATAAAATAATAAATCAAGCCTTCTGAACATGGAGTCAACATTCTCGTCTCTTCCCTCATCCAAGAACCCTTGTGACCACTGTCACACCAGCCCCTCCCCACATCCCCATCAGCCTCTTGCTGCTGTCACCCACCCAGCTGAGCCCCCAGGGAGGCTCCAGCCACTCTGTGACCAGGAATTGTGTCCCAGCTGGAGGAAGGGGATGCTCCTGGACCAAGCAAAGAGAGGTTTCAAAGGCAGCAGAGGTGTCACAGCTCTGGCCACTGAAGGGCCCAGCCTTGGCAGCTCCCCAACATTTGGGGTCTGCCAACAGCTGTAGGGAGAATTGTAAGGGGGCACAGTATGTAATCTTATCACCCAATGAGTTGCAGCTGGGGCCAGTTAAGAACCACACCTGTGACCAATTACAATCAAGTAGCATAAAAGGGTGGAGTCAGAGTCAGAAGACTGTTACAAGGAGATGGCTGCTGTGAGGACTGGGAGAGTCTCAGGAGAAGATGGTGAGTTCCCCTGGAGGGGATGAATAATTCCAGAAGAGGGCAGACCCCAGGAGAGGCTTGGAGAATCCCTAGAGAGGATGGACTCTGAAGCTCCCAGAAGAGGACAGACCCCAGGAGTGAGTTGGAGAATCCTAAGAGGATGGACTCTGAAGCCTGTGGCCATGCCAGGGCTCTGTAGCAATTTAGCAGCAATATCCTTCATTGGATTGCTGCTGGATTAGCTGCAGATGCTTCTGGCTGTGTGCTTCAGAACAAGCCCCTGGAGGGGATGGACACTGTAATATATAAGTATGGTTGTAATGTTTACTGTAGAGTAGAAGTATTGCTGTGAAGTGTATGGGGCAGCTGTGACCCACGGGTACGGAGTGGGGGAGGCGGCCATGGTGTAGCTGAGAGTGGCGGGTGGAAGCCACAAGGAGGTCTGGACCTGATTTTCTCCAATCAAGACAGCTGGAAGTAGGTGAGCCACCAACTAGTAATAATGGGACATTTGAAGTCTTTGCTTTGTGTTATGACCGCCTCAACAAGAAGAGATAGATGCTGTAGTAGTGTAACTGTTATAATGTATAAGTTGTAATGTATTGCTGTAATATAGAAGTATTGTTGTATTGTGTATACTGCTATAATGTATTACTGTAATGTATAAATATTGTTGTAAACGTGTTTAATACAACAAACAGCCCCATGGTTCAGCTCAGCATCTGCTGCTGCTGGGGTGGGCAGATCCCCCTGGGGTCTGTCCTGCCCCAGCTCTCTGAGCCTGGAGGGGAGGTGGGACTCATCCCTAGGGGGATGTGGGGCTGCTGTGCCCTGCTGGAGAAGCCAGGCTGGAGCAGAGCAGTGGCTTTGCCCATGCCACGGCCTTTGGAAAAGCAGCAGCATTTCCTGGCATGATGCAGGACTTCCCTGCATCCGTGCAGGCACATTGAGGCATTGATTTCATAAATGCTGGTGTTATTTGGAGGAGCTCCCTCATGATCCTCTCCATCCTGCCCCGCTGCTGTGCCCCCCAAGCCTGATCCCAAAGTGGGGACGGAGGAGTGCAGGGGGTTGGAGAGGACAGGCCAGGAGGTGGCCAGGCAGTACCAGGCAGCAGCCAGCATGCCCAGGCAGGCTGGGAGAGCCCTGCAGGAGGCTGAGCCAGCCCTGAGAGCTGCTCTCCCCTCCCCGGTGCCTCCCCCCAGCTCTCCCCGCGCTCCCTCCCCTGCCCTGCGGTTCTACAGCTATAATCAAATCATAACTTTTATTAAATTTGAGATTACTTTTTAATGGAATCAATTTCTTGTGTGGTGCTTTTCTCTTCTGCCCCACGGCTCAGCCACGCTCTGCACTTTTGTGGTTTTACTCGGGTTTTTATCTCTGTTGCTGCCTTAATGCCAGGCCCTGGGTGAGCACCCTGACCCTGTCCTGCCTGAGAGGGACACTTGTCCCATGGCCTGGTGTCCCCAGAGCAGGAATTCCTGCTGAGGGACACCACAGGACCAGCAGGATTTGTACCACATTCCAGCTGGCAGTGGGGATGGAATCAGCAAGAAATTTTCCCCCTGCAGTGAAGGGAGCCCTCCCCTTTCCCTTTGGATTTGGGGCTGCATTGGAAAGCCTGTGCTGGATCCAGTGGCTGTGGAGCTCCTGGAGGCAGCTGAGGGGATCTCATCCTCTTCATCATCCCTTCTAGGAAGTCAGAAATTCATTCTCTTCATCATACCCTATAGGAAGACAGAAATTCATCCTCTTCCTCATCCCCTGTAGGAAATAGAAATTCATCCTCTTCCTCATTCTCTGTACAAAGTCAGAAATTCATACTCTTCCTCATTCCTTGTAGGAAGTCAGAAAATCATCCTCTTCCTCATCCTCTGTAGGAAATAGAAATTCATCCTCTTCCTCACCCCCTGGGGAAGTCAGAAATTCAGCCCTCACTGGACACGATGCCTGTGGCTCTGTGAGGATTTCCACACCAGGACAGCCCCATGTGGACACCCTCAAGCACTGCAGCTCAAACCTTCCCACCTTTGTGGCTTTTCAGTTTCCTGAGAACCTTCTTGCCCAAAATGGCTTCATCTTTGCAGTTTTATGTAACTTTCCCCTCGTCCTCCCCTCCTCTCCTTGTGCTGCTTCCTTTCTTTTTCTTCCCCAACACCTACAGACTGTATTATATCCTCTGATGCAAAAGCCCCGTTCTGCTTTCACTTGTAACCATATAATGACAACAAGAAAAATAACAGTGACAGCTTTTATTTGGTCCTCCTCCTGCTGATGTTCTTGAAAAGGAATTTCAGATCCTAACTTCGGATCTCACATTGAAATCTTTTGGATTCTGCAGCTTTCTTGGTGAGGATTTTCTAAATCCTGTATTTTCTAAAGCCTTATTTAGGAGCCACAGGTCAGGCTGTGTCCTTATTGGTTCAAGACCTGGCTCTAATCCAGGCATCCCTCTCCCAAAAAGTTCCCCTCAGTTTGGAATTACCTGAGTGCTGCAAAGATGGATGTTCTGCTCCGAAGGCACGCGGAGCGTGGGCTTGTGGGCTTTGTGCTGTCTATTACAAAGGAGTTTCATTGAATTTCTGGGGGAATTTAAATCTAATTCCTCCAAAACAAATAAAGATGCATTATCTGGAGCAGTTTCTTCAGATGAAGCTGGAGCAGCAGGTCCTGAGCCCAGACATGTGCAGAGGAGCCCTGAGGCTGCAGGAGCAGCACATGGAGCAGGGAAGGGGAGTCAGGGAGTACAGACCCCGCAGGGGGGTTAATAATGTGGGACAACCACCCCAAAAAGTTCCATATCCTGACTTTTTCCTTTTTTCAGCCTGTTTGATGCTCATGTTCCCACCAAGAGCATCCTGAATGTTTGTCCTGACCACAGTCCCTGTGTTCATCCCACTGCAGGGGGATGGAGCTGCTGCAGCCAGGCCAGAGGAGGCTCCAGGATGAGCAGAGGGATGGAGCAGCTCTGCTGGGAGGAAAGGCTGGCACAGCTGGCATTGTTCACCTGCACAGGAGAAGCTTTGGGGGGACCTCAGTGTGGCCTTGCAGGGCCTGAAGGAGCCCCAGGAAACCTGGAGAGAGACAATTGACAAGGGATGGAGGGACAGGACCCAGGGAATGGCTCCCACTGCCAGAGGGCAGGGATGGATGGGATATTGGGAATGAGGAATTGTTCCCTGGCAGGGTGGGCAGGCCCTGGCCCAGGGTGCCCAGAGCAGCTGTGGCTGCCCCTGGATCCCTGGCAGTGCCCAAGGCCAGGCTGGACACTGGGGCTGGGAGCAGCCTGGGGCAGTGGGAGGTGTCCCTGCCATGGCAGGGGTGGCACTGGATGGGCTTTGAGGTTCCTTCCAACACAAACCTGCCTGGGATTTTCTGAACCTTCTCTTCTGCAGAAATAAAGTTGAGCTCTGCTGTTTGATTTATTCAGTACAAACCAATATAACCTTTTCCCTCCAATCCTGGCTCTATCTTTAAGTTTAATAAAGAATCCACCTATTTATTAGAGTTGGAATGTGTCTGCCTTGCTGTACCTGAAATATCTTCCATGGCTGAGCATCCATGAGGCCAGAACAGGGTTGTCCATAATTAACACATCTGCAGAGGCCATCACAGCATTAAACCCCTTCCAAAAGAGCATCAAATGCTTCTTTTGGGAATTTGCAGGAGACTTTATATTGTTCTTTGTATCCCTCCTAAGATGGAACCCAGAGCTTTCTCCAAACTCAAGAAATCTCTCATGTAGTGACAGGGAGATGAGAAGTTCTGAGTCTGCAGCTATTCAGGTAACTTTGCTCTGTCTCCTCCTCTCAAAGTCTGATTTTATTTCTCAGCCAAGTCCATTCTGGCTGTATCTGTTCCTGGGAACAAAAGGATGTTATTCTTTGAGCTTCATTTGAAATGCTCTTCCATGGTCATTTATGAAAAGCATAAAAATAGCTTCAGTCCTGAAGCATGAGACACATCACCAAAAGCTATAAATAAATAAATAAATAAATATCTGAATAGATATTTGTGTGTGTTTGGGTGTAGTTTTTAAGGATGACATTCCCCCTTTTTTTTTTTTTTTTTTTTTGGCCTGGGCATGTGGGGTTTATTTCTGCAAAGGGCGAAGTTTTTTTTTTCCCAGTCTCACACAAATCACCAGGACTGGGGAGCTGCAGCTCTGCCGTAACTCTGCCTGTAATTAATAAATCATCTGAAGAGCAGAGAGTAACAGGTCCACTTTGAGGGCCAACAAGAGACTTCTAAGTATAGAAGTCTTTGAAAAATTAAAATCAGAGTCCATTTTGGTGTCCTCTCTCAGCTCCTAGATTTCTGTGGCTCCAATCCATGGGGAAGCTGAAGTTTTGTCAGTCTGAGCCCCCCTACAGGTCCAGCAGATGGGAATGGGGACTGGGCATGGCTCCAGCCCCGTGGAGCTCAGGGATGGATGTGCCCCTTTCCCAAGGATGGGGCTGGTGGCATTCCCATGGCTTTTCCCACGCTTTGCTGGTGAGAGCAGCATTTCAAACCCTGATGTCTGGCTGGTTTTTGAGCCTCAGGTTGCAATCAGTAATTAACTCTCTCTGTTACACTCCTCAATCAAACTGTGACATTCTGGCTGCTTCTCTCCAGTTTTATTAAGTCAAACTGGATCAAAAGATAATTTCCTACAAAACCCACATGGTCCCAAGCTTGGCCATCCTTGGTGACCTGTGCAAGCTTTGCAGTGCTCCAACACTTACCTGACACCTCCTGCCTGTCTCCCTGCTCCCAACACCCAGCTGGAAAATATCTTTCCCGCCCTGTACAGGGATAGCCATTGTGGAAATACCCATTTCATTCTCCAAGGCACCTGAGCTACCTGTCCCCATTTACCTCCCTGGGCTGGTGGCTCCTGATTGCCACCCCATGCCCCCTGACTGCTCCCCTGTGTCTGGGTTTGAACAGCCAGTTCTGCTAAGGAAGGCAGGAGCCTCCCCTGAAATGGAAAATTCAAACCCCCTCCCTATGAATTGTTATCATTTTGAAATTTAGGGGCTCTCAGGCAAAGATATGGAAGCAGGAATAACAGTTCTTTACTAGGAAAATTAAAATACAAATGCAATAATACAAACAAAAACCAAACCACTGCCAGAGTGAGAGCAGTCCCTGCCCCCCTGTGTGCCAGGGGGTGGCACAGCCCCATCCCATGGGGGCTCAGCCCTCCTGCAGTGCCAGCTGTGGTTCTGCTGCAGCAGGGATCCTGCACAAGGGGGGAGTTTTCCTCTGCAGCTCCAGGGCTGCTGCAGATGGGCCTGGGCTCCCTCTGGGAATGCAGGGCAGCAGAAAGCTGCTCCTCTGGGAATGCAGTGGGCAAAGGCTGCTGTGCTGTGCCAGGCTCAGATTGGATCCAGGTAGGAATGCTTGGCTCCTCCCCTGGGCGCAGCATCTCCCCATGGGATGCTGGAATTGGATCAGCCCTGCAGGGACACTCAGTGGCCATGGACAGCAGAGATCTCCTGGAGGGAGGGTTGGCTGTGGCAGAGATAAAGAAAAAACTGCCCCATGAACAGCAGAGAACTGCCCCAGCTCTGACAGATGCAAATAGAACACACACACCCAGCTACATCTTTCAAGCTGAGACACCCTGGCACAGTGGTCCCTCTCATTCCAGGCTGGAATGAGCCTGGGAAGGTGCTGGGTGTCTCCTGCCCCCTCCCTGCTTGCCCAAGGCACAGGGACCTGAGCAGTGTCTCCCCAGGCTGCCGATTTCCCTGGGAACAGGGAATACAAATGCTGTCCCCCAGCCTCGGAGGGAAGCACATTTTTCAGTGCCACCTCCAGGAGGACAGCCTGTCCTTCCTGCAGAGCCATCCCAGCGTAGCAGCCGAGCTGCAGACAAACATTATGTAAATGTCTGTTCCACAGCCACGCTCACAAACCTTCTTGTGCTTCATTAGGTCATTGGCAGAGAACGGCAGTGCAGCCTCTCACATTTGCATCCTCTCCATCAGAGGCTGCTTCCAGCTGGTGCCTGTTGTCCTGGCTGGATTTTTTAGGAAAAGGGCTTGTTCCTGCTGCTGAGGATGCCACTGGAGGCCTGGATCTCCGTGTGAGGTGTTGACCTGCTCTGTCTCCTCATCCACACCTCCAGTGAAGCTGCACTGGAAGAGCAGAGAGGAAAAATAATTGCAAAGGACAAATGGAGTCAGCCCAGGCTGTCCTGTGGATCACAACACCCTTGGACTCTTCCTTTTGTCCCCATGCTCATGGGCTGCTCCAGGGCTCCAGGACAGGGATGAGAATGCAGCTCCCAGCAGGAACAGACCACAGCCCCTGGGAAAGGGCTCATTTTCCAAACAATCAATGCACACAGGACGCTCCTTACAGCAACAACAATTTTCTTAAAAATGAAGTTTCTCTGCCAAACGTCCTTGAATTTTGCTCTGATGACCCTGAGTCCTGCTGTGCATTGCTGCTTTCCAGGGATGCTCACAGGATGGGGGGTTTTAGGTTTGTGTTCTGATTTATGGTGTTTTCCATCATTTATGGAGTTGCTGTTATGTGCTTCCTCTGCACAGTCCTGTGACCGTTCCCATATGGATTTCCCAGAGCTCAGCTCTTGCCCTGCCTGCTCTGGAGCTCTTCCTCCCAGTCTGCCCAGTCCAAACCAGCCCCATGTGCTCTGTCCTTATACTGCTCCCCCTCAGCTGGTCACCTTCTGTCTCAGGAGATTTCTTCCCTGATCCTTTGTCCAGGACATTTGCACTCCAAATCCATCTGGGATTGAGAAAGATATCCAGCACTTCCTGGCATGGAAGGTTTTACTCAGAAGGAGCACAGGATGAGTGGTTCCCTCCTATTCCAGGCAAGGAAAACATCAGAAATAATAAATTCTGGCCAAGGAGGACAATGGGATCCTGGAGTGCCTGAGGAAGAGCATTCCCAGCAGGTCAGGCAGGATCCTGCCCCTGTGCCCAGCCCTGGGGTCACCTCTGGGCTGATCCTGCCCCTGTGCCCAGCCCTGGGGACACCTCTGGGCTGATCCTGCCCCTGTGCCCAGCCCTGGGGACACCTCTGGGCTGATCCTGCCCCTGTGCCCAGCCCTGGGGACACCTCTGGGTGCTGTGTCCAGCTCTGGATCCTCAGCACAGCAGGGACAGGAGCTCCTGGAGCTGAGCAAGGGCCTGGAGCATCTCTGTGCCCAGGAAAGGCTGAGGGAGCTGGGGCTGCTCAGCCTGGAGAGGAGCCCCAGGGAGAGAGAGGGGCCTCAGCCCTGGCTGTCCCTGGGTGTCCCAGTCTGTCCCAGTCTGTCCCTGTGTCCCCCAGTCTGTCCCTGTGTGTCCCTGTGTCCCTGTGTCCCCCCTGTGTCCCCCAGTCTGTCCGTGTGTCCCCCAGTCTGTCCCTGTGTCCCAGTCTGTCCGTGTGTCCCCCAGTTTGTCCCTGTGTCCCAGTCTGTCCCTGTGTCCCAGCGTGTCCCTGTCCCCCAGTCTGTCCGTGTGTCCCCCAGTCTGTCCCTGTGTCCCAGTGTGTCCCTGTCTGTCCGTGTGTCCCCCAGTGTGTCCCTGTGTCCCCCAGTCTGTGCCTGTGTCCCTCAGTCTGTCCCCGTGTCCCCCAGTGTGTCCCTGTGTCCCAGTCTGTCCCTGTGTCCCCCAGTCTGTCCCTGTCTGTCCCTGTGTCCCCAGTCTGTCCGTGTGTCCCCCAGTCTGTCCCTGTGTCCCAGTGTGTCCCTGTCTGTCCGTGTGTCCCCCAGTCTGTCCCTGTGTCCCCCTGTCTGTCCCTGTGTCCCAGTCTGTCCCTGTGTCCCCCAGTCTGTCCCTGTCTGTCCCTGTGTCCCCAGTCTGTCTGTGTGTCCCCCAGTCTGTCCCAGTCTGTCCCTGTGTCCCAGTCTGTCCCTGTGTCCCAGTCTGTCCCTGTGTCCCCCAGTCTGTCCCTGTGTCCCAGTGTGTCCCTGTGTCCCAGTCTGTCCGTGTGTCCCCCAGTGTGTCCCTGTGTGCAGGCTCAGGGCAGCCCCAGGCTCTGCTCCAGGCCCAGCCATGGCCCCAGAGCCACGGGCAGGGCCTGAGCCCAGGAGCTGCCCCTGCCCAGGAGGCAGAACTGCTGCCCTGGGCAGTGCCCAGCCCTGAGCAGATGGTGCAGAGGCTGTGCAGTGTCCCTGCCTGGGGACATTGCAGAGCTGTGAGCATGCCCTGCTGTGCCCTGAGCTCTGGGATGGCCCTGCTGGAGCAGGGAGGTGACACCAGGTGAACCCTGTGGTCCTCTCAGGGATTCTGACCCACTCTGGGATCTGTGACCACTCAGTATTTGTAAGAACTTACCCAGTTCCTTCTCCTGTGCCTGAAAACCTCTCCTCTTCTCCCTCTGACTCTTCTCACACATTCAGGTGGGGGAGCTGATCCAAACCCTTGGATTTTCCTGCCTGAACGCCTCCCTCGGGCAGGAGATCTTCACCCTGTGCTCCCAGCATGAGGAGAACCTTGAATATTCCAAGTAATGCTCCTCCATCCCCATATTTAATGCACCTGTAATGCCATTCCCTTAAAATATAAAAAGCAGGGGGAATATAGAAGTAGATATAGTGCCTCCATAGCATTCTAGAAGTAAATATAGTGCTTACCTGGAAGAAAGCACTGCAGGAATACTAAAAGTGAGTTGTTTGGTTTGACAGAGCACAATGAGCACCTGCCTTCATTACTCTGCTGAAATACAGGCTGCTCCAAGGCATTTGGATAATTATTTGTGTCATACACTTATTTATTTATTTTGCCTTTAACCCAGCCTCGGTGTGCCAAGGATTTTGTGGAGAAATTCTCACACTCTGTGTTTGTGTGTGTGTAGGAAGCTGCAACAGTTTCCTAATTCTTTGTGGAATGACAAGAATCGTTTGTTTGTTGTTTTTATTTTAATCCTGAAAATGAACATTGGTAATCACTGTTCTATGGAGAAGCAGCTCAACACATTCCTGCAAACTCTGCTGAAAGCAAGCACGGGAAATTTCACCCTTGGAAAATATTTTGCAAAATATAAGGCGTGAATTTGAACACACAAAATCAATTTTTTTTGCATCCTTGGCAGCAAGAGCCTCACTCAAATTTCTATTAAGCTCTGAGAAGGCTGTTTTGTGTCAGGAAAGACAAAGTCTTCCTTGGATTTTCATCCACAGATGCTAGGCTTCTAATGAAAAACACAGATAGGAGCAAAACTAGTGGGGTTCGATGTTCCTTCTGTACCAAGCTGATAATTAAACATTGGGAAAAGGAATCCAAAACCCTAAAAATGGATGTAGGCCAAAAAATTGAGTTGGGAATGGGCAATCTCTGCAGTGTTTAACAGCCCTGTCCCTCATGGTGTCTCTGCAAAGCTGGAATTTTCAGGGGGGGATGCAGGAGGTCGTAGGGTGGGCATGGAAATCAGCAGGTCCTGGATCAGCAGAAGGAATTAGGGCAGGGAATTCGGGCTAATAAAGCTCCTGAATCCAAGCCCTGTGCCAGCAGCAGGGTTGCACTTCCCAGGGAAGGACATGAGGAGGAATGTGGGATGCAGCTGGAGCACCTTTTCTTTTAAAAAATATCCATAATTCCCTTTACAGTTTGGCTGATGGAAGATATTTCTCTGAGTCAGGAGGGGACAGGGGGATGCACTGACCAGTGCTGTGTTTGTGTGTGTGAGTGAGCTGGGAAAGCACCAAATCCTTGGATACCCAGGTTTTCCATAGGCAACACACGCACAAGGTCCAAGTGTCTGAAGGAGGACTACAAGGAAGGTGGAGAGAGATTTCCAAGGGTTGGAGAGACAGGACACAGGGAATGGCTCCCACTGCCAGAGGGCAGGGCTGGATGGGAGATTGGGAATGAGGAATTGTTCCCTGGCAGGGTGGGCAGGCCCTGGCACAGGGTGCCCAGAGCAGCTGTGGCTGCCCCTGGATCCCTGGCAGTGCCCAAGGCCAGGCTGGACAGGGCTGGGAGCACCTGGGACAGTGGGAGGTGTCCCTGCCCATGGCAGGGGGTTGGAATTGGATGAGTTCAAGGTTCTCTTCCAACCCAAAACCATTGTGGGATCCAATGACTCTGCACCTCTGAAATGCTGAGATCTGCCTGCAGAGCTGCCCCAAGGTTTTCTGTGATCTAGTGATTTTAAGTGCAAAGCTCCCAGAGTCTGTGGGAGGCTGAGGATGGGTCCTGTGGGAGCTGTGGGTGCTCTGGCCTCAGACCACCCCTCATTCCTGGGCAATGAGTCCCTCCAGACTTGTTCTCCTGCTGCTCTGAGCATTGTCCCGGGATTCTCAAGGCAGGGAGAGCCTTCCCCTCCATCCTCTCCCCATGGGCAGCAGAGTCCCTGCTGGCACAGTGCCCATAGCTCTGGCTGCCCTGGCTGTGCTGCCCCAGGGCTCCAGGGCACCCTGGTATTGCCTGTCAGGGAGATTGGTGGCATCTGAGCTGCCAAACTTCCCGAGCCATTTACAAAGCGCCGCTCGCCCGGCCCCGCTCGCGGGTGATGAATGGAGTTATTATATCTGCACAATCTTATCCTGCCCCCCAGCAAAACTCCCTGCGAGGGCTGGGCAGGCTCACGGAGCACTGATCACATTTGTCTTGCTGGGAGAGGGAGAATTGAGGGCTGCAATAAGCAGCGTTAAATAGCCAAGGGTGTGGGATTACAGCTGGGCTGCTCCCGCCTGCTGCCTCTCCCAGCAGCTTCCCGTGGCCTCCCCATCATCCCCGAGCATCAGGAATGGTTCCTGGAGCTCTCCTCCCATCTTCTGGTGTGCCTCAGGTGGGAAAATCAGCTTGGGTGCTCCTGGTCTGAGGTGGGGTCACCTGATGCCACAGGCAGGACTCTCCTGGTTGGGGCACCAGTGGATGCTGTCCCCAGGCTCTTTTCTCTCCACCCTCCTCTTCCCTGCCTTGGGAATGTCGTGTGCACAGCAAAGCCCAGGTGTAAGGGCACCTGCAGGAAATGACCTTTCCTCCACACCTGCTGTAGCACATGTGCTGCTTAGACAGGGCTAATTAATGAGTAAGACTTCGTTAATCCTCCCAGGCTTTGGGAATGGTGACTCATCACTGGCTCAACCCTCATGCCCGGTGTTCCCTCTGCAGCTGCAGCCAGGATGGGCATTTCTGTGGCACAGGAGTCACCCCGGGCAGCAGGAAGGTGCAGGCCTGGTGAAGGACTTGCAGAGAGTGGTCTGGAGCCCCAAAGGCTGGGGCAGGAGCTCCTGGGCTCCTCCAGCTCCTGTAGGGATGGTGTCACCCATGGAAGGGGTGACACAGGCCAGAGCTGGTGTTCAGGTGTCTTTGTGGGCACAGGAACAGTGACCTGGCTGTGACAGGCTGTGACACTGGTACAGGGTGTCAGGAACTGTGACCTTGCAGTGACCAGGCTGTGACACTGGCACAGGGTGTCAGGAACAGTGACCTGGCAGTGACCAGGCTGTGACACTGGCACAGGGTGTCAGGAACAGTGACCTGGCTGTGACACTGGCACAGGGTGTCAGGAACAGTGACCTTGCAGTGACCAGGCTGTGACACTGGCACAGGGTGTCAGGAACAGTGATATGGCAGTGACACTGGCACAGGGTGTCAGGAACAGTGACCTTGCAGTGACCAGGCTGTGACACTGGCACAGGGTGTCAGGAACAGTGACCTGGCAGTGACCACCAGGCTGTGACACTGGCACAGGGTGCCCAGAGCAGCTGTGGCTGCCCCTGGGTTCCTGGAAGTGTCCCAGGCCAGGCTGGACAGGGCTTGGAGCACCCTGGGATAGTGGAAAGTGTCCCTGCCATGGCATGAGGTGGACAGAGATGAGCTTTAACGTCCCTTCCATTGCATTCCATGATTTGGTGATCCCAGGATTCCATGATTTGATTTTTCCAGAGCAGTGATCAGGAAAGGTGCTGCTCCCTCAGCCCCGGCTGTGCACCTGGGCAGTGTCCCTGTCACAAAGGGCATGAGCAGCGTCCCAGCAGCGCGGGAATTCCATGGAATTCCATGGAAAAGGCACAGGGACACTCTCCCCTGTGCGCATTTACACACGGGGGGAGCCGCGGGTGTGCCCAGGGTGCGGCAGCATGTCACAGACATATTTTCTGAAAAATCCTTTGTCAGGATTTTTTCTCCTGAGAAGCTGAGAGGCCTCAGAAATGAAATGTAAACAATGATTATCTGCTGGTGTGGGATGCAGCAGGTGCATCTGTGATTGGGCCATATGAGTTGTTTCTACTTGAAGACCAATCACAGGTCCAGCTGTGTTGGGACTCTGGTTCTTGAAGGTTGCAGTTCATTGCAGCCCCGAGATAGGTGAACAGTCTCTGTTTCGGCCTGCATGTTCGAAGAATGAGTTGGAGTTCTTCAGTTCTTGGTCTCAGAGTTGTTTATTGTATCTTATCTATAAAAATTTTTCTCCTGTCCAGCCAAGGTCCACTCAGCAGGACAGACAGAGGCACTCTGACTGCCCTCGGGGTGGTGTTGCCTCTTTATACTACAAACTACGTCTACAATGTTTACAATGACTTTCCAATTCCTATCACCTATGTTAGACCGTGAACTTCTGCTCTAAACCAATCCCAAAGTGCCAGCATCACAGCAGAAGATGGAGGTAGAGAAGAAGAAAGGTTGGACACGCCCAAGTCCCTCCATCTTGTCCCCAAAACCCCTATTCTAAAAACCCCAAAATCTACTTTTTCACCCAGTGATAATTTTATTATTACACTACTTAAACTTCAGTGGCTTTCAGGTCCTCATAGAAAGCTGGGAATTTGCTCCACGGGTCATAACCAAACCCACAGGTGTTCTGGGATGTGTGCCAGGGTCTCTGAGCCCCCTGGCAGGGTCCTGGCAACTCTGGACACACAGAGGGATGTACTGAGTTCTGACACTGGCCAGTCACAAGATTTTATTATCATTCTTTGCTAGCCTTCTGATGTCTCCTTTTCTTTCTTTAGTGTAGTTTTAGTAGACCATATTCTTTTAATATAATATATATCATAAAATAATAAATCAGCCTTCTGAAACAGGGTGTCAAGATTTGTTGGAACTCAGTGCATCCCTCTGGGTGTCCAGAGTTGCCGAGGACCCCGCTGGGGGGCTCAGAGACCCTGGCACACAGCCCAGAGCATCTGGGGATTTGATTTTGACCCGTGGAGCAAATTACCAGCTTTGTATGAGGACATGAAAGTCACAGAAGTTTAAATAGTATAATAATAAAATTATCACAGGGTGAAAATGTAGATTTTAGGATTTTTGGTATGAGGGTTTTGGGGACAAGATGGAGGAACTTGGGCGTGTCCAGCCTTTCTCCTTCTTCTTCTTGGTCTCCATTTTCTGCTGTGATGTTGGCACTTTGGGATTGGTTTAGAGTAGAAGTGCACTGTCTAACACAGGTGATAGGTATTGGGAATTAAGTGTAAATATGTTATGTGTAGTTTGTAGTATAAAAGGACAACACCGCCTCGGGGGCGGTCAGAGTGCCTGTGGCTGCCCTGCTGAGCAGACCTCGGTGGGGCAGAAAGAAAATTTTATAGATAAGAATTAATAAACAACTTCAAGACCGAAAACTGAAGAGCTCTGACTCGTTCTTCAGACGCGTGGCCCGAAACAAAAACATCCTGCACATCTCGGGGCAGCAATTAACAACCATACTCCGAGGAAGATTCTCATCTCTTCCCTCATGCTGGGAGCCCAGCGAACACCCCCAGCAGCGGGCACAGCATCCCCGGGATTCTGTGGGGAATCTGTGGTGCCATCACTGTCAGGGTGCTCCTGTGGGCAGGGCTAGCAAAGTACCCCTTGCACAGAGGTGTCCCCAGTGCCTCCTGCACAGGTAGGGGTGGGCAAAGGTGTCCCCAGTGTCCCTTGTTTGGGTAGGGATGGACAAATGTGTCCGGCAGGGGCTGTGCCGAGCTGTGGCTCCCAGGGCCGGCCCGGGGCCTGCGCTTCCCCCGCTCCCCCGCGGGCTGTGGGAACCTCCGGCCTGCCCGGCCCGCACCGGCAGTGTGTGGGAAGGAGGCTGGGAACGGCACGGCCGGGTCCCCCCGGAGCAGGGACGGGGGCAGGGCCGCGGCTCCAGCGCAGTTCCCAGCCCGGGCAGAGCAGAGCAGAGCAGAGCAGAGCAGAGCGGGTTTAACCCTGTGCGGGCTGGGGAGGACGGACTGAGGTGCGGGACGTGACTCGGGGCGCGCCCGACACAAACCAGGGCACGGGGACACCTTTGCCTGCTCCTGCATAAGCAAGGGGGCACTGGGGACGTCTCTGCCCGTCCGTACGAAAGCAAGGACGCACTGGGGACATTTCTGTCCATCCCTGTCAAAGAAAGGGGCAGTGGGGACACCTCTGTCCACCCCTGCCCAAGAAAGGGGCACTGGGGACACCTCTGCCCATTCCTACCTGTGCAAGGGGCACTGGGGAAACCTTTGTCCACCCTTACCCAAACCAGGGACACCGGGGCACCTCTGTCCATCACTACCCAAAAAAGGGACACTGGGGACACCTCTGTCCACCCTGCCCAATAAAGGCACACTGGGATGCCTCTACCCATTTCAACCCAAACCAGGGACACTGGGACACCTCTGTCCACCCCTATCTGTGCAAGGGACACTGGGGACACCTTTGTCCATCCCTACCCAAGAAAGGAACACTGGGACACCTCTGCCCACCTCTGCCCACCCAAACAAGGGACACTGGCAACACCTCTGTCCATCCTTACCCAAACCAGGGACAGCAGGGCACCTCTGTCCATCCCTACCCAAGAAAGGGACACTGGGGACACCCCTGCCCAAGACTGGGGCACTGGGATACCTCTACCCATTCCTACCCAAACCAGGGACACTGGGACACCTCTACCCACCCCTATCTGTGCAAGGGGCACCTGGGACACCTTTGTCCATCCCTACCCAAGAAAGGAACACTGGGACACCCCTGCCCACCCAAACAAGGGACACTGGGGACACTTTTGTCCATCCCTACCCAAACAAGGGACACTGGGGACACTTTTGTCCCCCCCTACCCAAAGAAGGGGCACTGGGGACACCTCTGTGCAAGGGGTACTTCGCTAGCCCTGCCCACAGGAGAACCCTCCCAGTGATGCCACCAGCTTTGTCCACTCATTAAAACCTCACAGTGCCTGAGCAGCGAGCCCCAGGGAGGGCTGGAAAAAGCTTTTGCTGTCGTGTCCAGGTGGGATCAGAGGCTGGAAACCCAACAAGGCACTTTCTCATCCTGGAAAAGCACCGCAGGCCCCTGTTCCTCCCGAGTGACAGCCCTGCCAAGGCACTGTCACACATTCCCAGGCAGCACTAGAGGAGAGGGGAGAGATGGCAGCGAATTTGCATTAAAAATGGTCACGTTGGCATTTGCTTCGTGCTGAACATCGCTGCTCTTCAAAGCAGCACACATTTTCACAGGGAAGAGGAGAGGAAGGAGCACACTGTCCCAGGTATGAGACCGATGCCTTTGTCCCGAGCAATTTTCATCTTAAGAATAAAAGAACTGCATAAAGGAAAATACTGCTGAGCACATTGGTTTGCAATTTTCCAGCCTTTAAAGGCTGGTCCCATCACTTTCCTCCCAGAGAGGTTTGTTCTCTGGCCCCTCAGGACACTGTTTCCTTGCCAGATCCTAATTTTCAAACCTCAGCTCTTTCAGCCCGTTCCAATAAACATCACAAGAATGTTGCTAAATAGGGAAAGCGATTTTTTCTTTTTTTTTTTTTTTTTTTTTTTTTTTTTTTTTTTTTGTTCTCCTTAAGCCTTAAGAAGGAGAGAAAGATTTTGTTAAATGTTAAAAAAGGATTACTGGGGGCTGAGGCGCTGTTTATCCTCGCAGGGAGGGTTTGCAGAAGGGAAGGAAGGGTTAAACCTTTTGGAGCTGGGGAAGTGGGCCTGAGTGGGGCTGGAAAATCAAGGAGTGTTGCCTTGGCAGTGGAATTAGTGGGATGTTTGCAGTGCACCTCTGTATCCCAGCTCTTCCCAAGAATGGGATGAAGATGAACATGATGAGATGAAGATGGTCGTGCTCATCAGGCTGTTTCAGGCACTTTAAAGACTCTTGCTTGTCCTTTCCTTTATTCCAGCATCCCTGGTCCATCCCCACCAGGCCAAGGCCATGGCTTTGGGCACAGGGAGCAGACTCTGAGCCTGCCTGAAGAATGCCACACTTATTAGCGATTGTTTTCATGAAGTGAAAGCTCATCAATGGCTCTGGGAGCCAAGAAGCTGCTGGAAAGCTCCGACTGTGCCATGCTGGGCACTCTGGGTTGGCTGAGTGACCCTTGGTGGCATCACCGGGGTGGCTGGGGAAGCCCAGCTTCATTCCCTGTGTCTGGGAACGTCCCAGCAGCTCCAGGGGTGAGAAAACCCCCAAAAGGAGCCGCTAAAGCACTGAGAGAAACAAAAACCTTCGAGCAGAAGATGCTGCAGGAGCTGCTTTGCCCTCTCAGGGGGAGGTGAGAGCTGAGTTGATTGGGGTGGAAAATTCCTGAGATTTGCAAGTTAAAGAGAGACAAACGAGTTGTAAGAGAACGATGCTTTTCTGGGTCAGGGGCTTTATCCAGCGACAAATTCCCTGCTTGTTCCCAGGATGAGGAAATTTGGGGGTTGCTACCTGAGCTGATGAGGTCTCCTGGCTCCAAGTGTGACCTGGGAATGCCTGGAAATGCTGGGATGGGAGAAGTTTTAGTCCAGGGGTGACACCCATATGGAGGGTAACCACACATCCCGAATTTTGTATAATTCCATGTGTAACACAGCAACGATTTAATGTGCTCACACATCTAATGAAAATCATTTGAATTTAATGCAAAAATGAGGAAGAGATATGTGGCCATTTTGATCCCTAATCCATCTGCCCATTCCAGAGCCTGGAATTCTGTTCCTAAATTCCCCAGCCTCATTTTCACTTCCTTGTGGTTTTCTTTTTCCTGCTCCTCTATTTGCAATTTCAGTCAGCCGAGCGAGCCTTGCCACGCATTGAGACATCCCTTTAACTCCCTTTCCTGGATGTAATTTCTCGGAATTTTTGTGAAATCCATCTGCATGGATCCCAGTGCATACAAATCCAATGACACCATTCTAATCAGCCTTAAATGCTGCGGCAGCCCGCTCCCATTTAAGCTAATAGCTCCCAGCAGGCAAAGGTTGTTATCCTTTATGGACCAGCCCTCTGGGGAGCCACAGGGAACAGCTTGGAACAACAGGGAATGCATTTGGAAGTTGCCAAACTTTACTTACTGCCTCGCAGGGATTTGGTGATTTTTAAAAATTTTTTATATATTTTTTTCCTGCTTCCCTACATGCACAGCAAAGGTTTCTGAGCCTTGATGTGCTCGTCTAAAACAGGAATTTCAGTTTGTAATCGCTCTCTCATATTTCCAGGATTATTGGCTCTCACCTGCGTGGGCATCTGGAAGATTTTGGATTATCTCTTTTTTAACAGAGGAGAAAACTCGAGGGAGCTCCAGCCCGAGAAATCCCAGCGAGTTCTGGGGATTAACACGTGGCCTTCCAGGCGGGGATGTTGGAGGCAAAATCCTTGGGAAATGCCAGAGCTCTGCTAACAGGTTTGTAAATGGAGGTGCTTTGGTTTAAAAGGGGATATTTATTAGGTGTGCCGGTGGAAGGAAAACAAGCACAGATGGGGGATAAATCTCCCTGAGCAGCAGCGCAGCACTCCCGGATCGTTCAATAAGCAGATTTTAGCACCTTCAGGCTTCCCCAGCAGCTGTGGGGGCGGGACCGGAGCCTCACCCAGCACAGGAGGAGCGGCCAGTCCAGCTCCTGTCCAGCCACCGCCTTTTCCTGCTGCCTGGAATTCTCCAGGCTCTGACTCTGAGGTTTCCTCACACTGGTCTCTGCTCAAAGGGTGGGTCTGTACTGAGGAGAGGGGTTTGGATGAAAGGAAAGTATTTCACAGAATTCCAGAACCATTGAGGCTGGGAAAGCCCTCCAGTATCATCCAGTCCAAGCAGTGCCCAATCCCCACCTTGTCACCAGCCCAGAGCACTCAGTGCCACCTCCAGCCCTTCCTGGGACACCTCCAGGGATGGGCACTCCAAACCTCCCTGGGCAGCCCCTGCCAAGGCCTGACCGCCCTTTCCATGGAGAAATTGCTCCTGATGTCCACTCTGAGCCTCCCCTGGCAGAGCTTGTGGGCCATTTCCTCTTGTCCCTCGTTCCTTGGGAGCGGAGCCCGACTCCAACCTGGCTCCTCCCTCCTGGAGAAGGTTCCCCCTGAGCCTCCTTTTCTCCAGGCTGAGCCCCTTTCCCAGCCCCTCTGCCATGAAGCCAGGCTGGGAGAGCTCAGAGCCCCTGGCAGGGCCTGAAGGGGCTCCAGGAGAGCTGGAGAGGGGCTGGGGACAAGGGATGGAGGGACAGGACACAGGGAATGGCTCCCATTGCCAGAGGGCAGGGCTGGATGGGATATTGGGAATGAGGAATTGTTCCCTGGCAGGGTGGGCAGGCCCTGGCACAGGGTGCCCAGAGCAGCTGTGGCTGCCCCTGGATCCCTGGCAGTGCCCAAGGCCAGGTTGGACACTGGGGCTTGGAGCAGCCTGGGACAGTGGGACGTGTCCCTGCCATGGCAGGGGTGGCACTGGGTGATTTTTAAGGACCATTCCGACCCAACCCAGTCCATGATACTCTGGGAATCCTTTGGGATTGTGATTTGAACTCCATTCCTCCTGGGAGAGCCTGGCCTGGGCTGGAATCCTGGCACACATTCCATGAACCATCCCTCACATCCTGCTCCAGCCTGATTGTTTGGGATGGGCCCTTGTCTTCTGTACTCCTCACTGTACAAATCTGCTGCTGGGGATGGAATTATTCATCTCCCTGGCCCAGAGAGCATTAATGGGACACAAATAATGGGCTGATTTTCCACAGCACTCCCGAAGATGAATGGGCTTCCTAATCCTTATTTTATCTGGGAAGAGTTGAAGCGTAGTGAATTGAAGGTCTGAAGATCCCTCTCTGTGCACTCCCTGGCCTTGCTGGGGTGCTGCTTAGCATTCCATGGGCAGATTCCTGAAGATTGGATGAGCTGATCCCCCCTTGCAGTGGCAGCTGTGGGATGTGGAATCTCCAGGGGTGCAGCCAGAGCCCCTCAGGAGAGCCCAGAGGTGGTGCCAGTGGCTTCTCTGGAGCTCCGGATGTCACTGCCACCTTCCCCTCAACCAGCCAGGGAAGAGCCCAGCAGGAGAGAAGGGAAGAGCAGAATCATGCACAGAACATTCCCTGAATCCTCCCTGCAGCTGCTGCTGGTTGGTTTTTATGTTCCCTGGGATCCCTGTGGATGGGCTGCTCCAGCCTCAGCGATGATCCTGGGTGAGAAGATCTCCTGAGGAGCTGTGGCTGTCCCAGAAATGGGGAAATGTTCATCCCAGGGAGAGGAGGACAGTGCTGGCAGCTTTTCTGGATTTATGGCACAGCAGCAGGTCCTCCTTGGTCCTGAAAGGAGACAGATCCCGATTGTTTAGGGTGGAAAAGACCTTTAAGATCAGCAAATCCAACCATTAAAGGGATGTAGGTGATCAAATGTTCCTGGGTGGGGTTTAATGGTGAGGGTATGGAATTCCCACAGGGATCAGCCCGGTTATGCCATGGGATGGGGTTGGATCTCTGCCCACTGTGTGCCCTGGCAGATCTTCTCCCAAAAAACCAAAGGTGATCGACAGGATGCTGGACCTGGATCAGCTGAGCCAGAGCAATTCTTCCCCAAAGTCCTCTCTGGTTTCTCTTCTGCTTGTGTGGAGGTCCCTGGGGATATGGAAACTCTCCTGGGGGTCCTTTTCCTCTAGAAGTCACTCTCCAAGGTTATTCCCCTGCCCCTGGAGACACTCCTATGTTCTCTGGCCATCCCCCTGCCCCCAAGGCTGGCTTTCTCAGCCCCCAAATTTCTGCTCCAAAGAAGCTCCAAACCTCTCCTAGACTTCATTTTTTGAGGACAGAGGCTCTTTTTCCACATATCCACACACATTTTCTCCTTCTATCCCATCCAGTTCTGCCCTCCAGGCTCCCAGACTTCCCTCGTGCTTTTCCCAGGGAGTGTTGGACTCTCCAGGAGGTGGAGCAGCACAGGATGGAATGTCCATCTCCTGGTGGCGCTTCCCAGCTCCCTGAAGGGGCCTGGGAGCAGGGAGGGATCTCCCAAAGGCCCAACAGTTCCAAGCTCATGGATTGTCCTCTTCCCTGCCACCAATCCATTCAAACCCGGCCATATTTCAACCTTCTGTGCCCACCTCAACTCTGTGGCTTTATTTTCACCGCAGGCTCTTTGTTCCTGGATGCTCTGGAAAGGGAATTAGTGCCTAATCCTTCTATATGTGACTCCATGCTTTGCATATCATCCTTGTGTCCCTTGTCCCCAACATCTTCTCTTTTGTGACGAGCTGAGCTCGTGTCTGAACTCTCTTCCCTGATCCTAGAAGGTTTTTTCCTCCCATCCTGGGAGATTACAACTAATTCAGTGCCCAGCCATGCATGCCAAAATTTAAATAATAAATCATCTCTCCCTGCCAGCAAACACCCCTGGACACGAAGGCAAAGCCCCACTCCTTCCCTGGAAAATGGGGCTCTGCCTCAGCCCGAAAATTCGGGGAATTGTGGATTGGGGGTGCTGCCCACCTGCCTGCACATCCCCCCTCCCTGCCCTGCCTGCCTTGGCTCTGCTCTGAAGGAAATGATTGCGTTGGGATCCTCCAAATGCCAGGGAAGGGAGCAGGGGAGCCCAGAGGAGCCGATGTGGGGCGGGGATGGAAGGGAAGACACGGCAGAAAATGAGAGCAGAGAACAAAACCTGGGGTGCAGGAGGATGAGAGTGGGTGTGTGACCCACGTGCCAGTGTGCTAAATTCCCCTCTCCACCACCCTAAAAGGGTTTTATCCTTTAACCAACACCGTGGTGAGAGGTTTATTCAAGTAGAAAATTTTTAATTGCATTCTCTTGTAGTCAAATATTAATGGAAGGACCTTGTACAAATAAAAGTGAATAATGCAACAGCTTAGCTGACAACATTGTTTCACATTCATTGCAGATTGTGAACCTTCATTAAAATGGATTATTTTTGCTTTGGAGATTTAACCAGCAACATGACTTTCCCCTCTCGCCGGCCCTGTTCTGCCTGAGCCCGCAGAGAGCCCGGGCCAAGGAGGAGCTTGCAAAATTAATTCTGAAAGAAGAGGCTGAAACTTCCAGGACGTGAATTCTCCTCATCCCCTCGGCTCAGAGGAGAGCTCAGCACAGAAATCATCAGGCACGGGGCTGGAGCAGACCCCTGCCATGGAGGAGGGCTGGGGGGGCGCTGGGCAGGGCTTGGGAAAGGCAGGGAAGGATCTAAGCAGTGACGTCTTGGAAAGGAATCTGAGGGGATCCCAAACCCAAGGGGGCCAGAGGGGGGGCCTTTGCTTTAGGACAACAACTCCACCAGCTGGGAGGGTCAGCTGCTCCCTCTGAGCCAGCCAGGACAGTGTGAGGGGTCTGAGGGCAGCTCTGGCTCAGCCCAGCCCCGAGCAATCCTGGTCAGAGAATCCCAGAATGGTTTGGGTTGAAAGGGAACTTAAACCTCATCCCATTCTAATCCCCTGCCATGGCAGGACACCTCCCACTGTCCCAGGCTGCTCCCAGCCCCAGTGTCCAGCCTGGCCTTGGGCACTGCCAGGGATCCAGGGGCAGCCACAGCTGCTCTGGGCACCCTGTGCCAGGGCCTGCCCACCCTGCCAGGGAACAATTCCTCATTCCCAATATCCCATCCATCACTGCCCTCTGGCAGTGGGAGCCATTCCCTGGGTCCTGTCCCTCCATCCCTTGTCAATTGTCTCTCTCCAGGTTTCCTGGGGCTCCTTCAGGCCCTGCAAGGCCACACTGAGGTCCCACCAAAGCTTCTCCTGTGCAGGTGAACAATGCCAGCTGTGCCAGCCTTTCCTCCCAGCAGAGCTGCTCCATCCCTCTGCTCATCCTGGAGCCTCCTCTGGCCTGGCTCCAGCAGCTCCAGGTGCCTCCTGTGCCCTGCTTGTCCAGCAGCCCCATCCCAGCTCCACTGTCACCACTGAATGTCCCAGGCAGCTCCAGCAAAGCCGCTGTGCAGGAAGGCATCCAATACCCACAGGAGATATTTAAACCTCTCCAGGATTTTGCCCCAAGCCATGGAAGCTTCCTCACATGAGAAGCAGGAGGCAGGAGGCTCCAGTGAGGAGCAGGAGTGCAGCTCTGCTGTCCCAAGGCAGCGCTTTCCTCCCAAGAATAGGAGAGGGAATAAACCCAGGCCCTGAGCTGGCCTCAGCATTGCAGTGTTTGGGGACACAAAGGAGCTCCAACCAATTTTCCCCCAAATCCCCTTCTCCTCACTCCTGTGCATATTGCTTGGCTGGGAGGTGGAAGCTGGCTCCCAATCTTCCCAGCCACGTTTTCCTGTGCCTAACCCGGGATTAATTGGGTTTGGAGCTGCGGCTGTGGGGAGGCTCTGATGTCCTCCAGTACAGTTTGACTCCCGAGTTCCTTGGCAATTCTAATTCCTCGTTCACATTTCGAACAGCAATTCCTTGTTATTTTTAGTCCTAAAACATTATGAACATAGAGGAAACGAGACACCTACAGAAGTTGCCCCTGTGCAAAATTATGAATGATTCAAAAGTGCTGTCGCAATTGCCAAGCTCTCCTGTTCTAAAAAGCTTTGTAATATTCACAGTATGGGCTTGGCTGGCTCCTGAGCAGTGCAAAACACCCGGCAGAAATTAATTGTCGAGCCCTGAATTTACCCTCAGGGAATCAAAGATAAAAGCACTGAGATTGAGGGGTGATAAGGGAACCCCACCCTCCACCTCGTGCAAAGAGAAACTGCTCCTGCCTCAGTTTCCCCTGCTCCAGCATCGCTCTGGGGGGTGGGAAAGTGGGAATATCAGCGCCGGGGGATCCCGTGAAAGCAGCTTTAAGGGGTTGGATCAGTTAATTCGCCGCTGGTATCTCGTGGTGCAGGTGTTCAGTGTCCCCGTGGAAGTCACTGTGGGGCCACTCGCTGTCACTGCGAGCTGTGGGGTGACCGGGGGATTTAAATTTGTACAATGGCCTCACTGTCGAGGCGGAGAGCCCCTGACACGGCAGCACTTATAGTCCATAAAGCAGCAATTATCCCCGTTATTAGATCATCCCATTTCCAGCCGGAATCCTTCGCCTGTGGAGCATGCAAAGGAGCCGGTGCCTCTCCCAGTGCCGGGCTAATCTCTGCTAATCCATTATGTAAATCACCCGGACAATAACCAGAGACAAACGTTCGATGTCTTCCAAGCATCCGGCCCTCCTTAATGAAATCTGACCCACAAACGCGATGGTTTGGGCTGCAGGGTGCTGGGAGAGCTGGGTGGGAAGAACATCTGCACTTGGCAATTTGGAGGCGCAGTTTGGAGCCCTGGGGCACCTCCTGAGCTCAGCTTTTCATGGGGCTGCGGCTGAACTGGCCCATGAACATTCCCTGGCCCTTTGAAACGGGACCCCTGCCCCCAAAGCAGGTCATTTTGGAGCAGCTGCTGCTGCTGCCTGGGGCAATGCTCTGCACATGGAGTCGCTCCAAAATGTAGCTTTTGTGACCAGGACCTTTGGGAATCTCAGGGACAGTAAAACTCCACTAGGTCAGGAGAGAGAGTGTGTATTTTTCTTACTTAAAGCCACTATGATGGTGACATCTCCATGTGACAGCAGTGGGGTGCTGCATCCCAAAGGGCAGCAGAGCATGCAGGGGATGGAATTCCTGACCTCAGGAACAGCAGGGCCATGCTGGAGAGCTTCTCCTGCATGTCCATCCTGCCCCTGAACACTGAAGGTGCCCAGATGACTCTGAAGTGTCACTAAGGGACTCTGCCCACACTGCTGGCTGTTCTTGATTGCAGCTTGTGTGGCTGTTCCTTATAGCCCCCTTATTGTGGATCCCTCATCACTGATTCCTTATCCCTTGTTAGGGATCCCTGATCACTGATTCCTTATCCCTGGTTATGGATCCCTCATCATTGATTCCTTATCCCTTGTTATGGATCCCTGATCACTGATTCCTTATCCCTTGTTATGGATCCCTCATCACTGATTCCTTATCCCTTGTCGTGGATCCCTCATCACTGATTCCTTATCCCTGGTTATGGATCCCTCACCAGTGATTCCTTACAGCCCCCTTGTTATGGATCCCTCATCACTGATTCCTTATCCCCTCATTATGGATCCCTCATCACTGATTCCTTATCCCTGGTTATGGATCCCTCATCACTGATTCCTTATCCCTGGTTATGGATCCCTCATCACTGATTCCTTATCCCTGGTTATGGATCCCTCATCACTGATTCCTTATCCCCGTGTTATGGATCCCTCATCACTGATTCCTTATCCCTGGTTATGGATCCCTCATCACTGATTCCTTATCCCTTGTTATGAATCCCTCATCACTGATTCCTTATCCCTTGTTATGGATCCCTCATCACTGATTCCTTATCCCTGGTTATGGATCCCTCATCACTGATTCCTTATCCCCTTTTATGGGTTCCTCATGACTGATTCCTCATCCCAGACTCCGTGGTGCAGATATTGAGGGTATAACTATGTGAGGACACTCTGGTGTCTGCCAAGGCCTGGCAGCAATCCAGCCAGACCTGGGCTGTGCCGTGCTTGTGCTCCTCGCTCTCCCATCGCAGCAGGGAGAAGCAAAGCCACAAGGGGATGCCAGATAGATTCTCGTCTCTGCCTGGATTTCTGCTCCTTGGGAGGGAATCTGGGCTGTGGCAATGAATATTTTAGAAACGTGGGGCTTGGGAATCTCGATGGCAACATGTTTTAGCAGCACTCGGCAAAGCAAACACAGCCCCGGCTGTGTCTGTGCTCCCGCTGTCTATCGGCATCTCCGAGCCGAGCTGCGAGACTCCGCCGGAGCCGCTCCACGGAGCCGGCTCTGCCTCCCCCCGCCAGCCTTTTATTCAAATAAACCTTGGGATAATGACATGCAGAAATCCTCTGCTCCCGCAATGTTGATATTGCACATTCGGGAGGCACTGCAGAGGGGGTGCATGTGGGCAGAGCCATACGGGCGGTGGCAGCTGCTGCCAGGCTGGCACAGCGGAGCCGCCGCCGCTCCAGACGCTTCCCACAGTCTCACACTTCGCTCGAGCACCGAATTTCCTGCCGAGTTTGAGGTGCTGAGCCCCTCCACACATCCCAGGAGGGAGGATCCGCCAGCGGCGCGGCTCTGGGAGTTATTTCGGGAGAAGCCGCTCGGCTCCGGTGCTCGGGCGGTGCCAGAGGCTGCTCCGGGCTCGTCCCGGCTGGAATCGCTCTGGGATGAGGCACCTGCGAGGTGCAGTCCAGTGCAGGGGCCTGCAGGTGGCTGTGCCCTGGCTGCAGGTCAGAGCCTGAGGAAAAGCCCTGGGCACGGGGGATGTTGGGATGGAGGAGACGAACGGGATGCTGGCTCCTGGAGCTGCAGCTGGACACCAGGACACGTCCAGCAGCTCTGCAGCCATCTGTGGGAGCAGCTGCACGCAGCACTGGACACTGCTGGCCCTCAGGACAGCCCTGTCCCCAAACTAACAGTGGGGACAGTGACACTGGGGGCACTGCAGCCATCATGGAGCCCAAAGTGCAAAGGACACCTCCCTAAGCTGCATGCCGTGTCCCCCCTCCTCCTCCTCATCCTCATCCTCATCCCCACCCCCATCCCCATCCCATCCTCCCACATCCTTCTCCTCCTCCTCCTCCTCATCCTCATCCCCATCCTCATTCCCATCTCCCTCATCCTCATTCCCATCCCCGCCCCCCTCATCCCCATCCCCATCCCATCCCCATCCCATCCCCTTCCCCATCCTCCTTCTCCTCCTCCTCATCCTTCTCTTCCTCTTCCTCCTCCTCCTCCTCCCCCCCATCCCATCCCCATCCCCATCCCCATCCCCATCCCCATCCCCATCCCCATCCCCATCCCCATCCCATCCCCATCCCCTCCTCCCACATCCTCCTTCTCGTCCTTCTCCTCCTCATCCTCATCCTCATCCCATCCTCATCTTCATCCTCATTCCCATCCTCCTCATCCTCATTCCCATCCCATCCCATCCCCATCCCCATCCCCATCCCCATCCTATCCCATCCCATCCCCATCCCCATCCCCATCCCCATCCCATCCCCATCCCCATCCCATCCCCATCCCCATCCCATCCCCATCCCCATCCCATCCCCATCCCCATCCCATCCCCATCCCCATCCCATCCCCATCCCCATCCCATCCCATCCCCATCCCATCCCCATCCCCATCCCCATCCCATCCCCATCCCATCCCATCCCAATCCCAATCCCATCCCCATCCCATCCCATCCCCATCCCCATCCCCATCCCATCCCCATCCCCATCCCCATCCCATCCCCATCCCCATCCCATCCCCATCCCCATCCCCATCCCATCCCCATCCCATCCCATCCCAATCCCATCCCATCCCCATCCCATCCCCATCCCCATCCCCATCCCCATCCCCATCCCCATCCCCATCCCAATCCCATCCCATCCCCATCCCCATCCCCATCCCATCCCATCCCATCCCATCCCATCTCCATCCCCATCCCCATCCCCATCCCCATCCCATCCCCATGCCCCCACATCCCTCTGCAGCCCACATGGACACTTGAATTTATGTTTGGTGGGTGCCTGGTGGGAAAACTCCTCAGGAACCCCAAGAGCAGCCCCGGGCAGGGAGGCTGGAGGGAAACCCAGCCAGGCTGGACTTTGGGGGGAAGCAGGAGAAGGGTGGGACAGGAGGGAACCCCAGGGCTGGAGAGGAGGGAGGAGGGAGCACGACTTGGAAAAACCCTGGATGTTTTCCTAGGGAAAAGTGTCTGTATTTCCAGCACTGATGAAAAAGCCATGGAAAGGCAGGAATCCTGCTGTGCCCCAGGAGAGGGAACAGCCCAGCCTGCAGTCCCACCTGCAGCTCTCCTGCTGGGATGAGGCTGCTCCCCAAAGGGGGTGTGCCTTCATCATATCCAGGCTGGATTTTGCCAGGAAAAGGAACTTTCATGCCAGGCAGGGCTCCTGTGATTCTGCTTTTTTCACCCCAGCCAAATTTTCAAATAGTTCTCCTAAAAAATATGAAAAAAGAAGGGAATAAAACATGAAGAACCTCTTGGATATAATACTGGAGGCTTTAGAGTTTTGAACAAAACAAGATTTCTTCAGAAAAAACCACCACAAAACCCCACACAAGCAACCTAGAACTGTTTTAAAATCTGGACACGTGGTTTTTTTCATGTAGAACCCTGCAATTTTGGGCCCAAATAATAGGTTTTTTTTAATTAAATGAAACTTGTATTTTTTAATCACTCAGCAAAGAAACAAAAGATCCAAAGGAATTTGTGATAAATTATCCCGGAAATAGGCATTTGCCATATGCTGACTGGTTATGGAGCATCCTCCACCAGAAAGACAGGATTTTCCTGGGATATGTGCATGGGGCCAGCTTGAGCTTGTCCAGTTTGTCCTGTCTGGGTGATGAATTGATCAGAAAACCCCAAATATTGGCATTCAGACCAAGCTGGTGCCTTGATGCAGCTGCACCAACATTCTTCATCTCCCTTCCCTCTGCTGGGATTTTTTCCTGCTATCCCAGCTTTGGTTTTTTCCTTGTGCCTTCATCAAAACCAGGGGAAATTCCTTAAAAAATAAAATCAAATAAATCTACCTGGAATGTTAATAACAAAATGAATGCAGGGAGGATTTTTTTGAATCTTGAAGACTTTCTCTTCCCCAAATAACCCATAAACAGGGGAGGGGAGAAGGATAGGAGAAACTTTGGGGTGCACCATTCCCACTGCAGTAACTGCAGTCTTTTCCCAGCCCATTTTACCTATTCCCATTCCTCTGGGGCAGGAATTTGCACTATTTTTGAATTATTATTATGAAGAATCCATTCATTTACAGCCCAGTTCTATGGAAAAACCCCAGCATGATTTGGTTGGGAGGAACCTTTGAAGGCATCCAGTGCAATCCCAGTGAGCAGGGACAGCTCCCATCACTCTGGGAGGCTCAGGGAAGCTGCCCTGGGGATCACCAACCATGGAATTGTTTGGCTTGGGAGAGACCTTAAGGATCCAGCTCCCTTGGAAGGCAAATTCTGCATTTGGGAGGATCATACAGAGCAGGGAGGGAGAGGTGGAGGGACATGGAGGAAATCCGGGAAGGGGATTTGGGGTGGATTTTCCAAATGTGACATCCAGCCAGGAGCTCATCCTGATGCTCCAGGCTCCTGTGAGGATATTCCTGCTCCATGCACGGGGTGGGAGCCCAGGAATGGCTCTGATCAATGCTTTACAGAATGTGTCAATCATAATCAAGAATTGTTATGATCATTTTGCAGCTTTCTGGGTTGATTGTGGAAGTTCCATCGCTCCTGCTGGTGCCGTTCCCAAAGTCCTGCCCGTGCTTCCCCGTTTGTTCCCTGCAATTAGCTGTGAGGAGATAAGACAGGTGTCACTAACGTTCAGACAGAGGAGAAGGAAGCAGCAATTTGCATAAATTAATTAAGAAACTGACCTCGTTCCCCAGCACTCCTCGGAGACAGAGCCAAACCCCCCAGTTTATCAAACCAACACCAGCTTTGACACCTGAATCGAGCTCTCCCCAAACCACACAACAAAATTAATCCCCAGCAGAAGCCACCACAATCCCTCCCTTCAGTCATTTATTTTTTCAGCCGTCCCAGCGATTTATTTTTAAACATATCAGAACGTTATGTTCCGTGACATTTCCCATCCACACAACACCATATGTATTGGCAAGTGATTCCTCCTGGAAACTGCGGGCTCGTGGATGCAGGAAGAGCTGGCAGCTCACTGCTCCCACCCCTTTTGGGGCTGTGCCCTCATTGTTTCATGGCCACGCTTTGATTGGAGAGAACCGAGTGGCTGCTTTGGAAAATCAGATCGATTGGATTTTTCTGGGAGTGTTGGAGCCCACACCTTCACTCTGAGAGCCTTGCAGGGTGCTGGGCATGGAATGCTGCATTCCAGAGCTGCCTTTTGGGGTTGGAGGAGTTGCTGGAAGGTGCAGACAGCAGGTTCTGTGTGAGCCCTGCCACCCCCACTAAGAGAATTCTGTGCTCCTCCAACGAGTGCAGCAGTCAGCAGCTCAGGGGGCATCTCATGGAATGGTTTGGATTGGAAGGGACCTTAAAGCCCATCCAGTGCCACCCCTGCCATGGCAGGGACACCTCCCACTGTCCCAGGCTGCTCCAGCCCCAGTGTCCAGCCTGGCCTTGGGCACTGCCAGGGATCCAGGGGCAGCCACAGCTGCTCTGGGCACCCTGTGCCAGGGCCTGCCCACCCTGCCAGGGAACAATTCCTCATTCCCAACATCCCATCCATCCCTGCCCCCTGGCAGTGGGAGCCATTCCCTGGGTCCTGTCCCTCCATCCCTTGTCAATTGTCTCTCTCCAGGTTTCCTGGGGCTCCTTCAGGCCCTGCAAGGCCACCCTGAGGTCCCCCCAAAGCTTCTCCTGTGCAGGTGAACAATGCCAGCTGTGCCAGCCTTTCCTCCCAGCAGAGCTGCTCCATCCCTCTGCTCATGCTGGAGCCTCCTCTGGCCTGGCTGCAGCAGCTCCAGCTCCTGCCTGTGCTGGGCCAGGGCTGGGGCAGCTCTGCAGGTGAGGTCTCACCTGAGCACAGGGGCACAGGGGCAGAATTCCCCATTCAGATCTCCCTCCTCCTTGGGAAGCTGCTCTGAACCCTTTTCCCTCACAAATAATTTACCCAAATAAGTCCCTCAGAAAATTATTCCAGAAATAAACCTGGGAATGCTCATGGAATTGGCTCCCACACTGGGAACTGGCTGAGCAAGAAGTGTCCTCACGTCTTGCACACTTTGACCTCTTCCCATCTCTGTTCCTGGCCCAGCTGCTGCAGGGAAGAACACAAAGTGGAATTAAGGCACTTTTTAGCAAATCCCCATCAATAATTGACAGGAGGAAAAAACAAATCCAGGTGCTTGAAGACAGAGTGTAAACCATAATTAAAACCTCCCAGTGCTGCTCTGACAGATGGCACAATGCAGACCCTGAAAATTGTCCATGAACGTTTATTTGATATCTGAGAACTGCCAGCAGGCTGGGGTGCTGGGACTGCACCACCACTGAATCCCTGACATCCAGGGAGAAATTCTCTGCATTACCTCACCAGTCCCATAAAACCATCCTGGAAATGATGTAAGGAAGTCCAGGATCCTCACAAACACCCTGCTGTGGATGCAAACCCTCCGTGCAGAGATATCAAACCTCAACACACAAATGTGGCCAGAAACACATCCAAAGGTGGGGTTGTTTTGTTGTAGGAACAAACTGTGGTGTTTTGAGGTGGGAATTGCAGTCCTGGAGCAGGTTTTGCAGCCCTAGTGGGAAAAGGTTGTTGAGCCTGTTCCAGCTTTGCAAAGGCAGCACCAGCACCACTCCAGCACACCCATCCCTCTGTGAGGCTGCAGCAAGACCCAAATTCCGCTTCCCCACTAATATTTACTGAATATTTTGGCCCCATCCCTTCCTGCCAGCCCGTGAGGTGATTTCCCCTGCCTTTGGAGAGCAGCTCATGGACAGAGCTCCAGGAGCTGGACAATCCCTGGGGAGCAGGCGGGCTCTGCTGCCGAGGAGCCTCCTGCGTGGGCCTGGCTCTGCAGTGCTCTGCAAATGTTCCTGCTATTTGTAATCAGCCCTGCTTGTCACACTTTGATATTTGTTCTCTCCAAGCACTCCTGCAGAGCCTGCCAACAGGAATGTTTTCCACACAAAGATGCAGCAGCGTGTGTTTCAGACAGGAATTTTGAACTTATGAGCGCTCGCCTCGGAAACCTGAGGAGTCTGATGTGATTAAGAAGCAGATCCACATCACCTGGCTTGTTTGCAGTCAAAACATTCCCAGGTTGGAATCAGGAACATCATGAAGCCCCAGAGGGATCATCCAGCAGCTCCTGGCTGAGGGGTGTGTCCCAGTTCCCAAATTCAGCCTGGCATTAATCCACCCAGCAAGCAGGGCCAGGCAGGCAGTGCTGGGAGCACAGAGTTATCCAGCACAGCCAGGGAGGTTCACAAAGCCCCAGACTGAGGAGAGGAAAGCTTTAAAGTGAAAAAAACCCTGCAGAAGAGATGATCAGAGCACCGTGGGATGCTGAGCCTGGAGGAAATGCTGGGAGAGGCTCAGGCAGGTGGTGATGGTTGCCCTGCCTGGGTTTAGTAGGATGGAGATTTCTTGGCCTGGCCCACTCTGCAAACTCTGATCCAGCTCTGGAGCCCAGCACGACCCTTCTCAGAGCTTTTCTCAGCTATGCTGCAGCAAAGGCACCATCAGCTCTGAACACCTGGGCGTGGAAGCCCTCAGAGCAGGATAAATGGCACTATTCTGGGCAGAAATGGTGGGGAGGAGGATGTTCAGCAGCACAGCGGAAAGTGGAAAATGACCCTGCTGTGCCAATACTGCTCAGGAAATGCAGGCTGTCTCCTGGTCACGTTGACAGGTGACAACATTTTGGCAGAGGAAGGTGTCCTTGTGAAGGATTCCCATGAATCCAGAACTTTCTCGCACCATGGATAGGATCCCCGGGTGCTTCAGCCATGCCAGCCCTGTTCCTGTATCCCACCCCTGTGCAGGTGCTGCTCCTCTGCCTGACCCTGCTGCAGGGTGTGTGTGCTCTGATGCCAAGCCCAGTGCCACCTCTGGCATGGGACACTTTGGAGCAGGAGCCAGGGGCAGGGATTGCAGGGAAGGGTTTCACTCTGTGGGTGCACAGGGATGGGAGCAGGGAATCCAGCTGGGAATTCCAGCAGCACTTCAGGAGCTGCTCTGTTCTGCTGGAGGCATCTCCCAGCTGCAGCTCAGGAGCTGCTTCTCCATCCATTTTGTGGCAAAGCAGGGTGGAGAAGGTGAGGGAGGAGTCAAATCCCCGGCTCAGCTCAGCAGCAGCTCCAGTGAGGGTTGGGAGGTGCTGCTGCCTCCCCCTCCCATCCCCACCCCCAAAGAGACGGGGCTGAGCTTGGCCACCATATCTGATCACTGATATCCCTTAGAGAGTCACAGGATCCAGGATCACTGAGGCTGGAAAACATTTCCAGGCGGGAAAACATTTCCAAATCATCAAGTCCCCACCTTGTCCCCAGTCCAGAGCACTCAGTGCCACCTCCAGCCCTATCCTGGACACCTCCAGGGATGGGCACTCCAAACCCCCCAATCCCTGAGCCCCCTTTCCATGGGGAAATTCCTGCTGGTGCCCACCCTGAGCCTGCTCTGGCCCAGCCTGAGGCTGTTCCCTCCCACCCTTAGGCACATTCCAAGCCTGCAGCCACATGGGACAGACCCCCAGGCCGTGGGGTTTGTTGGCACCTGGGATGCTGGGGACACCCCACAGTGTTCTGTCTCGTTATTCTGGTGGCCACCATGAGTGATGGGCTCTTTGCCCCCTGCCCACGAGTGCTCAGGTCCCCTCCACCCCACAGAGGGAGCTCAGAGCATCCCAGCACCCCCAGGCAGCCTTTCCCTGCACATCCCCACTCCCATCCCTCTGCTGCTCGCTTGGGAGCCTTGGAAACGCTGGGATGGCCACAGAGGACAAATCAGGGGCCATGATGGAGTCATTTCTCTTCTCCTGACTACTCAACAAATGCTGCCTTCTGCTGCCTACCACCCATGCAGGACCCGTGAAGCTCCAGAGAGCAAGGCAGCAGCACTCCTCTCATCTGCTCAGCTCCAGCAGCTCAAAGACAGGTTGGCTCTGCAGAGCTGCAGAGACAGAGCCTTGGAAACAGCACCCCAGCCTTGCAGCCAGCTTAATTCTGCATTTCAGCCCCTGGAAACACCTTTAGGAAGGGAAATGTGTGGGAAAAGCTGACAGGGTTGCTGTGTTTGACTGCTGGCACATCCTTCTAATTAATTTCTTTGCTGCTCTTCCAAAGCAAAGCTCCTGTCCAGGATCAGAGCTGCTTTCTGCTGGAGCTGCTCAGCCCTGGGATTTGTGCCATGCTTTCCCTCAGCTGGAGCTCCAGCACCTCCTGCACCTCCAACCTGCAGCTCCCAGAGAGATCTAAGGGCTCTGGATGAGCCAGGCTTGGGGGCTGCCTTTGGGGCCAGCCTGGGGCCACTAAAGGCCAGCCTGGGGACACCAAAGGGCCAGCCTGGGGACACCAAAGGCCAGCCTGGCCTCCCACAGGTCACAGCAGGGCCAGCTGGGGGCTCGTGGCCCTGCCCAGACCCCCAGGGGTCACCAATTATAATTTTCCAATACCTATCACCTATGTTAGACAGTCTGTCTTTACTCTAAACTGTGGGAACCCAGGACATCCCTCTGGCTGTCCAGGATGGCCAAGACCCCTGCCAGGGGCTCAGAGACCCTGGCACAGAGCCCTGAATGCCCCTGTGGGTTTGATTATGACCTGTGGAGCAAATTACCAACCTTAGATGAAGATCTGCAAGCCATGACAAATGAAGTAGAATGATAGTGAAGTTATCATGGGGTGGAAAAGTAGATTTTGGGGTTTCTAGAATGGGGGTTCAGGGGGCAAGATGGAGGGATCTGGGTGTGTCCAGCCTTTCTCCTTCTTCTTCTTGGCCTCCATCTTCTGCTGTGATGTTGGCACTTTTAGATTGGTTTAGAGCAGAAGCTCACTGTCTAACATAGGTGATAGGTATTGGAAAGTAATTGTAAATATTGTACATGTAGTTTTTAGTATAAAGACATAACACTGCCCTGGGGGCAGGCAGAGTGCCTGGAACTGTCCTGCTGGATGGACCTCGGCAGGGCAGGAGGAAATTTTTTATAGATAAGATACAATGAACAACCTTGAGACCAAGGACTGAAGAGCTCTGACTCCTTCTTCAAGTGCTGGGCTGGGAAAAGAGACTTTTAACAATCTCGGGGTTGCAGCGACCAGCAAAAGATCCTGAGACGAAACCAATCCAAAAGTGTCACCATCCCAGCAGAAGATGGAGGACAAGAAGAAGGAGAAGAAGACAGGACGCTCCCAGATTCCTCCATCTTGCCTCTTGAACCCCCATTCTAAAAACCCCAGAATTCTCCTTTTTCACCCTGTGACAAATTCACTATCACTCTACTCAAACTCTTGTGGCTTGTAGCTCCTCACACAAAGTTGGTAATTGTTTCCATGGGCTAAAATCAAAGGCACAGATGTTTTTTAGTCTGTGCCAAGGTCTCTGAGCCCCCTGCCAGGGTCTCGAGCCCTCCAGGGCAGCCAGAGGGATGTCCTGGGTTCTGACAGGTCACCAATTATTGAGGAACAAACTGCTGGAGATTGAAGCTCACCCAGACTCAGGGAAGAATGTGAGTGCCTTGCTGTGGCTTTGTGCCCCCACCTTGTGACAACAAGGTCAGCCTGGCCCCTCCTCTGGGCTCTCCTGAGGGACACTGAGGAGGATCATGGAGCAAATCTCAGCATCCTGAGGAGCAAAAGCCTCATCCCACTCCGGGAAGAGCTGTACTGTGGAAGGCACCAGGTGCTGAGAAACCTCCTCCTCACCATGGAGGCTGCAAGGGAGATTTGTTATTCTGGGATCCTCTACCTGATGGGCTCCAGCATGAATCTCACTGAAAAAAGACTGTACAGGCTACAAAGCTCCTGGCTGCTCTGACTGTTCCTTGTTTTCCTGCTGGAGGAACCCTGTGCCTGGAACTCTGCAATAAAACCCAATTTTTCCTTCTCCATTTTGCTTTTCTTGCTTCAAATGAGTGGAGCTTTCAGTGGAGCTGCCCAGAGAAGGAGACTCCCTGTTTTTCTCTATCAGCTTTGCAGTGTGTGGGAGCCAGCCTGGAGTGAGGCATCAGCTCAGCTTCTCCCCACTGGGAATGAGTGGAGAGGGGACAGCTGGAGCTTTGCTCTCTGCACACACCCAATCCTTCATTTTACACGCTCCTTCACAAAGGCAACGGGGCACAACAAATGGGGCTTGATGGCCTCAGCCAAACGAGTTCTCATCCTGGCACCTCATCCCCCATTCCTTCATGGGAAGCTGCTTCCCTCAGGGGGAGGGAGGGAGGAAAATCTGGATTCAGACAGTGCTGGGGAACCCTGTGAGGAACCCCTGAGGGAGCTGGGGGTGCTCAGCCTGGAGATAAGGAGACTCAGGGCTGCCCTCATCACTCTGCACAGCTCCTGAAAGGTGCCTGTGCTCAGCTGGGGCTGGGCTCTTTCTCCAGCAGCACTGACACAACCAGAGCACACAGCCTCAAGCTGCACCAAGGGAAATACAGGTTGGATATCAGGAAAAAGTTTTTCACAGAAAGAGTGATAAAGTTCTGGAATGGCTGCCCAGGGAGGTGGTGGAGTCCCCATCCCTGGGTGTGTTTAACAAAGCCTGGATGTGGCACTGGGTGCCAGGGTTGAGTTGGGGTGTTGGGGCTGGGTGGGACTTGATGACCTTGGAGGTCTCTTCCAACCTGGTGATTTTGTAAATTCTGTGATTCTGTGAATTCTGTGAACCAGCAGCTCATGGTGACACAGGCAGGGCCCTCCCAGCCTGTCCCACAACTTCCCACAGCTCTCCATGAGGGAAAACTGCTTGGATGCTGTGCCCACAGCCCCACTGAGGCACAGCTCTGAGGTGGAGCTGCCCAAATCTTTTCCCTTCCCTCCAGAGAGGGAAAAGGACATTCAGATCATTAAACCTGGCTCCTGGAGAACTACAACTGGCTGTTCCAATGGAAAAGATTCCAAATTCCTGGGCCAGCCAGAGCAGGAATTACACAGGGTTTGTCCCTACCCACCCCTGCCCATCCATGGGTGATTCTCCAGCCAACACTTCCCAGTCCCTTCCCTGGGAATGGTGCTCAGAAATGGGATCCAAACTCTTCCCAGCTGTGCTCCCTGCTCCCACAGCTTCCTGCCACAGGTGGATCCTGCAGACACCTCTCCCTGAGCACGGTCCCCCTGCTCCAAGGAGCACATGGAATGTGGGAATGGCCATTATCCACCCCTTACCCGTGAGGGAGCTGCCTCTGGCTGGAATCCCACATGGACTGGCTCTGTTTGGATGTGGCTGGAGCTAAGGAAAGGTGGAAGCCCTGCAGAAGGTCAAGCTAAACGGGGTCAGTTGGCTCTGCATGGAGCCCTGGGAATGCTGTAATTCCCATGGAGTCCTGGCAGAAGCTTTGGGATAGAACAAGGAAGGGATGTGAGCTGTGGATCAGCTCCTAGTGTGGGTCCTGGAAGGTGGGAGAGAGGAGAGTCTCTCCTGCTCAGATTTGGGGTTGCAGCACAAACCCCTGGTGGTTCTGTTGATCCCACACCTTGGATGCACCAGTGCCAGCCTGGGATGGGGACACTGGTGGGGGCCCCTGGGTGAGGAAGGGGGGGACCGAGAAGCCAATCCTTGGCAGAGGAACCAAGGGCACAGCCTGGCCCTGCCACTTTGCCTGGAGTCTGGAAAAACAGCCAAGGGCACCAGCAGGACCAGAGCCAGGCCCTGGGGGCTCTGAAACACTTCTGACTCCAACAGGGAGCAAATCCTGCATGGAAAATGCGACTCTGGAGCGAAAGCCCGAACTGACCCTGGGTGATATGGATAAGAACACACACCTATCTGGCCCCACAACCTTTTCCTATTCCTCCTTTCCCTCCTCTCCCCGCTCCATCCCGGCCCTGGCTGCAGCAGGAGCGGCAGCAGCTCTCTGGAACGAGGCGCCGGAGCAGCAGGGAGCTGCCACATCCATCACGGCTCTGCTGTTGGAATTAATGAGAGCGCCACAGGTTCGGGCTGTCACTCACTCCCCTCACTTTGCTGCTTCCATATGGCTGCCAGCCGCCAGCTCCGCTTCCCGAGCCCTGCCAATTACAGCCGCAGCTTCCCCACCCTCCTCCTATTACACTCACAGCTTCATTATTCTAATTAAGCCCAACAAGCTGAGCCCTCCCTTTTGCACTGGTGCTGCACGGCCCTCGCATGCAGTGCTGCAGCAAAGCCCTGCCTGGGGCAGCTGTGCTGGGCGATGGCATCGTGGGCATGTCCTCCTCCCAGCCCCAGTGCCCGCTTGGCAGCAAACCTTTCAGGGGGCTGATCTGCAGGCCAGGCTGGCTGTGATCAGCTCCCTCAGCTCCCTGAATTATTGATCAGGGGGTCCTTCAAAGCTGCATTGCATTTCCACCTTCATTTTTTTTTAATATTTGTTTTAGGCTCTGCCTTCTGCCCCAAAGAGAGGGGGCGGGTGGCAGGAGCCCCTTTGGAAAGAAGGGATTTGCCTCTCTCCTGAAGGGAGCTGTGCTGAGAAGGGACTGTATTTTTCTGGGACTCTGCTACATCCCTGCATTCCTAAATAACAACCCCAGCCTCCCAAATTTTCCTCTTGATAGTCCCTGACTTGATGTTTTGGGCAACAAGTGATCACCACTCCAAAGAAAGGTCAGAGCAGCGCCTCAGCCGTGGATTGGGAGGTGGAGCAGAGCAATGCATGCTGGAATTAATGCATTTCATAACAGCTGGGGGGTTCTGTGCCCTTACATTGAATTTCTTTTGGCACAGCAGGAGCGGGTTAATCCCCCCTTTGCCTGGAAGGGATGGATGAGGGGATGCAGGGGACACTGGGAACAGGGCAGGACACTGATCCCTGCACTGAGGCACAGGCCCCTCTCCTTCCCCAGCACCTCCTGCTCCAGGGCTGGCACACGGGACACTGCCAGCAGCGTCTGAGCCAAACCCGAACAGCTGGGTCTGCTGGGAGGGCTGGCACGGGGGAGGCTCGGGGCACGGCTGTCACCAGCCACGGGCATCCCAAACCCCTGACTGGGATCTCTGACCCCGCCAAACTGCGGCAGCAACAGCATCTCCCAGGAATTCCACCGGAACGGGGCTCGGGGGGCTGCAGATCCAGTCGGGAAGGGAAGGGAAGGGAAGGGAAGGGAAGGGAAGGGAAGGGAAAGGAAGGCTCCTCTACAGATCGCGGTGCCGCAGCCCTGCTCTCACTCGGGATTTGCTGCCCTTTGAATCCCTGGAATTGGTTGCTCTCAGCGTTGCTCTGATGAGCTCAGCCAAGAGATGGAAGTGCTGGGAGGGAGCCAGAGCAGAGCCTGCTCCTGCTCGGGGTGGAGAATCAGCCGAGATATTTCTCCATCTCTCCTCCCCTCTGTGCTCGGTGACACTGAGCAGCCTTTGGAAAACCCTTTGGAAACCAGGGGCTGCTCTCTGCCTTGACATAGGCTTTAATTTTTTCACCCCTCCCCAAATTTTAAGTTACATTTCTCAAAAAAATTCAGTCTCTAATTCAGTTTTTAATTTTCTAAACAGTCCTGATTAATTTTTTTTTTTGGTTTTTTTTTTTTTTTTTTTTTTTTTTTTTTTTTTTTGTTGTTTGTTGTTTCCCCAGTGTCTCCTCTCCCACCATAGCTCGGAGTAGAAGCAGGAGGCTTCCAGGCAAACTGGGAATGGTTTGTGTGACTTAAATTCAGAATATCTTGAAAAAAATCCCCAAATTTCCCACAACCACCTGCTGCCCAGGTCTCTCAGATGCCTTCACTGAGTGCTCTGAGCTTGAAGTCCCACCTTCCTTGACTCCTGATGTTCCCTGCTCTTCCCTGCCACCACTTTGGAATCATCTGCACATCTCCTGGTCCCTCCCTGAGCTGTGCCCACACCCCCAGGGGGCCTCCTGGTGTAAATCCCTGCCTGGGGATAGGACCCTGGGCTCTGGGGGTGGGACACTGGGGTCTCAGGGTGGGACACTGGGGTCTGGGGATGGGACACTGGGGTTACAGGGTGGGACAGTGGGGTCTGGGGATGGGACACTGGGGTTACAGGGTGGGACAGTGGGGTCTCAGGGTGGGACACTGGGGTTACAAGATGGGACAGTGGGGTCTGGGGATGGGACACTGGGGTTACAAGATAGGACACTGGGATCTCAGGGTGGGACACTGGGGTCTGGGGGTGGGACACTGGGGTCTGGGGGTGGGACACTGGGGTTTGGGGGTGGGACACTGGAGTCACAGGGTGGGACCTGGCACCTGCCCGGCCAGGTGACCCTCTGGAATTGCAGCTGCCTGGCAGGTGGGAGGGGGAGGCAGCAGCTCAGCCACTTTGGCTCTGCCATTGGGAGCATTTTCCCCATGAGTTATTGCCAGGTTAAAGGGTTGTGATAGTGCCAATATCCCGAGCTGGGTTATTGTGTTATTAATGTGTGCCTGTCGCTGGCCATTAGCGCTGTGATCAATCCCCGCTGACAGGGGCTGCTTAGGCTGTCACACTTTGTTTTATCTGCCATCCTTAGACTTTTACTAACTCAGAAATTGCTAATCCAATCTCCTCTAACCCAGTTAGGGGAGGACATTGTCTCTGTGCTGCTCAGACACTGGAGCTGGGTCCGGGCAAGGACATGCTGCTGGCAGGGAGGTGGCTCAGGGGTGACAGAGCCAGCTCCTGTTCCTCATGGAGTCATGGAATGGCCTGGGCTGGAAGGACCTTGGAGATCCTCTCATCCCACCCCTGACATGGCAGGGACACCTCCCACTGCCCCAGGCTGCTCCAAGCCCCGGTGTCCAACCTGGCCTGGGGCACTGCCAGGGATCCAGGGGCAGCCACAGCTGCTCTGGGCACCCTGTGCCAGGGCCTGCCCACCCTGCCAGGGAACAATTCCTGCCCAAAATCCATCCATCCCTGCCCTCTGGCAGTGGGAAGCCATTCTCTGTGTCCTATCCCTCCAACCCTGTCAGTTCTCTCCATCTTTTTTGTTGGCTCCTTCATGGGCTCACTGCCCTCACAGGGAAGAATTCCCTCCTGGTCAGGAGAACTTTGTGATTTACCCTTTGGTACTGACTTAACTCCAGGTCTGAGTGGCCAGGGAGGGAAAGCACAGGCGTGGGCAGGCTGGGGGGGTCCAGGAGCTGGGAATGGTGTAGATGAGGTTGGAATAATGCTGGAAATAAAGCTCAGCAGTGGGTGAGAGGAGCCTAGGGTGCTACCAAAGGGCCCTGCTGCTGTCCTACACATCTGTGTGCCATTCTTACACATCTGTGTGTGCCATTCCCACATCCCTGTGTGTGCCATTCCCACACTTCCCTGTGTGTGCCATTCCCACACATCCCTGTGTGTGCCATTCCCACACATCCCTGTGTGTGCCATTCCCACATATCTGTGTGTGCCATTCCTACACATCTGTGTGTGCCATTCTTACACATCCCTGTATGTGTGTCATTCCTACACATCTGTGTGTGCTATTCCTACACATCTGTGTGCGTGCCATTCCTACACATCCCTGTGTGTGCCATTCCCACACAAACCTGTGTGTGCCATTCCAACATATCCCTGTGTGTGTGCCACATCTGTGTGTGTGCCATTCCCACACATCCCTGTGTGTGTGCCATTCCTACACATCTGTGTGTGCCATTCCTACACATCTGTGTGTGCCATTCCTACACATCTCTGTGTGTGCCATTCCCACATATCTGTGTGTGCCATTCTTACACATCTGTGTGTGCCATTCTTACACATCTCTGTGTGTGCCATTCCCACATATCTGTGTGTGCCATTCTTACACATCCCTGTGTGTGCCATTCCCACACATCTGTGTGTGCAATTCCTACACATCTGTGTGTGCCATTCCTACACATCCCTGTGTGTGCCATTCCCACACATCTGTGTGTGCGCCATTCCCAAACATCTGTGTGTGCAATTCCTACACATCTGTGTGTGCCATTCCTACACATCCCTGTGTGTGCAATTCCTACACATCTGTGTGTGCCATTCCTACACATCCCTGTATGTGCCATTCCCACACATCCCTGTATGTGCCATTCCCACACATCCCTGTGTGCCATTCCTACACATCTGTGTGTGCCATTCCTACACATCTGTGTGTGTGCCATTCTTACACATCTGTGTGTGCCATTCCAACATATCCCTGTGTGTGTGCCATTCCTACACATCTGTGTGTGTGCCATTCCCACACATCCCTGTGTGTGTGCCATTCCTACACATCTGTGTGTGTGCCATTCCTACACATCTGTGTGTGCCATTCCCACACATCTGTGTGTTCCATTCCCACACATCTGTGTGTGCCATTCCTACACATCTGTGTGTGCCATTCCTACACATCTGTGTGTGCCATTCCCACACATCTGTGTGTTCCATTCCCACACATCCCTGTGTGTTCCATTCCTACACATCTGTGTGTTCCATTCCCACACATCTGTGTGTGCCATTCCTACACATCCCTGTGTGTGCCATTCCCACACATCTGTGTGTGCCATTCCCACACATCTGTGTGTGCCATTCCTACACATCTGTGTGTTCCATTCCCACACATCTGTGTGTGTGCCATTCCTACACATCCCTGTGTGTGTGCCATTCCCACACATCTGTGTGTGCCATTCCTACACATCTGTGTGTGCCATTCCCACACAACCTGTGTGTGTGCCATTCTTACACATCCCTGTGTGTGCCATTCCCACACATGTGTGTGTGCCATTCCCACATATCCCTGTGTGTGCCATTCCCACACATCTGTGTGTGCCATTCCCACACATCTGTGTGTTCCATTCCCACACATCTGTGTGTGCCATTCCTACACATCTGTGTGTGCCATTCCCACACATCTGTGTGTGCCATTCCCACACATCTGTGTGTGCCATTCCCACACATCCCTGTGTGTGCCATTCCTACACATCTGTGTGTGCCATTCCCACACATCCCTGTGTGTGCCATTCCTACACATCTGTGTGTGCCATTTCCACACACATCCAGGTCCTGGTCCAGGAGTTCTGCTGCAGTTCCATGCTGCTATAGATACGCATTATAATATTGGCTTTTTGCAAATATTAAATTGGATTTTACATATGTGTTGTTAAAGTAACTTTGTTATAAAGATCTAGTTTTTATTTCTGTTTATTAAGCTCAGTGAAATAGCTGATATCAGTGTGCTGTGTTACAATGCCTGCTGGGATGGGACAACACCCAATGCACACAGGATGAGCACACCTGGACAGATGTGCCAACCAGCAGCACCCACCCTCTGAAGGCAGAGTGGACCAAGGCCCAAAACTTGAGGAGATGAGAATGGACTAAAGTCACAACCAAGGAACCCTCATGCTCTAAAAAGGCAGATCCAAGGAGCCAGGCTTAAACAATTTTTGGAACATGTAAATGAGTTTGGGGAAAAGTTGACTATGCATAATTGTTTATGAACGTGCAAAGGGCTGATGTAATTAAAAGGTATTTAAGGGATATCCCCAAAGGTGAAGGTGTGCTCTTGGCTGAGTGCCAGGATGGACCCGGCTGTAATAACCTTTGCTCTGTGCTCCTTGTCTCCCATTGTCCTTTATTAAACCTTTTACATGTTCCCAGGAGAGTGGCCGTGTTTCTCCCAGGGCTCACTCCCAGCTGCTCTCTCCATGGCCTTTCCTGGCCAGGCCAGTTTTGTCCCCTGTGCTCCTGCAGCCAGGCCCGGGCTGCTCCCCTGTGCTCAGCCCCAGAGTGCCCCGAGGCTTGCAAAAGGCAGCTTATCAATAAATGATAACAATTCCCAAGGCAGCTTATCAATAAATGAAAACAACTCCCAAGCCAGGAAAGCAGGAGCAAGTTCCTGAGTCACTGGCACAGCCGGGAGAGCTCCCGGAGGGTGGCAGGGAGGGATGAGGCTGGGCTGGGGCTCGGGGTCTGGCAGGCAGGGTCTCATGGAGCAGAGAATTCCCGAATTGCTGGCAGGCAGGGTCTCGTGGAGCAGAGAATTCCCGAATTGCTGGCAGGCAGGGTCTCATGGAGCAGAGAATTCCCGAATTGCCGGCAGGCAGGGCTGTGTGTGTGCCGGCAGGGGTGGTGTGAGCCGGCAGGGCAGCAGGGCGGGATGGGCTCCGGGCGAGCTGTCAGCAGCACCAGGGACAGCGGGGCCTGTCCTGCAGGCCTCCCCGCCCATCCCCAGCCCTGGCTTTAGATTTCCCCAGCTCAGCTTTGGGTGCTGCCAGGGACAGTCCCTGCCCGCTGTCATTCCCAGCTCCAGGTGTTTCACAGCCTTTGCTGGGTGGGACAATTCCCCTCAGCAGTGGTGGCCTGGTGACCCTGCCCGTGTCTGGTGGCACCGTGTGAGGAGCCAGCATCACCCCAGGGTGCTGCTGCATGGACCCAGCACAGGAAGGACAATGTGGAGCTGCTGGATGAGTCCAGAGAGGACCAGGAGATGTTCCCAGGGCTGGAGCCCCTCTGCCATGGAGCCAGGCTGGGAGAGGAGAAGGCTCCAGGCAGAGCTCAGAGCCCCTTCCAGGGCCTAAAGGGGCTCCAGGAGAGCTGGAGACGGACTGGGGACAAGGCATGGAGGGGCAGGACACAGGGAATGGCTTTAAGCTGAAGAAGGTGAGATTTAGATGGGATATTGGGCAGGAATTGTTCCCTGGGAAGGTGGCGAGACCCTGGCACAGGGTGCCCAGAGCAGCTGTGGCTGCCCCTGGATCCCTGGCAGTGCCCAAGGCCAGGCTGGACAGGTCTTGGAACAACCTGGGATAGTGGAAAATGTCCCTGGCCATGGCAGGGGGTTTGGAACTAAAGGATCCTTAATGTCCCTTCCAGCCCAGACCACTCCATGATCCTGTGGTGATATTCCAGTGAATTATCAGGAAATGGATAATGCCCCCGGGAGCACAGAGACCCTGCAGGTCTGCCACAGCCTCAGCAGGAGGAGCAGGCCTGGAATGACATCCATTAGGGAAACAAACCAACAGGCACATTCCATTTCAGCTCCCTGAGTGATAAATCTGTCAAAATAGTTACAGCTTGTGCCCTCTCAGGTTGTCAAAGTCTCACGTGGAGGAAAAGGTGCAAATCCCTTTGAAACTTGCGCAGTCTCTGCCATCAACAGCCACATCCAGGCATAGAAATGTTAAATATCCCAGAGGGCAGCAATTACAGCACAAGGTGGGGGTTTAGAGCCTCCCATCAGTGCTTGGCACACTGGGAAGGTAATTCTTTGGGTTTTGGTGTTTTTTAATATCATGATGATGTGAAAACTGGGAATTTCATATGAAAGGCCCAAATCGTCACCAGTGTATGAACTGAACTCATCCACGAGGCAAAGCATCAGCTGAGCATGATATAATTTGTATTTTGGGTGACATTTACCCATTTTCTCAAATCTGGAGAGGGAGAACTCCCTCCTTTTCCCAAGGCAATGCACAAGCCCTTTGCTGCATCATGGGTGTAAGTAGAGAAAAACTGAAGAACTTGTAAAATCAGAGTATATTTAATAAACCCCAGACAAACAATGGGATTTTTCTGGGAGAGTGGGAAAAAAAAAAGCCTTTTGGGGGAGAGATCCACAGGACTGAGATGAGCCAGGGAAGGTTTGGATGTGGCTTCATCCTGTTCAGGGATGGAGCTGGAGATTACAGCAATCCCTCATTTTAGGGAGACAAAGGTGCCAACCTTCCCTCCTGCTGGGTTGTGCAGGGGAGCCCCATTAATAATCCAACTCCTGAGCTCTTTTCCCTGCAAAATTCCAGCTGTAATGACCAAACAGACCTGTGGGAACTCAGCACATCGCTGATGTGCCTGAGTCTCCCGAGACCTGTCGGGGGTGCTCGAGATCTGGCATCTGCCCGGACACTTGGTGGCGACTTTGCTTCAAGTGAGTTGCCAGGTTTGTATGAGACTCAGAAGGTCCACGAGTTTAAGGTGTATTTACGGGTGCACACAGGGTGAAATATAGTTTTAAGATTTTTGGTATGTGGGATGGGGGCAAGATGGGAGAATAGGGCGTGTCTCGTCCTTCTTCTTTCTTCTTCTTCTCCATCTTCTGCTGTGTTGTTGGCACTTGGGGATTGGTTTAGAGTAGAAATGCTGTTCATTATAGGTGAGGGTAAATTAAACGCAGTTTAGGGTTATAACCACGCTCGGGGGAGGTGGAGAGCGTCGTGCTGCCGTGCTGTCGGATCTCAGCTGGAAGAGAATCTTTTAGATAAGAAATCATAACCGCCTGAAGACCGAACATCTGAGAGTCCAGTCTCGTTCTTCAGCCCCTGTGGGCCACCCCAGGACCACCCAACTCATCTCGGGACAGAGAACAGACAGCCGACCCGAGAAGACACCAGGTGCCAATTCCCAGGTGCCCTCCCTGGCTGGGGCCCTCCCTCTCCCTGGGGAGCTGAGGGAAGGATGAGCACACCTGCAGCTGCTCAGAAGGGACAACAAAAGGTCTTTTTTCCCCTGGATTGTGCAAGGTCTGTTCAGGAGAGCAGTTCTGGTGTCACTTTGGGTGTGACAGGGCCAGCCCGTGCTTCAGTCAACACCCAGGGCTAAGCACAGCTCAGCCCCTGTTCCTGCCAGCTTTGAGAGCAGCTTAAACTGTTTAAGCAGCTGCTCTGCAGTTTAAGATTAAGCTGGTCTTTTGAGCAGCCTAAGCAGTTTAAAATACTCCAAAGGCTTAACATTAGAGCCAGTTTAAGTTGCTGTAGGGGCTTAAAGCAGGGATGTGCAGCCTGTATCTTCACAGGGTCTGCCACAGGACGGGGCTTTGTAGGCTCTGAGAAGCCCTGGGGATCAGGGCATGGATGTTTGCAGAGGGCACAGTCCTCTGCCAGCCTCTCCTGCCCTTCCTGCCCTTGTCCAGCCCGGATTTCTGGGGCTGTGCCAGCTGGAGAACACTCTGCCTTTACTCTGCAGCATCCCAGGACTTGCCCCTTCAGCCTCCCAGGCCAAGGAAAAGGGGAAACCATCTCCAGAAACCTTTTTGTCTTAAACCTGGGGAAGGAAGGAGAGCTCTCCTGCACTGAGCCCAGCCGGGATGGAACAGGAGACTTTGGAGCAGCCTGGAGGGAAGTGCCACTCTCTGAGAGCCTGGGTTTGGGAGACCTTTAAAGCAGGAGCCCTTGGGATGCTGCAGGACTGCCCTTCAAGGAGCAGGGAGGCTGAAGGAGGCTTAAGCTGCTTTAGCTGCCTCAGGACTCACTGCAGCCTCAAGGCCTTTAAGCCCTTGGGTGACACGGAGGGTTTAAGGTCTTACACAGCTTTAAATGGGGCTTAAAGCCCTCTCACCTTCACGTGGGACACTTCCCTCCCTCCTGGACAGCTCCTCCCTCCTGCAGGGAGGGCCTGCATCCAGCGGTGCCACCGGGAGGGGCCCCACAGCACAGCCTTGGGGTGTCATTCCCATTCCTACAGCTCCAGGGAGTGGCACTGGGGCAAGAGTGGCACTTCCAGCTCCCCAAAAGCTTCTGGTGAAAAGCAAAGCTCTGGGCATGAGGAGACGAGGGCAGTGGTGTCACCTGGGAGACCTTCCCTTGCTGCTGCTGCTTGAGAGCATCACAGGGTGGTTTTGGTGTCAAACACATTCCCAGAGGGTTCTGTCCCCATTCCTGCAGGACCAGTGCTGGGATAACCCCCTGCTGCTGACCAGAACCTGTCTTTCCTTCCTGTAGGACACTTCTCTGAAATGCAGCTCCCAGTTTGGGGTTTGTGATGCTGGCCTTGGTCTTGCCCAGGCTCAGATGAGAGGGGAAAAGCCCTCAGGGAGATTTTAGAGTTCCCAACTCCTTGTGGGATGGCTGCAGAGCTCAGGAGCCCCCCATGCCCTGGCTGTGCTCTGCACCTGCCTGTCCCCTGAGCCCAGAACCATCCTGGGCACAGGCTGAGCTGCAGAGCCTCGTCCCTCCCTGCACTGGAGATGGGCAATGCCAGCCTGGAGCCATCACTCTCCAGACTCCTCTGATGTGCAGAGGAGCACCTTCAGTCCTGGGGCCATCCTGGTGCCTCTCATCTCTGCAGGTGACCAGGGGTCTGCTGCAAGGAATTTATAACTCCATGGATGTGCAGCCCCTGCCAGACCTTCCTGAGGATGCAGCATCCTGGAAAGTTGGATCCCTGCCACTGATAACGCTGTGCACACAAAAAATCATGGAATCACTGAGGTGGGAAAAGCCCTCCAGGGTCAAAGAGTCCCAGCTGTGCCCCATCCCCACCTTGTCCCCAGCCCAGAGCACTCAGTGCCACCTCCAGCCCTTCCTGGTCACCTCCAGGAATGGGCACTCCAAACCCCCCTGGGCAGCCCCTCCCAATCCCGGAGCCCCCTTTCCATGGGGAAATTCCTGCTGATGTCCACTCCTGGCCCAGCTGGAGGCTGTTTCCTGTCACTTGGACATCTCTGAGTAGCATGAGGAGCAGCAGGATCCATAAAAATCCCTTTTGTCTGGGGCATCTGGGAAGCTCCTTTTGGAGGCTGAGATGAGAATTTCTCCTGGTTGGGTTCCTCCTCTCTTAAAAACTCAGGTGAGAACTTCAGGCTAAGATACAAATTCCCCCCTTGGTGAGGGTGTGTCCCCAGCTCAGTGACGTCCATCAGAGCCCCCTTCCACAATTCCCACCCTGGGAAGGAGCAGAGGATCAATGCAGGGAATGTTTGAGTTTGCAGGTGCAGAGGTCTCCCTGCACTGTCCCATTGGACCTGAAGGGCTGCAAACCCCACAAACAGCCTGGGGTGTGGGATCTGGGACACACAGCCTGGCCAGCCCTCAGGGTGGAAACTCCATGGATAAAAGGACCTCTCTGGATGTTGCTTCCCTTCATTTTGCAGACATTGAAAAGGTTGCACCATTTTTTCTCAGCACAGGAGCCCCTCCAGTCTCCCCCTCCCTGAGGCTGGAAATGGGGATGTGCATTCTGTCCCCACCTGTCAGAGCTGGGGCAGTTCTCTGCTGTTCATGGGGCAGTTTTTTCTTTATCTCTGCCACAGCCAATCCTCCCTCCAGGAGATCTCTGCTGTCCATGGCCACTGAGTGTCCCTGCAGGGCTGATCCAATTCCAGCATCCCATGGGGAGATGCTGCGCCCAGGGGAGGAGCCAAGCATTCCTACCTGGATCCAATCTGAGCCTGGCCAGCACAGCAGCCTTTGCCCACTGCATTCCCAGAGGAGCAGCTTTCTGCTGCCCTGCATTCCCAGAGGGAGCCCAGGCCCATCTGCAGCAGCCCTGGAGCTGCAGAGGAAAACTCCCCCCTTGTGCAGGATCCCTGCTCCAGCAGAAGCACAGCTGGCACTGCAGGAGGGCTGAGCCCCCATGGGATGGGGCTGTGCCACCCCCTGGCACACAGGGGGCAGGGCATGCTCTGACCCTGGCAGTGGGGTTTGTTGTTTCTTTGTTGTTTGTACTTTTGCATTTATTGTATTTTAATGTTCCCAGTAAAGAACTGTTATTCCTATTCCCATATCTTTGCCTGAGAGCCCCTTAATTTCAAAATGATAACAATTCTTAGGGAGGGGTTTGCATTTTCCATTTCAGAGGAGGTTCCTGCCTTCCTTAGCAGACACCTGGCTGTTCAAACCAAGACATCCTGGTTTTCCAAAGGCACTGGAAGAGTTTGTGAATTCTGCAATCCTGTGTCCTTGCCACCCAAAGAGAAACAAATCAGAGCAGCTGTGAACCAAAATTGCTTCAAAAGCGTTCCCAGAGCCCCCCTTTTTTTAGATGGGAACACAAAAACTGGGGCTTGCAAATCTGCACCTGGCAGGGGCCTCGTTTGCTGCTGCAGCAGGTGAGGCCAGAGGGCCCCTCTGACAAATGCCACGTTGGATTTTTCCAACCCATCTCCCTTCTCCTGCCTATGGAATTTGAGCGTGGAGCTCTCAGCCCAGCTGTGCCATCACAGAGTCCTGGGAGAAGCAGCTGAGTCAGGTCCAGATTGATTAGAGCTGGTTTTAAATTAATTTGACTGGGAGGGGCACGGAGGACCTCGGAGTCACTTCTGTATTTTGATTTTTCACGCTGGCATTGTGCTCTTGATGTCACTGTTCCAACTGCTACACTTGAAAGTGCCCATAATATCCAAAAATATCTTTGTTATCTAAATAAAAGGTTGCATTTCAGGTAAAAGAGGGGTTTAATAACCGTAATTTTCCCTTCACTCTGCTAATTTGGCCAGCTGAAAGGAATGTCTTTTGTGCTGTGGGGCTGCACAGGAACATTGGGAGCTCCTGCCTTGCTCCCTATTTTTGTAATCCAAATTTCTCATTCAGGTGCCTTGGTGTGGATGGAATTTGGACTCCCAGGATTTTAATTCCTGTACTTTTAGCAGATGTAGCTGCACCTAATGGATTTTTGAGGCAGGAACATCCTGTCCATTCTCCACATGATTTGTGGGGTTTCTCAGCAGGATCTGGACCATTTTCACCTCTGGAATCCCCCTTGGAGGGGTGGTGAGGTGCCCCTGACACCTCCTCAACAAAGAGACTTTATTAGTATTGAAATCCTTCATCTGTTCTATTCTGTTCACACCAATTTAAACCCAGACCTTGAGGAACACTGGGAAAAACAAGAGATTTGTCAGGGATTTTGCACCCATCCACCGTGGGCAGAGAAAGCTCGTTAGCTACTCCCTAATGAGCCAGCCAGCAAGTCCAGGAAACCTGAGACTAAAAAGATGCCAAGATGGAGCAGAATGAAACATTCCCCTTTTCAAAGAGGGAAAATTGGGAAGGGTTCAACAGCACAGACACAGAAGGGCTCCGTGTGATCGGCCCCACAAAATCTCCTCCTGTTTTCCCATTTTCCAGCTGCTCCCCAAGAGCTGCCACCAGCCCAGCTGCCCTCCTGCCAGACAGGAGGTGTGGGAGAGGGAAAAGGGGGAAATTGGATGCTGTGGCTTCCTGGGGTAGTTCCAGCCTGTTCTGGGTTGTTTTTGGGGCGAGGCTGGAAATGAGGTGCTCTAAGAGGGACAGTTCCTCCTGCTGGGGAGGAGGGAGCTGTGGATTGGGCTGAATGGGGTGAAGTTTTTCCAGGTGCCTGGGATCTCCCGTAGATTCTTCACCCTGGACTCTCCTTGATCCACAGAGGTGCCTCTGGGGCCCACCTGGAGCTTGAGGCACCTGCAGGAGGGTCCAGCTCCAGCACATTTGGGGTTTCCCCAGAGGAACCACAGCCTCTGCTGGACCTTTCTCCTCAGCTGAGCTGCCCACTCTGCTCTGCACCCTTTGGCTCCCCCAGCCCTTTTTTCCCATCACATTTTCCCATCTCTGATCTCCAGCCAGCACCACAGATCTGATCCCCCCCAAAAACCTGCACAGATGTCCAGCCTGGAGCAGGGCAGGAATGTGAGATCCCCTTGTGAGAAAAACCATCTCACTTCCAAGAATTTAAAAGGTTTATTAAACCTTACCAAAAACACAACAGCAAACTGAATAGAGAAAATATTACAGCACCAGGAGCAGAGGATTTCCCCACCATGTGCTCACCCACACAATGGAGGTTTCACCTTTTAACCCTTTAGCCCCCCCAAAGTTCTGTCCATCGACTCCTCCTTCCCTGCCCAGGGGTGGAGATCCCTTCCTGACACCTTGAGTGGGGTCAGGTGCTGCCACAGTAACGAGTGGACCCTCCCAATGTCCCAAACCCGGGCACCCCTGAGAACAACACAAGGGGTTAAAACACAACTATAAATCTATAAAACTTCTCCTGACATACATACAGGATATTTGCCTTTTAACTGTGACAGTCAGCCATGGCATTGCCCATCTGTCTCACCCTTCCTGCCCTGCCTGTGGTGTCAGGTCCAATTCCAAGCTGGCTTTGGGGTCAGGTGGGTTTCCCACCATCCCTGCTGCCCTGGGATGTGGTTGCCATGGCAATCCATTCCCGAGGTCCTGTGGGGAGCAGCATCCCCAGCTCCATCCCTGCATCCCAGGCTGAGGGAGGACCCTCAGGATTTGCTGCCCTGCAGCCCCCCCACTTTTGTCACCTCCAGGCTGCAACCCTGACACCTGATGAACCAAGGAGGGGCATTTTTGGCTTCCCAGAAATGTTATGGAGATATTATCTGACAACATTACACAAAAACCCCTCACCCAGTGCAAGCTGTGTGTGAAAAGAGTTTCTGAACCCATTTTCTAATTGCTCCCTGTCATTAAGAGGGATCAAAGTGAGCCTGAACCATTTAAAAACATGTCTGGAGCCAGAGCCCATGAGCTTTGTCTCCTAACAGACATTTAATAGGTGGCTGATTAATATGAAAGTGCTGCTTCCTTCAAATATCAATATTAACTTGAACTTTGCCTTAAGTAAGCTGGAGCCTATATTTGAAAAAGTAATGTGTTAAATAAAAACCAGTCATCCCCCACTGGAATCTTTTCCTTGGGCTCCTTTTTGTTCCTGGCCCTCAGGTAAGGACCTGAGCTCATTTTTCTGCCCACAGATGCACGAAGGGAGCTGCAAGTCCTGGGAAGCTGTAAATCCTGGGAAGGTGGATTCCCAGCTCCTGAGGCCAGCAGTGGGATAAGAACACACAGAAATGGTTGGGCATGAGTGATGAACAGAGCTGCTTCATCACCAACCACTCTGGATCCAAAAAACCACTGCAGATATTCCATCAGGAGAGAAATGAGCCCAATAAAGAGTTTGCTGAGCTGCCTGCCAGGGAAAGCCGCATTTCTGTGGCCCAAAGTGCCCGGTTTTATTCCCTTTTCCTGCCCCATCCCAGGATCCTTGCTGAGTGCTGCTGATTCCTTGGCTGTGGGATATTTTTCTCTGTTATTAATGAACTGCCAACTCTGAAAATGAAAACTGAAGCTGAGTGTATCTGCATGGAAAAGAGCTCCTTTTAATTTCCTTTAGGTTGGTCAGTTTGTTGGAGGACAAACTCCAAGACTTCAAGGAAAAGAGCTGCTGCAGCAGAGAATCAGGGAGAAATAAGGGAAAAGGGGAGGGAAAATGAGCTTGGACCACTTCAAGGAGGTGAAATGAATCCCTGGGTGGGAATGAATCCCCCAGGGCTGGATCCAGGCCTTGGTGGCTGTGGTGTGGTCAGAGGAGCCTGGGCAGGTTCCTGCAGGGTTTAGGGATGGCAGCTGAATCCCAAGGCTGGGACAGCTCAGCACTGGCAGCACTTCCCAGAAAACAGGGATTGCACTTCCAGAATAAATCCTGCAGGGAATGAACAACTCAGTCCTGACTCCTGGGGAGCCCTGGCTGAGGGGGAATGGCAGGGTGGGTCCTGCAGCCTCTCAGGAGCATTTCAGGAGATTAAATTCCCTGCCAAAGTGGACATCAGCTTAATTTGGGAAGGAACTGGGAGCTCTGCTTTAAGGATCTAAGGGCAAGAAGAGGTTTTGTTCCACTTCCTTGGATGCTTCCACAGCAAGCAAGGAAAACACCTGGAGAGGGAACATCCTGCTCAGATGGGAGGGCAAGGCCAGCCCCAGCTGTCCCAGGACAGCAGATCCATCACTCCAAACTCCCTCCAGTTCTGTACAAGGATACTGGGATGGTACCAGGCAAATTCCCAGCACAGGGAAGCTGGGAAAAGCTTTTCTCCCATCAGGGGCCTGGGGAGGGCAGTCACAAACAGGGGCTCAGTATTCCCAAACCCCAGAGCAGCTGAGCTTGGAGGACACCCCTGGAGATCACCTGGCCCGACCGCTGCACAGGCAGAGTCACCCAGAGCTGGTTTCCCACACCCAGGGGGAGTTTGGGAATCTCCAGGGATGGGAACATCACAGCCTCTCATGGCCACCTGTGAACTCCAAGTGTTCAATGCACTTCCCAATAAAATCTTCTCATATGAGAGAAAATTCCTGTATTTCCATGTGTGCCTGCTGCCTCTTGGCCTGCCACTGGGAACACTGGGAACACTGGGAACACTGGGAACACTGGGAACACTGGGAACACTGGGAACACAAAGCTCCCACCAGCCCGTGGAGGTCCCTTCTGAGGGACAATTTGTCCATCAGGTGTTTTATGGAATCATGGAGGGGTTTGGGTGGGAAAAGACCTTAAAGCCCATCCAGTGCCACCCCTGCCATGGCAGGGACACCTCCCACTGTCCCAGGCTGCTCCCAGCCCCAGTGTCCAGCCTGGCCTTGGGCACTGCCAGGGATCCAGGGGCAGCCACAGCTGCTCTGGGCACCTCTGCCAGGGCCTGCCCTCCCTGCCAGGGAGCAATTCCTTCCCAATATCCCATCTGATTCTCCCATTTTCTGGCTTAAATCCATTCCCTTTCCCTGAGGAACAGGACTCTCTGTCCCACCTGCTGCCCCAGCTCCTCCCAGCCACAGACAAGACACAGTGACCTCACTGGAGGTGTTTTCCCCCTGCACAACAATTCCAGAGCTTCCAGTGGTGGCTTCCTGCTGGAGTGGGAGTGGCATGATGCCCCTCAAAGGAGCTGGGATGTTTATCCAGGTTTGCTGGGTTAAAAACCACAGGGAGCAGCTGCCTGGAGCTGGAAGCTCCAGAGCCCAGCGTGTGATTCCCACAGGAATTTTGGGACAAACCCAGCCAGTCTGGCCATAAACCAGTCTGGTGACACACTTGTGGGATCTCCAGAGCCTGGGAAATCTCATGGCTGCCATGCAAAGGCAGAAGATGCAAATCCATGGCCAGAGGAGCAGGAGATGGGAGTCAAATGAGGGATTCCTGTGCCTGGAGAAGGAATTCAGCAGGTCTGGAGCCTCTCCTGGACCCAGGGGATGGATTGAGCCCTGGTGTCTCTCCTGGGATCCAAGGTGGGAAGATCCTGGGACAGGACAATGATTCCTCATGGGAACGGTCCTGGATGAAGCAGCACAAGAGTGCTCAGGAATCTTCTGCACCCAGGACACATCAAGACATTCCAGAGGAATCCCTCCAGGCTGGATTCCAGCCCTGGAGCTGTGGGGGCACAAATGCCAGTGGAGGATGAGGGGAAGGTGCCCTGGGTGCTGTTTGCTGGCACGGGGCTGCTGTGAGTGCAGCAATTGATGCGTGTCAATAATAAACCAACAGAGCACTGCCAGCAGAAAATGGCATTTCAACGGCATTTTGTTGTAATAAAGAATTTCCATGGGAATACATTGATTTCAAGGAAAATTTAATTTGGGGAAAAGAAAGGGGAAAAAAAAAGAGAGAAGACATTTTGTGAGTGGTGAAAGCTCGAGCACCTCTCTGGCAGTGAATATTTCATCTGTTGCTCCACAATTGACTTTATTTCCCAGCTCGTTCACCATCCTGCAATTATGGAATTTGATGGAAGTACTTAGCTCCGATCCAGCCTCGACTTTTGGCAGCTCTTGCCAGATTGGAGAGAACTTGCAGCAGAGCCAGGTGTTTCTGGTGGAGCTTGTTTCAGATGGAAAACATTGCTGGGAGCGGCACTTCCTTGGGCTGAGCTGTGCTGTGGCAGCAGATCGAGGCCTCCAGACCTCCTGAGGCTTTTTCCAATCACAGAACCATGGAATTATCCAGGTTGGAAAAGACCTTTGAGATCATCAAGTCCAACCTCTGACCCCACAGCACCTTCTCAACTAAACCATGGCAGCGAGTGCCACATCCAGGCTTTCCTTAAACACCTCCAGGGATGGGAACTCCACCACCTCCCTGGGCAGCTCATCCCAACCTTGCTGCCTCCTGAACAAAGCATTGCTTTGGCCACCTTGAGCTTCCTGATTATTCCTGATTTTCTTCCTGCCCAGACCCCTCTGACAAATCCCCATCCCTGCAGCTTTTCCAAGTGCTTCCCTCAGCTCTTTGTTTGTTCTGTGTCTTGGTTTGAACAGCCAGGTGTCTGCTAAGGAAGGCAGGAGCCTCCCCTGAAATGGAAAATGCAAACCCCCTCCCTACAAATTATTTTAATTTTGAAATTAAGGGGCTCTCAGGCAAAGATATGGGAGTAGGAATAACAGTTCTTTACTAGGAACATTAAAATACAAATGCAAAAGTACAAACAACAAAGAAACAACAAACCCCACTGGCAGAGCAGTCCCTGCCCCCTGTGTGCCAGGGGGTGGCACAGCCCCATCCCATGGGGGCTCAGCCCTCCTGCAGTGCCAGCTGTGGTTCTGCTGCAGCAGGGATCCTGCACAAGGGGGGAGTTTTCCTCTGCAGCTCCAGGGCTGCTGCAGATGGGCCTGGGCTCCCTCTGGGAATGCAGGGCAGCAGAAAGCTGCTCCTCTGGGAATGCAGTGGGCAAAGGCTGCTGTGCTGGGCCAGGCTCAGATTGGATCCAGGTAGGAATGCTTGGCTCCTCCCCTGGGCGCAGCATCTCCCCATGGGATGCTGGAATTGGATCAGCCCTGCAGGGACACTCAGTGGCCATGGACAGCAGAGATCTCCTGGAGGGAGGATTGGCTGTGGGAGGGATAAAGAAAAAACTGCCCCATGAACAGCAGAGAACTGCCCCAGCTCTGACAGATGATAACAGAATGCACACCTTGCAGCCCAGGACATTCTGCTTTGGGCGATGCCATCGCTGCCATTGGTTGTGGAAGAGGAATTCCTCCTTTCCCTGGAGGGATGGCAGCAATCCCCAGCCTTTGGAATGTTTTCCTGGCCTGTCCCAGAGCCACAGGGTCCTGGTAACTCCACATGCCCCAGGATGCAGCCCCCAACCCACTCTGGCCACTTCTATGGATAGATCGAGGTTTCTCCACCTCCCGTCACGGAAACAGCTGGAAAACCACCCCTGCCCTCCTGGATGCTCCCACGAGATTTTAGGGAGATATAAATAAGCCCCAACCAAGCCAAGGTGTCTGTAAACACCAGGCAGGCCAGTGGGATTCCAAATCTCATCCCAGGAAAGCAGAGACTCTGGATTTTAACCCTTGACCAGGAGAAAGGGCAGCCAGCACATCTTGGCCATCAGGATTAGGGTAAGGGGATTACAGCACCTGCTCCAGTCTCTCTGAACTTCAAAGGCTCGTGGCACTCCTGGTTCCAGATGTATCCCAGAGTAATTAAGGAAAGCAACTTGAAAAGAAATGAATTTGGGCAGCCTGAGGAGCTCCTGGGGGCCTTCCTTGCTGGAAAAGCCCAGTCACCATCCCTGATGGGAGATTCAGGCTCCTGCTCCAGCCTGGTGCCTCATCCTGCTGGGTCTCCTCCCAGCTCTGCAGGTGGAGGGGTGAGGAAGGGGCCAGAATTCCTGCAGGGATGGCAGCTGGGTGGGTCAGTGATGCTGGAGCCCCTCAGGCCACATCCAAGATGCAGAGCAAACCTGCCAGGAGCAGTCACTGGTCACAGAAAAGCACATTTTGGGAGCCCCTGGGATCAGGATGAGCTCTCCTAGAGCAGGAAGGTGGCAATGCCAGGAGCTCTGGGACCTGCTGCTCTCCTGAAGCCTCTCCAGTGGTTACTGGGATTCAGGATTCATCCCTGGCCTGGGAAAACAGCTTTTTCTGGATGGCTCCTGCTCTCCAGCCTGGCTTGCAGCAGGTAGAGGCAGCGTCCTGCTGGGCTCTCTGTGACTCACTGTGCCACCCACCTCCCTGGAACAACGGGAATGTTTGGGCTTTAACGAGCCCTGGAAATTGCTTGTGGAGTATTGATTGGTGTCCAGGCTGCAAGGAAAAGGGATTTTCAGTCATTAGCTGGGAGATGGCAGGGCTGTGGGACTGATCTGAAAGCGGCACAGAAATAGGAATGATTCCTCTTGTTTTGTTTGGGGGTTTTATTTCCTTTCCATTGAGTCTCAGCTAACATTTACAGGAGCCCAGCCTGGATGCTGCTGCTGAGGGGGAGGTGTGGAAAAGCAGCACAGCCACACCTGAAACAGGAAAAATGGGAATTTTCTCACCTCATTCTCATCCAAATGACATCTGTGGGTGCCTGGGGATAACGGGTTCCTCCTTCTATGCCCAGTAAGAGCAGACTGGTGCAACTGGTACCCCAGGGAGTGTCCCTGTGTCCCTCCTCGCCTCCCTCCCTCCCTCAGGAATGAGTCATGGGGGGATCGTGTCCGGCTCCTTCCCGAGCGCTCACCTCGCTCCAATTAGGCAGGAAAAATGTGTGGAAATGAAAGGAGCTGTGTGTAATTTCCAGCAGCTGGAACTTCCCTGCTCTGCTCCCAAGATGGTTGAATTCCAATCGATCTGGGCATGTAGAGCTCACTCTCACTCTGCACATCTTCACTTAATGCCTTCCAAAATATTTTGGTGCTGTCTGTGTGCCCGTTGTTCCCATGGGGAATGGCAGGGGCACGGGAAGGGCTTCAGTGTCCCCAGAGCAAACATTCCCAGCTCCTGTTGGCATTTTCAGCCGAGCATTCCCACCTCTGCCCGGCCATTTTGTGCTTTTTTTAGGATCTGCTTTGGATTCCCAGCAGCAATTCTCCTCCAGCATTGACTGGTGTTTGGCGTTTCATCCCAGAGGCTATGGAAAACCACAGAGACACAGAGCTGGTCCTCAGGACAGACCCAAATCTGCCGTGAACAGGCAATTCCCACCCTCCCAGGCAGCAGATCTTCCTTGGGATCTCAATTAGGGCGTTCAGGCAGAGCCAGGCAGTTTTCCCTCCAAGCCTTCTCCCACAGGACCCTGTGGGATTTCAGGGTCCCTTTGGAGCTCTGATCCAGCTCTGTGGCCCCTGGAACCCCTCAGAGCCATCAGCAGGGGTGGGTTGCAGGATCCAGAGCAGCTTTGCTCCTGCAGTTCCCAACATTCCCAGAATATCTGAGCTCTCTGAAGCTCCTCCAGGGCTGGCCTGGAGATCCCACCCCTCAAACCGTCAATATTTCTCCTGGAATATCCAGGACACCATCCCTTAGGAGAGACTCGGGGTGGCTCCTCCACCTACAAGAGCCTTTCCCCAGAGCACCCTGGGCTCTTTTGGGGAGGTGATTCCTGTTTCCTGGTACTGTTGGGCAGATTTGCTGCTCACACCTCCAGGCAGGTGCATTTCCAGCCTCTGCAGTTCCCAGAGCCTTCCTGCAGCACCCAAACCCTTCCCAGGGTCCCTGCCAGCCATCCCTGGGATGCACGGGGAGATGCAAGGAAGGGAGGAAGCCTGGGAGCCCCTGTCCCTCCCCGAGCCACGCTGCCAGGGCAGCCCTCAGTGAAATATCAATAACTCCTGGCTATCAAAAAAATAAATCCAGCCCAAAAGTGCCAATTCCAGACCTGCACGTGCTCCCCCCCAGCTCCCCCTCAGCCCCACGATCGATCTCTGTTTAATTAAACCCTGGCAATGACTCTCACGTGGGGGCAATTCTGCTGACTCGGCCACTCGGGGATTTTTATGCATCTCTTTCTGCTTTGCTTTTCCATTAACTTATTTTTCCCTTTGTAATAAGGGCTTGTCAGTGTAATTTATCCAGCAGTGCAGGAAGCACGGCCAGCCCGGGGAGCCATTCACAGCTTGCCAGGGATAAACACAATTACACATTTTTAAATGTCAGCCTTCAGGAGAAAGAATGAAAAAGGTAAACTCTATAAATTGCAGAGAGAGACACAGAGAGAGAGAGAGAGCTGCTCTCTCTTTGAGGAACTTCCACATCCATGGGCATGTCCTGCATCTCTGGGACGCAGAGGAACAAAGGGAAGGCCTCGAGGAATCCATAGAAAGTGGCAGCAGCTCTTGTGCTTTGCTGTGGAGGGTTTTCAAAAGCAGCTGGTGAAGTGTGGTGGCCTGGCAAGTGTCCCCTCCTTGTCACCCAGTGCAGGCCAGATGCACAGGGAGAGCCCTGCTGCACCCTGCTCATCTCCCAGCAGCTGCTTTGATCTCCCTGCCATGAAAAGAGGAGAGTTCAGCTGGATTAAATGAGAGCCACTTACATAATCTGTTTAAAATTCCAGCAGCACATATCCAGGGAAAGGAGGAGAGCAGCCAGCTCCTTCTGATGGCCAGGGGAAGGCTCTGCTGCTGCTGCCCTGCTCCTGCTGGGCTTGGGGCTGGGTGGGGAGCACCCCCAGGGCACAGGTGACAGCCACTGAACCATCCTGGACAGCTGCTGGAAAGGGAGGAAAGCTGGCATGGAGAGGGGAAGGTTGGAAATTACCAGGCCCTACCAAGGAGCAGCAGTTTGGGTTCTGTTAAAGCCATTTTTGGGAGGGTGTTGCCTGGGGGGATGCTGTGCCGGTGGTTTTTGGCTGGGATAATTCTCCTGCTCTGAGACTGGAGCAGGAGGGATCCAGAGCAGCTTTGCTCCTGCACTCCCCAGCAGGAGAGCTAGCCTGCTCCTAGGAGCAACCATTACTATCTCGAGCAACACTGAATTATGGCCTGCACCGGCCTTGAAATCAACACACTCACCATCCTCCCGTTAATCTCAAAATCCCACCAGCCACGAGCCATTGAAGCTGCCACTAAATCCCCAGAAAATCTGAGCTCCCTGAAGCTCCTCCAGGGCTGGCCTGCAGATCCCACCCCTCAGATGGTGTTTCTCCCTGAATATCCCCATCCCCATGCCATGGGACTGGCTCAGGGTGGCTGCCCCTTGTGGCTCCTCCACCTAAATGTGCCGTTCCCAAAGCATCCGGGTGCCAAGGGCATTCCCTTTCCTCTCCCTCTGTGATTTCCCACCTTCCTTGGCTGGGGAAATGGATTTGTGGGGTCTCCTCATCTGGCTCCTTGCAGCTGGGGGGGGTGAGGAAGGAAAAGGATGGGGCTGGAAGTCTTTGCAGGGCTGGGAGAGAAGCTGGAATTTCTTGTTGAAGATCCTGTCCAACGTGCTGGAAGCTGGGAGGGTTTAGGCTGGGGAGGAAGGAGGAGCAGCTGGTGGCCTCAGAGGGCTCCAGAAAGATGATGTTTGGGAAAAGAGGGACTTTTCCCATGGGACTGGGAGGATGCTGGGGCAAAACAAGGTGAGGGAGAGGCAGGGAGCACCTCTTGGTGCAGGGAGGGGAGGGAACCCCGAGGGCACAGTTTGGGGTCTCCTTGCAGCTCTTGGGTGGGGCTGGAATTGGGAAACCACCAAAACAGGCACAGCCAGCACTGGAGGATGGATTTGGGGTGGTTGTGGATGTCAGGAGCGTTTCAGGGCACTGACTGGGGCCATGGGGGGTTGGGATTCACCAGGAGGAGCTCAGGAGATGTTCCTGATCTGGAGCCATGGAATGGAAGTGCCACTGGTGCGTCAGCCCTTGGAGGAGGGTGAGCAGGGTGTGCTGGGGATGGGAAGGACCCAAGGCCAGGGGAGCAGGAGCAGCCTTTGCCAGAGGGAGCAGGTGCCTGGAGAGGGCTGGAAACACTGGGAAGAGTGGCCTGGGGAAGGGAGCACAGGGCAGGTGAAGAGGTGAGGAGGCTCTTTGGCCTTTCCAGAGGCTGTGAAACCTTTTCACAGGAATGCTGCTGGACATCAGAAGGGGTGAACTTGTGAACTGGAGGGACCCTCTGTGCTGGGCTGTGCTGCCCTGGCAGCCCCAGGGCCTGATCTCTGACCTGGCTGAGGAAAAGGGGCGCCAGGGGCACTTTGGCTGCTCTGCTCCCTCCCTGCAGCATCCATTTGCAGGGAGGGCTCCTCACTCAGGCCGTGCTAATGAGCTGCTCAGAGCCTGCCTGGCTGCCAGGGGTTTCAAAGGGAGAGGGCCAGGCAGGAATAAGCAGAGCATCTCCCAGAGGTGCCCAGAACTCATTCATCTGATGGTTTCATGCAAGGCCAGGGAGATGAAACAGCCCAGAGGCAACATTCCACACCAAACTCAAATTATTTACTCAGTTATAAAGGCCTTAACACAGCTCCTGATGTGCTGGACTAAGTTTCTAGTTCTTTCTAGCACTTGTTTCTAGTTCCATCTCTCTCTCAACAATGTCTGTCCTATTCCATGGCATTTCTAAGTCAGCATTTCTCATCTCAAGATTTGCATACAGATGCACACCGTGTGAGCATTCTATCAAACTTTAACATTTTCTATAAATCCATTTCCCACACTGATGCAGCCAAACTTCAGTTTACATCCTAGGGCAGCTCCTGCTTGGGCAGGGGCAGCTGGGGGATGGCACCAGAGGCTGCTCTGAGGGGGGAGGACATGGCCTGGGCTCTGCAGGGGCTGCAGGAACCTTCCTCAGGTGCCAGGGCTGAGGGGCAGAATTTGCACTGAGCTCTCCTGGGGCCCTCCAACCCAGATCTCAGGAGGCTGCAAACCACTGAGCACAGAGATCATCAGGAATTTAGGGACAGGATAAGAGGGAGTGGCTCAAAATGGCAGAGTTTAGGTTGGATATATGGATGGAATTGTTCCCTGGGAGGGTGGGGATGCCCTGAGGGTGCCCAGAGCAGCTGTGGCTGCCCCTGGATCCCTGGCAGTGCCCAAGGCCAGGTTGGACACTGGGGCTGGGAGCAGCCTGGGACAGTGGAAGGTGTCCCTGCCATGGCAGGGGGTGGAACAAAACAAACTTTGAGGTCCCTTCCAGCCCAAACCATTCCATGATTCAAGAGCAGCACAAGAGGTTTTGAGCAAAGCAGAGGAGTTGTGTAAGAAGTGCAGCTGGGACAGCAGCTCTGAAGATAAATTGATTTAACATCATTGAGAGTCAAGAAAACCAAACTTCTTTTCTCATTCAGAGCTGCCTGAACAGCCAGCCCTGCTCTCCTGGCTGCCTCTCCAAGTACAAGCACCTCTAGTGCTGGATGCTTTCCCTGAGTCTCCTGTTTAGCCTCCAGAAAAAACTCCCCAGTCATTAAGTTTAGGACCCTGCTGGCAAAGAAGAAAGTGCTGTGGGATCACAGCAGAGAGCAGAGTGTCTTTAATGAACAAACAAAGCAGCAACTGAGACCAGAGAAAACAAAATGCTGGTCCCAGACAGACGAGGCTGCCAGACAAAGAGTTTGGAGGAGGAGGGAGCAAGGAAGTTGTTTGCAGAGCTAATGCCAGGATGAAAGGGAGAAAATGAAACCAGAGCTTTTTATGGCATTGCTGGGGGAAAAGACAAGGAAACAACGCTGGCAGAAAACAACTTTGAAACACACACAGCTGGTACTGCACCCATCAGAGCTGGGCACAAAGAGGCTGCAGAGATGGCTGGGACTGGGGCTGTTTGAGGGCTCTGGCAGCTCTGTGAACACAGAAGGGCTCACAGCCCTTGTTCCCTCCCTGCTGCAATGAACAGAGCCTGGGGAGGGCACCCAGGGAAGGATGGAAGCACTGGGACACCAGGGCAGGCAGTGCAGGGGGGCTGGGACACAGGGATGTCCTGGGGCAGGGAGGGGAGCAGCTCCCAAACACTGGAATTGTTTGGAATTGTGGAATCAGGACTGGCAAGGGACAGCCTCAAGCCCTGCCAGCTCAGCAGGTGGAGGGGCTGCAGTGGAGGCTCCTGAAAAGCTCATGGTGCTGTCCCTGCCTTCCTGGAGAGCAGCCTGGACCTCCCCAGGCTGAACCTCTGATCCCCTCTGGGGTGCTGTCAGCTGCTTTCCCTGCACTGAGCTGCTTTAGCCTTGTTTTCTACCATGGCATGGCAAAAGTCACTGCAGAGTGCCTTTGGTTTGGGGTGGCAGTGAGCACAACCAGCCTGGCACCTCCTCTGAACCCAAGGAGTTAAATCTGGAATCTCCTCTAAACCCAAGGAGTGAAATCTGGCATCTCCTCTGAACCTCAGGAGTTAAATCTGGGATCTCCTCTAAACCCAAGAGTTAAATCTGGCATCTCCTTTGAACCTTGGGGTAATCATTGGTCTCTCCAAGGAACATGTTCCTCCCTTTGGCTCCTCTGTAGCTGTCAAACACATTGAGCTCCCTGGACTTTGCCCCCTGCAACCCCAAGGAAAGCCCAGTCACATCCTGGGTTTTGGGACTTCCCCCTCTCCCAGTAAAAATGAGAAGTTCTGTTTAAGAGCTCCTGCTGGTCTGTGACTGATGTGGCTCCAGAACCATGAGCAGCAAAATTTCAGGCTGAGGGAAGGAATCAATAATTGAGATCACACCAAAATCCACCCTGGATTCACCAGGCAAATGCAGGCTGGCCCTCAGAGCCTCAGGGATGTGGCTGCTCCTCCCC
>CM032366.1:1618597-1740429 GCA_019023105.1 Diglossa brunneiventris
GGAAGGTGGCTCTGGAGAGGGAAGGTGGCTCTGGAGGGGGAAGGTGGCTCTGGAGAGGGAAGGTGGCTCTGGAGAGGGAAGGTGGCTCTGGAGAGGGAAGGTGGCTCAGGAGGGGGAAGGTGTCAGGAGAGGGAAGGTGGCCCGGGGAAGGGAAGGTGGCCCGGGGAAGGGAAGGTGGCTCTGGAGAAGGAAGGTGGCTCTGGAGAGGGGAAGGTGGCTCAGGAGAGGGAAGGTGGCTCGGAGAGGGAAGGTGGCTCTGGTGGCTCTGCTCACGTGCTCTGGAGGGAAGCAATTTCTCCTGAATTTCCACCTTTTGTTCGCCTGCTGAATACTCCCTGATTTCTTTGGAGAGGGAATCGTTCTCCTGCTCCTCGGGCTGAGCACATCGCGCCTCCCCCGGCGCAGCTCTTTGCTATTCATGGCTCTCATGCCTCTCGTCGGGAGCGTTCCGCGGTGATTGGAGAGGGGAGGATGAGCGATGCATGCCAAGCAGCAGGGCCCACATCGGGAGCCCGGTTCCTGACCTACAATCCTCGGTGATTAGGCAGATGAAAGGCTCAGGATGCCAAACCTCTCCACCTCTCTCGTGTTTCTCTGCATCCCGTGGCTGACAGTCCCAAAACCAAGGTGGTCTCACAAGCAGCTGCTCAGAACTGGGCTGCAGGTCGGCTTTGGGCTGGGATTGGGCTGGGGACGGGGGTTTTAGAGGCAGAGAGTTCTGAAATCGTGGAATGGTTTGGGTTGTAAGGGAACTTCAAGTTTCCACCGTCCCAGGCTGCTCCAAGCCCTTTCCAACCTTTCCTTGGGCACTGCCAGGGATCCAGGGGCAGCCACAGCTTCTCTGGGCACCCTGTGCCAGGGCCTGCCCACCCTCACAGGGAAGAACCTTCCCAAAATCCCATCCAAACCTATTCCTTTTCAGTTTAAAGCCATTCCCCCTGTCCACACTCTTGGAAAATCTCCCTCTCCACCTTTCCAGCATGGAAAATGCTGCCCTGTGGTAGGGCATGGACAGGGACACAGCTGATTCCTTGGAATTAATGACAAAAAACTGTAACAGGAGGGAAAGAGGCCAGCCTGGGAGCCAGAGTGCCTTTGTGTGGGACGGCATTCCTGCAGGAAGCGCCTCTGGAACGCCACAATTACCCCGCTGTAACTTTTTGCCTCTCATTACTTGGGCTCTGTGATCACTTGGGGTTTTGTCACGGCAATGCCTGAAAGGAGATTTAGGGAGGCTCTTTCAGCAGCTCTGGGCAGCAGCAAACGCCCATTGTCCTCAATTGGACACGTCCCCAGGAAGGAGGGAAATCATCCTGCACAAACGTGCAGCATTTCCCTTTGGAATACAGAGCAGGCTCCTGACCTTGCACAATCAAAGGGATTTATGATTAATGGCACCTCCAGTAACGAACCTGGCATTGTGCATGGGATATCTCAGGTGTCTCGTGCCCTCGCTGCAGAATAATGCGGAGACTTCAAAGTTCCTGTAGCACAAACTCCTGAAAATTGGGCTGGAATTGAAGTTAAGAATAAAATAAAATAAAATAAGTAATGGTCATTTTCTTTAGCTGTTCTTCACTATTAAGATGTTTCCTTTGTCTGCCACTGGTTTTACTGGGCCATATCCACAAAAAGCTGCACTTCCAGGAAAATGAGGGATGTTGATGTTGTTAAGGGGCTGTAGGAAGTGAAGCTGCCTTGGCAGATGCTCTGTTCACCAGGTACGGCTCGAACAGGAGAGCAGCAGAATTCCCAGGATTTCATGGGCTTGGAGAGGGCCTTGGGCAGGGAAAACAACAGCTTTGGAGTGGTGGTACTGTCCTGTTCCTGGGAATGTTGATAAATCCAACATCTGAGGCTGCCCAGGGGAAGGGCAAAGTCTCACAAGCAAAAATAATCTTAAAAGTTGTAAAATTGTTAAACAATTGTACCCTAATCTGCAACCAGAGACTAAATAACCAATTAATTACATTTCAATGGAGTGTTTTAATTGATTATTGCATGGTGGGGCTGCAGCTGGGGACTGTTTGGGTGACAACAACACATGGCCTTAATATTTTTAATTGGAATTATTCCTGGAATGCACTCTCAGCTCTGACAGTACTCGGGCGTGTTTCCATGAAATGTTCCTTTTTCCTCAGAGAAAGATCCTTCCAATGCTCAGTGCCATCATCATCATCCCTGCAACTGGGATGGTTTTCAGACAGGGAAGAATTTTCCTGAGGAGTGGCAGGAGGAAGCCAGGACAGCACATCCCTGCTGCTTCCGTGCATGAGAACCAAACGTTTGGAGTGTATTTCAATTTAGGTTTAGGGGAAAAAAAGATAATTATTTGGTTGTGTGTTGTTGGTATCACTATCTGTAACAGCAGAGAGGAAATTCAAAATATCAGGAATGAAAACAGCAGCAAAGCTCTGCTCAGGTTTTGGAGTTCTGTGGAATTCCTCGTGGGAGAGGAAGGGGTTGCTTAAAAATGGGAATGATTTCCCTCCCGTGGGGTCTCTTGTCCCCTCCCAACTTCCAGACTGTGTAATTCCACGTGTGAGAGGAAGAATTTGCTTCAAAATGGAAATTATTTCCCTCACCTGGTGTTTCTTGTGGATGCCCTTACAGCTTCCAGGATGTGTAATTCCACATTGGAGAGGAAGAATTTGCTTTAAAATGGGGATGATTTCTCTCCTGTGGGGTCTCTTATGCCCTCACAATTTCCAGGATGTGCCATTCCATGTTGTCCCCTCCACGCTTGTGTGACACAGGTGACATTCCTGATGCTGGCTGTGGGATCCCTCCCTGCCTCCCAGCTCCCTGGGATGGGGCAGGTGCTGCTTTTGGGGGTACCCCAGATGAGCTAAAATGGTGCTGATTTGTGCCTCCATCCTGCGCCACCCCTGGGAGTCGCTGGGCATTGGATTTATTCCTTGCTTCTGATTTATTCCTTGCCTTTTACCTGGGAATTTCATGGCTCCAGCCTCTTGATTTTCAGGGAATTCCCAGAGTTCCAGGCTGGTTTGTGTGGGAAGGGACCTTAAAGCCCATCCAGCCCCACCTGCTGTGGGCAGGGACACCTCTCACCATCCCAGGTTGCTCTGACCTGGCCTTGGACACCTCCAGGGATGGGGCATTTCCTGCTTTTCCTTCTTCAGTGGCTTCACCCAGCCCTTGTTTTAATCTGGTCTCATCCAAGGCTGGGTTTTTATTCCAGTGAAAACCACACAGATGTCCTGAGGTCTTGGACCTGCTCATCCAGGGCCGTCACCTCTGACATTCCCACATTCCACTTCTGCCATTCCCTCCACAGCCCAGAATTCCCACTCAATCACCAGATTCCAGTCCCCACATTTCCTACTAAAATATTCACTTTTGGAATGATATTGTGGAGGGATTCCCATCATCCCCACAGGATTTTCCTGGGTTTTATCAGCAGCTGGCAGGGCACAGAGATGATCACTGGCCATCCATGCCCTCCAAATTCCTCTGCATTTCCTGCTGCCTTCCAGGCCGTGGCTGCAGCGCCCAGCTTTCCATTCCTGCACGTTTGGGAATGTCACAGCTGGGAGAAGTGGCACCCCAAGGCAGCGGGGAGGGCACTAAATGCTCCTGAATGTTGTAGTTGAGATGGAGACAATGTAAAGCAACACATTCCATTTGCAGAAGGCTTCAGACCTTTTCTATTATAGCCTGCATGCTTTTTATACATTCTTACAAAACTCATAAATTTACACTTTACTTATTGGTCATGAGAGACAAACAAAATGCTCATTGGAACAGGCAGTTGCCCGTTTCTCTTATTTATGCTTTATTTCTTGGTTGTGTGTCCACGACCTTGGTAGGAAATTCTTTCAGAGGTTGTCTTGGTTTGAACAGCCAGGTGTCTGCTAAGGAAGGCAGGAACCTCCCCTGAAATGGAAAATGCAAACCCCCTCCCTAAGAATTGTTATCATTTTGAAATTAAGGGGCTCTCAGGCAAAGATATAGAAGCAGGAATAACAGTTCTTTAGCTAGAAATTAAAATACAAATGCAATAGTGCAAACAAAAAACAACCCCTGCCCAGAGTGAGAGCAGTCCCTGCCCCTGTGTGCAGGGGGTGGCACAGCCCCATCCCATGGGGGCTCAGCCCTCCTGCAGTGCCAGCTGTGGTTCTGCTGCAGCAGGATCCTGCACAAGGGGGGAGTTTTCCTCTGCAGCTCCAGGCTGCTGGAGATGGGCCTGGGCTCCCTCTGGGAATGCAGGGCAGCAGAAAGCTGCTCCTCTGGGAATGCAGTGGGCAAAGGCTGCTGTGCTGGGCCAGGCTCAGATTGGATCCAGGTAGGAATGCTTGGCTCCTCCCCTGGGCGCAGCATCTCCCCATGGGATGCTGGAATTGGATCAGCCCTGCAGGGACACTCAGTGGCCATGGACAGCAGAGATCTCCTGGAGGGAGGGTTGGCTGTGGCAGAGATAAAATGCCCAGCACTTTAGAAACTGCCCAATGAACAGCAGAGAACTGCTCCATCAGATAGGAACAGAGTACCCCTATTTCCAACCTAAGATAGTGGTGTGTGGTCCCTAGGACGAGGTGAGAGATGAGAATTTGACTTCAAGTTCTCAGAAGGCTGATTTATTATTTTAGGGTATTATGATATTAAGAATTATATTATATATACTAAAAAACTATACTAAAGAAAGAGAGAGAAGACATCAGAAGGCTAGAAAGGAATGAATAATAAAAACCTGTGACTGACCAGAGTCCCGACACAGCCGGACTGGAATTGGTCATTAAGTTAAAACAATTCACATGCTGGGTAAACAATTCTCCAAATCACATTCCAAAGCAGCAAAACAGGGAGAAGCCGGAGCTTCCCAGCTTCCCAGGAGAAGAAATCCTGGCAAAGGGATTTTTCATAAAATATCATGGTGGCAGGGGTGAACACGGATCTCTTATCAAACTTCTCTGTGGCTCACAGAAGTCCCTGTAAAACCTCTTCCACACCTGAGTGCCAGGGAAGAGGCAGAGTGTTCCTGAAGGGCAGGAGATCCCTGGTAGGGAATGGAAAGGGCTGGAAGGGGGCTGGGAGCTGCACAGCCTGGCTGCCAGCCCTGCTGGGGATCCCTGGAACACTATTGGGGTGTTCCCCTCCATCCCAGCCTGGTGGAGCCCAAGGTGCTCCAGCCCAGCTGGATGTGGCACTGGGACACCTGGAGCTGGACAGGAGACCTGAGGAGCAGAGGTGACCCCATTAATGACCCTGGGCCAGGCTGGTGGCCTCAGACGGGGTCGGGAGAGCAGATTTCATGCACTGGGTGTGTGTCCTACATGGTGCCTTTCTGGGAGGGGAAAGGAGCAGCTGGAAAACTCTTGGGAACACCTTGTTCCCCTTGGAATGTTTTGGGGGTGCTCAGGGCTGTGGGGTGAGTTCGTGTTGGATGAGTTTGTGTTGGGCCCATTTAATCTGAGCTCAATCCCCGCCTGGGATGGACTGGCAGCTCTCCCAGGGCAGGGGGCTCCAGCAGAGGGGCTGGCTGAATTTTCCTGCTGATTCCCACGTATGAACTTCCTGGGATTGAGGAGGAGACGCCCCAACACCGAGAACAAATTCAGTGCAGTGGGAGAGGTTTTAATCCACAATTAAATCCATTTAGGCCCACATCTCATAACCACTTGGATGCAGGACTCAAAGGGATAATGAGGAAGATTGGGAATTAACTGGGAGGAGCTGTTGGCTCCCTGGAGGGCAGATAGGCCCTGCAAGGAGACCTGGATAAACCAGAGGGCTGGGAATCACCAAAGATGTGGAGTTGAACCAGGGCAAATCCTGGATTCTGTGCCTGTAGGACCCGAGGCACCCCTGGATGTAGGGACAGAGTGGGAATGAGAGGCTGGAAAAAAGCTGTGGGAAGGAATCTGATCCATGACAAGCTGGGTCTGAGTCAGCAGGGACAGGGAGCCAGGAGGGACATCCCTGTCCTGGGGACACCAGGGAAAAGGAGGGATGGTCCCACTCTGCTCTGGGCTGGGGCAGCCTCACCTCCAGGGCTGGGGCACTTCGGGTGCCACAACATCAGAGACCCAAAGCTGCTCCAGAGTGCCCAAAGGAGGGGCCGGGGCTGGGGAAGGCTCTGCAGGGGCCCCCCGAGGAGGGCTGAGGGCACTGGGCTGGTTCAGCTGCAGAGAGGAGCCCAGGGCAGAGCTCAGGGAAGGAGGGAACGGCTGCAGGGGAGCTTTGGGATGGACACCAGGGAAAGGTTCTTCCCCCAGAGGGTGCTGGCACTGCCCAGGCTGCCCAGGGAATGGGCACGGCCCCGAGGCTGCCAGAGCTCCAGGAGCCTTTGGACACCAGGGATGCACAGGGGGATTGCTGGGGTGTCAGGAGCTGGATTGATGATCCTTTTGGGTGCCTTCAGCTCAGGATATTCCATGATTCCATGACTTATATCCAGAAGGGAACCAGTGGGAGGAAATGCCTGTTCCATGAGCCAGGTCCTGAGCTGGTTTGTAGGTGGGATGTGAACCATCCATGTGCCTTTCAGGAATAAAGGGACAATGCTGGAGCTGTGGCAACAAAAGATGTCACCCACATGAGGAGATTTGGGAACGTTTCAGCAAATCCAGGGGGGTGCAGATGGGGGCTTAGGGAGCCAGATAAGCAGGACATGAGTCCAATTTTTAATTCATGTGACAGTCCTATATTTTGAGGGGCTATTAGGATGGAACAGTGCAGGGAGAGCATTACTGGCTATTGTATCAAATCCTGGCATCCACACTTTTATCATGGATTAAAAAAAAAATTAGAGGGAGCTCAGAGAAGAGCTGGAAGACTGAGAAAAGGTATGGCAGACCTGCTGGGTGATGATAGGCTTAATGACTTCAATCTATTTAGCTCATCAGAGAGCAACTTGAGAGGTGACTTGATCATGGGCTCTAAGTACTTCCAGGGAGGAGATTTTTGATAGCAGAGGGTCCTTTAATCCAGCAGACAAAGCCAGGACTCGTGGCTGACAGGTGGAGCTGAAGGAAGAATAATTCCTATGGCAGTTAAGCCACCAGTGTTTCAGAGGAAAGGTAATTAACTCCTGGAAGTGCTTACCTGGGGATGTGCTGAATCCATCTCTACACGAGAGCTGGAAGATTTGCTCCCATCTGAACACAAGTTATGGGCTCAGTGCCCTTCATCCATGTGGGAGTGGAGGGAAATCCCTTTCTCTGTGTCTCACACAGGTCAGAGGGGGCAGGATGGGGACTTCCCTCCCTGGGGACATTCTGGGGGTTTCATTTTGGTGTCAGGTGTCCCTCACACTGAGTTTCTCCAGTCTGGAGACTCGGGTTGGCAGAACTGTGTGGCTCTGAGTGGTTTATACCTCAGAGTTTTGCTGCAATGCTCTTCATCCTGTGCCCCAGCTCACCTTGGGTTTGGACAATGTTGGGTTTGGCAATGGATCTGTTTGACCTCTCCTCTGACTCCTTCTGCTGCCCAAGGTGCATGTCAAGCTCCAACCGGCCCAGATGTTCATCATTAGAGGAAAACTCTGGAGAAACCAATCCCAGGGGGTCTCCAATGGCTTTGGGAAGAACATCCCAAAGAGCCTTAGGTCCTGGCAGGGGTCAGGGCTGGCTAGTCCTGGTCAGCCTCACCTGGACACTTCTCCACACCTTGTCCAGGGCTCGGGGATCGATTTCAAAACCAGCTCTGAGCCTTCCTTCCCCTCTGAGCTCTATAGTGGCTGTGCCTCCTCTGGATCTACCTTGGATCTTTGCTGGAGCTCAGTCCTGGCTGGCTCCTTCTGCACCTGTGCATGGATCCCTGGACCTTGTGGATGGATCCCAGAGTACACCTGGGAATGCTGAGCCCGGGTCCTGTGGATCCTGTGGCTGAGGACACACACGGCTCTCCTTCCTGCAGGGAGCAGCTGGTCCCTGGAAGTGGGGATGTCCTGGGCTGCAAGATGTGGTTTGAGGGTGTGCATTCTGTTATCATCTGTCAGAGCTGGGGCAGTTCTCTGCTGTCCATGGGGCAGTTTTTTCTTTATCTCTGCCACAGCCAATCCTCCCTCCAGGAGATCTCTGCTGTCCATGGCCACTGAGTGTCCCTGCAGGGCTGATCCAATTCCAGCATCCCATGGGGAGATTGCTGCGCCAGGGGAGGAGCCAGCATTCCTACCTGGATCCAATCTGAGCCTGGCCCAGCACAGCAGCCTTTGCCCACTGCATTGCCAGAGGAGCAGCTTTCTGCTCCCTGCATTCCCAGAGGGACCCAGGCCCATCTCCAGCAGCCCTGGAGCTGCAGAGGAAAACTCCCCCCTTTGCAGGATCCCTGCTCCAGCAGAACCACAGCTGGCACTGCAGGAGGGCTGAGCCCCCATGGGATGGGGCTGTGCCACCCCCTGGCACACAGGGGGGCAGGGACTGCTCTCACTCTGACACTGACCCCTCAGTGTTGTTTTGTATTACTGCATTGGTTTTTTTATTTTTATTTTCTTCCCTTGTAAAGAACTGTTATTCCTGTTCCCATCTCTTTGCCTGAGAGCCCCTTAATTTCAAAATTTCAGGCACTCATTCAAAACAATTCTTCGGGAAGGGGTTTCCATTTTCCATTTCAGGGGAGGCTCCTGCCCTTCTTAGCAGACACCTGGCTGTTCGAACCCAGACAAGGAACCCCTCTGATAAGCAGGAATATTTATTTTCCAAACAGATCCTTCCAGGTGCAGCTGCTCTGCTGTGCTATTCCTGGAAATGAATCCCTTGGGAATGCCAGTGGTTAACACATGAGATGTTGGGCACTGAGGGCAGAGCTTCCTATGGAGCAAATCCCACTCTCCTGGCTGGTTATCCCTGAGAAGCACATCCAAGAGAAAACTCTCTCTCAGCTGGAGCCTTGTGGAAGCCTTGTAGGGCTGAGCTTGCCCCGTGCTGGTGACAGCAGTGTCACCAGTGCTGGGGGAACACCAGCAGGAACAGGCAGAGCCCTTTGGGACAGCCAGAGGAGATCCAGCAGGATTCCCACACCATCACTCCCTGGGGCTCTCCAGTGTCACAGACTGGGATCACCAGGCTGGGGGTGACACCTGGGCTGTGTTGGTGCCCTCAGAGCTGATGCCAGAGGGGTCAGAGCTGTGTTCTTCCATGCTTTGGCCATATTCCTTATCTTATTGACATATTCCTTATCTTTCAGCCATATCCCTCCTCCTTTGGCCACATTCCTTACCCTTTCACCATATTCTTCATCTTTTGGCCTTATTCCTTATCTTTATGGCATAGTCCTCATCTTATGGCTATATTCCTCATTTTTTTGCTATATTCCTCATTTTTTGGCCATATTCCTCATCCTTTGGTCATATTCCTTATCCTTTTGCCATTTTCCTAATTTTTGGCCATATTTCTTATCCCTTGGCCACATACCTTATCTTTTTGAGATATTCCTTATCTTTTGGCATATTCCTCACCCTCTGGCCACACAGAACACCACGAGGAGCTGCTCAGTTTTTGGGAGCTCAGCAGCTCCTCAATGTCCCTCCTGCCACATTCCCAAGGTGCTGCTCCAACCCCTGCCCTGGGAGGGCAGGAGCAACACCCAGCAATTCCTCATCCCCCAAATCCAAACCAGGGCATGGCAAAACAGGGAGTAAAAATGGGAGAATGGGAGCAAATTTAGTGCCCTGTTTTGTTTTTCATGTTTTCCTGAGCTTCCTGGAGCCCCCAAATCCCAGAGATCACTGGCAGCTGGGCCAGCAGGGAGGAAACCTCACCTGGGCCCCTCACCTGGGTGAAGCTGGGGATTGCTGGTGCATGGCAGCTCCTCAGGCACTCATCCCTTCTTGTGTTTTCCTGGAAAAAACATGAATATTTTAAGCGAGACAAGGAAAAAGCTGTTGTGAGACAAATCCCTGTTTTGCTGGATGAAGAGGAGGCTCCCCAGCTGAATTGTTCGCCCACCAGCAGCCCCACAGAGCAAATCCTGGCAGGAAGGGGTTTGCAGACAGCTCTGCCTCCAGTGAGCTGCTCCCCAAGGCAAAAACAACAACAGAATTCCTCCAGGGCAGGGGGCTGAGGCAGAGAATTTATTTCTGTGGTGTTCTCTGCAGGGATCCTGCCCAGAATAATCCAAAGCTGCATCCGAGTTTTGGTGCAACAGAGGAGAGCCTGGCTGTGCTGGGGTCAAGGCTGGGAATACAAGAGGCTGTGCTGGGAGAGGCAATCAAGGAAGCTGGAAAAATTCTGTCTTTGCTGCTGCTTCCAGGGCAACACAACAGCCTTGGATGGTTTGTGCTCAGGGGGAATGGGTTGGTGCAGGAGGCTGCATTTAACCCATGGAATCATGGAATGGTTTGGGGTGGAAGGGGCTTGAAAGAGAATTTTGGTTTACCCCCTGCCATGGCAGGGACACCTCCCACTGTCCCAGGCTGCTCCCAGCCCCAGTGTCCAGCCTGGCCTTGGGCACTGCCAGGGATCCAGGGGCAGCCACAGCTGCTCTGGGCACCCTGTGCCAGGGCCTGCCCACCCTGCCAGGGAACAATTCCTCATTCCCAATATCCCATCCATCCCTGCCCTCTGGCAGTGGGAGCCATTCCCTGGGTCCTGTCCCTCCATCCCTTGTCAATTGTCTCTCTCCAGTTTCCTGGGGCTCCTTCAGGCCCTGCAAGGCCACACTGAGGTCCCCCCAAAGCTCCTCCTGTGCAGGTGAACAATGCCAGCTGTGCCAGCCTTTCCTCCCAGCAGAGCTGCTCCATCCCTCTGCTCATCCTGGAGCCTCCTCTGGCCTGGCTGCAGCAGCTCCAGCTCCTGCCTGTGCTGGGCCAGGGCTGGGGCAGCTCTGCAGGTGGGCTCTCACCTGGGCACAGGGACAGAATCCCCCCTGCCCTGCTGTGGGCTTAGCCCAGGGCTGGGGGTTCTGGGGTCCCAGGGGGCATCAAACCATTCAGTCACACAGGCACCAGGCAGGATTTGAGTGTTGGGAGCCAGAGAAAATGTAAAAAAAGGGGTGGAAAAGCAGCCCAGGCTCATTGTGACACTGTAAATGAAAAGCCAGACTAAGTCTGGAAATTCATTCATCCACATCACTCATGTTAAGCCTTAAAATGTTCCTGGTAGCCACTGGAAATCATTAAAGAAGTGACAGCTCCGTTCTCTGGAGGAGCAGGACTCAGACTGGGGGGTACAGGAGATGCTTTAGCAAGAAAAATTCGACGAAGCAGCCTCTAAGTCAGTGATTTCTCTGACTTCATCTGCACATTAAAAATGCAAGTGAATGCCTTTTGGTGTTAGCTCTGCTCCTGGATATGAGATGGAGTCAATTCACAGCTCTTCAGTGGATAATACTTTTTGTTTTTCACAGAGCCTGTTGAAACAGAATGGAAAATTAAAGCAATTTTTCCTGACAGCAATGCATAAACGTTGACCATGAAATGGCAAAGCAAAAAAACAAAAACCAAAAGCAAGAAGAGCTCGAGGAGTGTCTGAATTAGGCAGCAGCGAGTTCATTACAGCTCTCATTTGAATAGAGGCAGGAGATGATGCCCTCGCTGTAATGGAAATGCTCTTCAAGTCCGAGCCATCCATGGCCATTAGAGCCTGAAGAGGATTGTTTGGGGAGGAGATGGATGCACTCCCTGTCCTGCTGCTCTCCTGCTCCCTCTGGACACATCCATCCCCCCTCAGTGCCTGGGGCTGCATGCAGGTGGGTCCTGCTGGCCCCTAAATCTCTGGCAATGTTCTGCTCTGCAGCATCTCAGTCCTTTCCCTGCTGGTCCAGCAGGGCACTGGGGTGGTGTGATCCAAAGTCCTGCTTGTCAGAGCTTCTGTGAGGGGCTTGGAGCATTGAAAAAGCTCAAGAGAAACTAAAATTCTGGCTGGAGGAAAGGTTTGGGATATAACAGCACTTTCTGTGTCCCACAGGAGCTCCTGAGGGGCTGCTGCTGACCCCCAGGTTTGTCCCTGGGGCTCTCTGGAAGCTGGAATGGGAGCATGGATGCATTCCAAGCCTCTGCCAGCACAGGGAGGTTTGGAGTGCCCATCCCTGGAGGTGTCCAATGAGGTGGCACTCAGGGCTCTGGGCTGGTGACAAGGTGGGCATTGGGTACAGCTGGGACTCTGTGATCCTGGAGGGCTTTTCCAGCCTCAGTGACTCTGGGATTCTGGGATTCTGAGCTCTGCCTTGCCCTTAGTTGGCATCAAGGGTTTCCCACCTTTCCCTCCATCCTTCCCCGGCTCTCCAGCTGCATCAGAGCTGGCAGAGGAGACCTGAGACCCTGTGCCCCAGGGAGAGGTGAGTGCTGTCCTGGTGCCACTGTCCCAGCAGGACGCCCTCCCCCAGCCCAGCCCCTGCTCCCTGCCTGCCTGGAGTTCATTTATCCCCAGAGCAGCAGGGATGTGTGGGACACATCCCTGCAAGGGGACACGAGGGTCCCAAATTTTCTCATCAGTTTTTCCTTCCCCTTTGATCTGGAATTAGTGATTCGATGGTTTCAGAGGGCTTTTACAACCAAAACCATTCCAAGATTTGCACCCCTTGGCAGCAGCTCAGCCTTCCTGGTGGCCATGTCCTCACTTTGGTGACAGCCACGTCCCAGGAGGAGCATCCCTGCGGTCCCCACTCCCTTCCTGGGCTCAGGGCAGCGTGGATGGGCAGGAGAGGGCTCAGGAAGAGTCTGGGGAAGCGGGGACGCGGTGGCCGCGCTGCAGCCAAGGTGAAGTGTGCCGTGTGTCCCCGTGCCACTAGATGTCCTTGTGGGAAAGGCCTTGGGCTGCCCGCGGGCACGGGCGGCAGCGCCGGGAATGGAGGGGATGGAGGAGATGAGGGGATGGAGGGGATGGAGGGAATGAGGGGATGGGGGATGGAGGGGATGGAGGAGATGAAGGGGATGGAGGGAGCGAGGGAATGGAGGGGATGGAGGGAATGGGGAATGGAGGGAATGGGGAATGGAGGGAATGGAGGGGATGAGGGGATGAGGGAATGGAGGGAATTTGGGGAACTGAGCGAATTGAGGGAAGGAAGACAATGGAAGGAATTGAGGGAATGGAGGGAATTCCAGAAGTTGTGGGAATGGAGAGAATGGAGGGAACTGGGGGAATTGAGGGAAGGGAGGGAATGGAGCCCAGGGCACCTCTGCCCCTCCGCCCCTCTGCCCCCCAGCCCCGGTTTTGTTCTCCCCCAGCCAAACCAGCCATGGTCATCATCCCTGGATGTGGGGAAAGCCCCAGGGAGGGCAGCCTGGAATGCTGCAGCCCCGGATGCTCCTGAGCCAGCCCGTGTCCCTGCAAACCCCAAGCTTCAGGAAAAGCTGTGCAGCTCTGAGGGGAGCTGAGAGTGAGGCGGTGCCAGCCTGGGCAGGGACAGCCTCCCGCGGCTCGAATCCCATTGCAGAGCTCCTGGAGAGCCCCAAAACGTGGGAATCAGCAGGCAGCACCTGAACCCACTGCCCGGGGGCTTTGGAGCGTTGGATTTGCAGCACATTTTGTTAGGATTTCGCTGTGACCGTGGTCTTGCTGTGCCACCTCCCTCTCCCTGTGCCCCGCTGCCACTGCGGGTGGCCCTGCTGGAGCAGGAATGTGCCCTGCTCCTCTCCCCAGGACTGTCCCTGCTCCTGTCCCCAGGACTGTCCCTGCTCCTGTCCCCAGGTCTGTCCCCTGCTCCTGTCCCCAGGACTGTCCCTGCTCCTGTCCCCAGGACTGTCCCTGCTCCTCTCCCCAGGACTGTCCCTGCTCCTGTCCCCAGGACTGTCCCTGCTCCTGTCCCCAGGACTGTGCCCTGCTCCTGTCCCCAGGACTGTTCCTGCTCCTCTCCCCAGGACTGTTCCTGCTCCTCTCCCCAGGTCTGTCCCTGCTCCTCTCCCCAGGACTGTCCCTGCTCCTCTCCCCAGGTCTGTCCCTGGCTCCTCTCCCCAGGTCTGTCCCTGCTCCTCTCCCCAGAACTGTCCCTGCTCCTCTCCCCAGGTCTGTCCCTGGCTCCTGTCCCCAGGTCTGTCCCTGCTCCTCTCCCCAGGACTGTGCCCTGCTCCTCTCCCCAGGACTGTCCCTGCTCCTCTCCCCAGGTCTGTCCCTGCTCCTCTTCCCAGGTCTGTCCCTGCTCCTCTCCCCAGGTCTGTCCCTGCTCCTGTCCCCAGGACTGTCCCTGCTCCTGTCCCCAGGACTGTCCCTGCTCCTCTCCCCAGGTCTGTCCCTGCTCCTGTCCCCAGGACTGTCCCTGCTCCTCTCCCGCCGCATCCTTGGCAGTGGCAGCGCTGGGGGAGGACCGAGCAGCAGAAGGTGAAACTCTGCAGAGAGGAGATTACAGCTCCTGTGTTTTTCCTTTTCTTTTCTTTTTTACTTTTTTTTTTCCCTTCAAAGGAATGACTTCGTATTTTTGGAAAGAATAGCTGCTCCAAAAAATCTGGGTACAAACTCTTCCAGACTCCAGCCTGGCTTATCACGAGCCGTGCTGGGGCCCTAGTGGGAATGCAGGATTTTAACTCTTGGATGTCTTTCCCAGCTTTAATAAATGACCCCCTTCCTCCAAGGGTTCAGATTAATCCTTGGAGACGAGGGCAAATCTCAGTGGGAATCTCGGGCAAGCAGGCTCAGCCTGGTGCAAAGATGCTGGAGACTGAAGCTGGTGGTGCTGGATGCTGTGAGCGTGTTCCAGCTGTGTCCCAGCTGTTTTCCAGCCGTGTTCCAGCCGTGCCCGAGGTGTGCCTGCCACTCAGGCTGCAGCCTGGCAACCAGCAGCAGCATCTCTGCGGGAGAAAGTTGCCCAAAATAGGAAGAATGGCAATAAATAATTCCTGGGGCTTGATTTATGGGTGAACCTCCTTGTCCGTGGAGGGATCTCCCCGGGCTTTGGATGTGCCTGGATAGTCGGGAGTCCTTGGGGGTGGGGAGATGTGGAATTCCAGGTGCTGGAGCCATATTTGCTGGGAAGAGGGGAGTTAGCAGGGCACTGATTGCAGAGAAACCCGAATGGGAGAGGATGCAAACTCCAGGGTGAAGGGGAACACAGACTGGAGCTGTGACCATGGAAATGGATGCAGTTCCTGGAGCCGTGACCATGGAAATGGATGCAGTTCCCGGAGCTGTGACCATGGAAATGGATGCAGTTCCCCAGCCACGTTCCCTGGGAGTGAAGCACCAGCAGAGCAGTAGCCTGGGGCAGACAGCACTCAGCGTCCCCGGAGGAGCTGGGAATTGGGAATTGCTGCTGTTGTGTGGGCCCAGAGGAGCTGTGGGAAGAGGCCTCCGTGCTTCCCTGAACCCCAGGGAGGATGCAGTTCACTGGATGCCTGCAGGGCTGGGCCCAGAAACCTTGGGAAGTGCCAGAAACATTCCAGAAAGCTGGAAACAGGCTGGCAGAGGGAGAAGGACAGGACTCAGAATCACAGAATCACAGAGTCCTTAGGGATGGAAAAGAGCTCCAGGCTCACTGTCCAACCATTCTCCCAGCACTGCCAATGCCCCCAGGTGCCACATCCACGCTTCCAGAGATGGGCACTCCACCACTTCCCTGGACAGCCCTTCCTGATGTTTGACCCCTGTTTCAGCAGAGAATTTTTTCCTGATATCCAGGAAAACATCCTGATATCCTGAGCCTCCCCTGGTGCAGCTTGAGGCCATTTTCCCTTGTCCTTATCATCCATGCAGGGACTCCCCAGAGCTGGGCACGATGGAAGAGTGGGAACAGAGGGGGAAAAGGGAATAGGACAGCAGGGATGACAGAGCTGGGGTCTGGAGAGGAAACACCTGAGAGCAGATCCTGTGCTTGGCTGGTTTTGGGGAACCCCTGCAGCCACAGCACACTGGGCTCACCTGGAGAGGTGGGATGGGATTTGGGAACAGCCCTTGGAGCTGCTCCTGCATGGCTCTGGGAAGGGACAGGGAGCCCAGCATGGAGTGGAGGTCCCTGCCACGGAATGGGGGTCCCTGGCACGGAAAAGAGGTCCCGGGCACACAGCAGGGGTTCCTGGCATGGAGCAGGAGACCCTGGCATGGATGAGGGATCTCAGGCATAGATGAGGGGTCGCTGGCATGGAGTGGAGGTCCCTGGCACAGATCAGGAGCCTCTGGCATGGAACAGGAATCCCTGGCATGGAGCAGGGGTTCCTGGCATGGAGTGGAGGTCCCTGGCATGGAATGGGGGTCCCTGGAATGGATCAGAGGTCCCTGGCATGGATCAGAGGTCCGTGGCACACAGATCTGGGGCTCGCTGAGTCTCAGCCCCCCCTGGTGACAGTGATATCCTGCTGAAGGATGTGGCCAGGACCTCAGGGACACAGCAAAGGCAGGGGACACCTGTCTGATGGCACAGGGGACAGCCTAGTGTTGTTAACCCATGCTGTGCCACACCATCACCTCCACCCCATCACCCTGGCACGGGCTGTGCCAGCTGGGGGAGGGTCCATTGCCTCCACTGCCTGCCCATTCCTGAGCTCTTTTCTTGGCTCAGGTGGTTTTTAAAGGTCAGACCCACCCTGTGAGAGCCCAGCACTGCCTTTGCTTCCTGCTGACCTTTGAAAGTGACTCTGGGCTGGCCTTCCCAAACTATTCCTCCTGGGACTGTCTCCATGTGAACACCCAGAGGATGCTGAGGGACCAGGTTTCGCTCTGGTGAGGGAGCTGCTGATGCCAGGGATGCCCAGGGATGCCCAGGGATGCCCAGCAGCTCCAACCTCGCTGATGTGGCAGCAGCCAAGACATCCCCATATCCCATTGCTCTGGGAATGGGGGATCCTGACCCAGGGGTACCAGGACAGTGAGGATGTGTGGGGTGGGGCAGTGAGGGTATGTGAGACGGGGCACTGAGGATGTGTGGGGCACTGAGGATGTGTAGGGCACTGAGGATGTGTGGGGCACTGAGGATGTGTGGGGCAGTGAGGATGTGTGGGGCACTGAGGATATGTGGGGCACTGAGGATGTGTGGGGCACTGAGGATGTGTGGGGCAGGGCACTGAGGATGTGTAGGGCACTGAGGATGTGTGGGGCAGTGAGGATGTGTGGGGCAGTGAGGATGTGTGGGGCACTGAGGATGTGTGGGGCAGTGAGGATGTGTGGGGCAGGGCACTGAGGATGTGTGGGGCACTGAGGATGTGTGGGGCAGGGCACTGAGGATGTGTGGGGCAGTGAGGATGTGTGGGGCAGTGAGGATGTGTGGGGCAGGGCACTGAGGATGTGTGGGGCACTGAGGATGTGTGGGGCAGTGAGGATGTGTGGGGCACTGAGGATGTGTGGGGCACTGAGGATGTGTAGGGCACTGAGGATGTGTGGGGCAGTGAGGATGTGTGGGGCAGGGCACTGAGGATGTGTGGGGCACTGAGGATGTGTGGGGCACTGAGGATGTGTAGGGCAGTGAGGATGTGTGGGGCAGGGCACTGAGGATGTGTGGGGCAGTGAGGATGTGTGGGGCAGTGAGGATGTGTGGGGCAGGGCACTGAGGATGTGTGGGGCAGTGAGGATGTGTGGGGCACTGAGGATATGTGGGGCAGTGAGGATGTGTGGGGCAGTGAGGATGTGTGGGGCAGGGCAGTGAGGATGTGTGGGGCACTGAGGATGTGTGGGGCACTGAGGATGTGTGGGGCAGGGCAGTGAGGATGTGTGGGGCACTGAGGATGTGTGGGGCAGTGAGGATGTGTGGGGCAGGGCACTGAGGATGTGTAGGGCACTGAGGATGTGTGGGGCAGGGCACTGAGGATGTGTGGGGCACTGAGGATGTGTGGGGCAGGGCACTGAGGATGTGTGGGGCACTGAGGATGTGTGGGGCAGGGCACTGAGGATGTGTGGGGCACTGAGGATGTGTGGGCAGGCACTGAGGATGTGTGGGGCAGTGAGGATGTGTGGGGCAGTGAGGATGTGTGGGGCAGTGAGGATGTGTGGGGCACTGAGGATGTGTGGGGCAGGGCACTGAGGATGTGTGGGGCACTGAGGATGTGTGGGGCACTGAGGAGGGGTGGGGCAGGGCAGTGAGGATGTGTGGGGCAGGGCACTGAGGATGTGTGGGCACTGAGGATGTGTGGGGCAGGGCACTGAGGATGTGTGGGGCACTGAGGATGTGTGGGGCAGGGCACTGAGGATGTGTGGGGCAGTGAGGATGTGTGGGGCAGTGAGGAGCAGAGGATTTGGTGGCTCAGGAACAGAGAGGTGCTGCTGCCAGCTCATTAGAGCAGAGCAGAGCCTGTGTTCCTGGAGCCCTCAGCTCCCTCTCCTGCTCCTGTAATTGGGAGATTTGTTCGCCAGGAGCCCTCCAGGGACGGGGCTGCAGGGATAGCAGGGGTTTACCAGCAGTGATGTGCTTGCTGTGCCCACCCCCTCCGAGGCTGCATTTCCCAGATCCTTGGGTGGCTGCAGCGAGCAGCAATCCCAGCTCAGGCCTTGCTGCAGAAATAATGGGATCCCAGGGGGCTTCCTGTGACAGAAACCTGGAGCAGAGCAGGATGAGGGGTGGGAAAGGTCCCATTTTGACACATGCCCAGCCTGTCCTGGGCAGGGCAGGATGCAGGAGCTGCCCTGCAGGCTCGGAATGCAGCACAGGGAAGCTGCAGCAGCCCTGCAGTCCCACAGGGACAGGGCTGGACAGATGTGTTTGGGGACAGCTTACAAGATTGCCAGCCCTTGTAAGCAAAGTATTTAGAGAGGGATTAACAGCAATAAGGACGCAGCGAGGAATCAGCAGCAGACAGGAGCAGGCAGATGGGTGACCCCACAGGGACACTGCCCTGCACGTGGCCTCATTAGTGCCAGCGGTGCTGGGGACACCAGGCGTGTCCAGGGCCTGAGGGACACCAGGAATATTCAGGGCCTGAGGGACACCAGGCATGTGCAGGGCCTCAGGGACACCAGGAATACTCAGGGCCTGAGGGACACCAGGAATATTCAGGGCCTGACGGACACCAGGCATATGCAGGGCCTCAGGGACACCTGGAGGCTCCGGTGAGGAGGGAGCTGTTGTCTCCAAACCTCTGCTCGGCCGACAGGAGGTGAGGGTGGGCCCCTCTCTGCTGTGCAGGGTTTGCAGCCACCTCTGGACCCCTGGTGAGGTCCAGCTGGACAAAGAGGTCCCCTGGACCTGCAAACCAATTCCAGTGGGGTTTTTCCTCCTCCTCACTTGTGCCAGGTCTCTCTGCTGGGTGTTTGAGGACAGGCCTTGCCTGGAGACCCCATGTGGGACAGATTTGTGCCTCAGCCAGGACCCTTCTTTCTTCAGGCAGCTCCCCATGTCAGCAAAAAGGAGATTTCATCTCCTTTTCCCACATTTCTGACCCTGCTGGGGATTCAGTGACACCCTGAGCTCCTGCTGTGCTGTGGGGGGGGATCAGTTCTTCTCAGAGCTCATGGCAGCAGCTCCAGCACCCACATGAAGCTTTCCAGGGATTTTGTTTCCACAGGAGCTGCAAACCAGTGCTGGGGTTATCAGCTCTGGGTGCTGCTGGAGAGCCCCATGCTTTGGGGAACAGCCACATCCCAAACCAATTCTGGCTCTGCTGCTGGAAGCACAGAGCAATTCACAAGGTAACCCACTTGCAGAGCCGAGGATGAAGTGTTACATCCTGAGTATGAGCAGGGAAATTACCAGTGGCACCTCTGTCAATGCCACTGAATCCCTCTGAAATGAATTCTTGGGGAGGAATGAGCCTGTTGGAGGAGGGGATTTGTGAACACCGTGGCTTTGCTTTTCCTCGCTGTGAGCAGGGCCGGCACAGCCTGAGCTCACTGCAAGGTCAGAACAATCCACGGGGCTCTCCAGCAAGTTCTTCCTGCTGTGTTTGCCCTCTCTGCTCACAGAACTGGGGCCAGGCTGTTCCTGGGCAGCCAGGAGGAGGTGGCAGCAGGGTCACTGTGCTTCCTGCAGGGCGCGAGTTAATCCGTCCCACCGGGCCTGCGCTGGGATGGGTCAAAGCTTCCCGGCAGGAACGGGCTGATCCCCGGAAAGGAGCTGGGATCAGGGCCAGGGCAGGGGCCTGAGTGAGGAGGAGCTGTTTGCACAGCCTGGAGGAGGGTGGGAGAAGGCAGTGGCCCTTCACACCACAGCACAAGAACGAGGGGGTCTTGGAATCCCAGAATGGTTTGGATTGGGAAGAACCTTAAAGCCCATCCCATCCCATCCCATCCCATCCCATCCCATCCCATCCCATCCCATCCCATCCCATCCCATCCCATCCCGTCCCATCCCACCCCTGCCACAGCAGGGACACCTCCCACCATCCCAGGCTGCTCCCAGCCCCAATGTCCAGCCTGGCCTTGGGCACTGCCAGGGATCCAGGGGCAGCCACAGCTGCTCTGGGCACCCTGTGCCAGGGCCTGCCCACCCTGCCAGGGAACAATTCCTGACTCCCAATATCCCACGTGTGGCAGTGCCAGAGGAACAGAAACCTCGGCCCTGTGCTTGCAGGGTAACACCACAGTGGGTTATGGGGGACTCCTCGATGTTATTTCAACACTAATTAATCACTGGGTGTCGGAATTCAGGACATCCCTCTGGCTGCCCTGGACAGCCAAGATCCCTGCCAGGGGGCTTAGAGCCCAAGACGCCCCTGTGGTTTTGATTATGACCCTTGGAGCAAGTTACCAACCTTATATTAAGATCTGCCAGCCACGACAGTTTAAGTAGAATGATAGTGAATTTATCACGAGGTGAAAAATAGATTTTTGGGGTTTTTAGAATGGGGGTTCAGGGGGAAAGGTGGAGGAATCTGGGCGTGTCCATCCTTTCTCCTTCTTCTTCTTGGCCTCCATCTTCTGCTGTGATGTTGGCACTTTTAGATTGGTTTAGAGTAGAAGCTCACCGTCTAACATAGGTGATAGGTATTGGGAAGTCATTGTAAACATGTTATACGTAGTTTTTAGTACAAAAAGATAACACCGCCCTGGGGGCAGGCAGAGTGCCTCTGACTGTCTTGCTGAGTGGACCTCAGCTGGACAGGAGAAAAAATTTTGTAGATAAGATACAATAAACAACCTTGAGACTGAGAACTGAAGAGTTCTGACTCCTTCTTCGAGCGCTGGGCTGGGAAAAGAGACTTTTAAAATATCTTGGGGTCGCTCTGAGCAGCTAGAGAACCTGAGAACTGGGCCTGATGGTTTTCCTATGGGATCTTTGCTCTTGAGCACTGCCAGGAACAGCGAGTCCATCGTCCATGGGGCCACCTCTGCAGGAAATGTTGTTTCCATCCTGGACAGGGCTTGGTCACCACCCAGAGCCCCCAGGATGGGAGCAGGAGGGGCTCTGCCCCTTGCGTCCCACCCTTCCCGGGTGCTCTGGCTTTTGGCTCCAGGGTGTCTTCTGGGGGGTTTCCATGTGACGACTGCAAAGGGGCTGGGTGCCAGCACTGGAGATCTGCAGTGGCCACCACCACCCACAAATTTGTGCTGCTTTGGAGGATTCCCCATAATTTTGTGCTCTGGGGCTTCCCCTTTCCAGTGGCTGCTTCCCTGTGGAGTCTCCAGTGCCAAGCAACCTGGAGAGGGGCAGGAGCATGGAAAGGAAAACATTTCAGCTGGCTCTTTATTCCCAGAACTTTTCACCCCGTGCAGCTGTGGAACAGAAACGAGATTTTTCTCAGGTGAATAAAAATATCTCGAGGCTTTAATGAGAACATTAAACTCGGTTTCATCTGCTCCGACTGCGGCCAAGAGGTCCCGGAGTAGAACAAACGTCTTTGGTCCAATTAGTGGGGAAAAAAGCCTTTTCCCTGACAGGTTGTTCTTGGAATTCCCTTCATTGTGTCACATCAAGCAGGGACACTTTGTTGTGCATGGAGCAGTTTCCAGCTCTCAGGGACATTTGGGATAATCCTGTGAGGTTGGGATGATCCTTTGTGCCACCATCTTTGTCATGGATACCTCAAAGCAAGCATGGAAATACAGGATTCACACTTTCCAGGGATAAAATGTTGCTGTTTCCATATGAGTTCAGGTGGCCAGGGGCAAGATCTGCTCCATCTCCCACAGCTTCCAGCTATTTTTCCATAATTTCTGCCTTTGTGGCTCTTTCAATGGGGATTTTAGGACTCTCAGCAAGTTCTGAAGGTCAGGGAGCAACAAGCAGCTCTAAAGCCACTGTGTGGATGAGGGATTCACCTGGATAAACACACCTGGAGAACAAAAAAGTGGATTTCTGCTCTGGGTTTTAATGTAGTGCTCAGCTCTGGCTGGGTCTGATGCATCAGGATCCTCCTCCCTTCAACTGGGCACACCGGGACGTGCTCCCTTCCCACATTCCTGGAGCCTTCCCTGCCTTTGGTGACCCTTCTCATCATCTCATGGAACTGCTGAGGGTGGAAAAGACCCTCATGATCACCAAGGACAAGAGTTCACCACTAAACCAAGTCCTCAAGACCCACATCCACACATTTGTTGAGCAATTCCAGGGGTGGGGACTCCAGCAGTTCCCTGGGCAGGTTCTCCACAGGAATCACCTTTGGAGGGGTGGTTTTCTGGGAATGGTGTCTCCAGCTGTTCCCTGGGCAGGTTCTCCACAGAAATCACCCTTGGAGGGGTGGTTTTCTGGGAATGGGCAGGTTCTCCACAGGAATCACCTTTGGAAGGATGGTTTCCTGGGAATGGTGTCTCCAGCTGTTCCCTGGGCAGGTTCTCCACAGGAATCACCCTTGGAGGGGTGGTTTTCTGGGAATGGGCAAGTTCTCCACAGGAATCACCTTTGGAGGGGTGGTTTTCTGGGAATGGGCAGGTTCTCCACAGGAATCACCTTTGGAGGGGTGGTTTTCTCTCAGTGCCTCCCAGTTCTCCCTGCACCTTCCGCCCCTCCTGCTGAGCCTGTTCCAGGCTATCCCGGGAGCAGAAATCTGGGGATAACCTGCCAATTAACAGCTCCTAATTGAAGATCACATTCCAGACGTTCCTCCTCGGGCTGGCTGGAAGGGATGGCTCTGATCAGGAGCTCGGGGCAACCCAAATGTGCTGCCAAGCAGGGGAATTTCCTGGTATTTAGGAAAATCCTCATTTTCCCAGGCTGGGGAAGGGATGGAAAAGCAGAGGATAATTCCTAACCTGGTTATATTTCCTCTGAAATCCTGTTCCTCAAGTTTTCTCCAAATGCTGTTCTGAGGTGGAGGGTGAGGTTGGGTCTGTGCTGGTTTATCCAGTGCCTCAGAGAACAGGGAATCCCAATATTCTGGGAGAGCAAATTCCAGGCTGAGCTGAGCTGGGCCTTCCTGACAGCTCCAGCTGTGCTTCCAGAGGAGCTGGGAATGCTGGAATGCCCTGGCAGGGAATTCTGATTGTCCAACCCCCCATGGGGCTTCATCCTGTGTGGGGTCAGCACCAAATTATCCTTCCTGGCTGGGATTTTGAACCCATCTCATATTTTTATTCCATTTTCCTGCTGCCAGACTGGGATGTTGGGGCTCTCTGCTTCCAGAGTGAAGCCTTCTCCTTAAGATTCCAATGAAAAGCAGTTTCCAGGTTAGAAATCCCTCAAAAGGGGCAGGGGGGGATGTATGGAATTGTGTAGGAGAGCAGCTCCTGGAGCTGTTGGGGCGTCCCAGAGCTGGAAGCTGAGGCAGAAGCTCCACAAACCCCTCGGATCTGGCTGATTCCAGGGAAAGGAGCACACAGGAACCATTTGGGAGGGGCAAGGACTTGGATCAAACCCTCTTGGTGGGGAGGGGGCTCCTGCTGGTGGCTCTCCCTGCTTGGTGTGAGTGATCTGCCTCACCCAGGGATGGTCCCCTGAAGGGCTGGTGGCACCAGGAGCCTTTCCAAGCCCACAGCTCCATCCCTCAAAGGTGCCAGACGTGGCCTGGGGTGACCCTCTGCTCCCTGGCACTGCCCAGAGCCTCCTGCTGGCTACAAATCTGCTGGGGCTGCCGGCAAATTATCCAGACATCAGCACTTGGAGGAGAAATTAATTTCCCTGCAGGAGCAAATTCCAAATCCGAGCCCAGCTCCCCGTGGCTGGTCTGAAATATGGTGACAATTCTGAAACACGGTGACAATGATATCCCCCATGCCCTGCAGGGAGGGAGCAGCATTGTCCTGGATCTGCCAGCGGTCCAGCAGGGAGGGAAGTCACAACAAGCTGAGGAAAGAGATCCCACAGAAGGTTTTGAAGTCATTCCAGAGGGCTGGAAGTCCTCAGGATCCCTGAGCTGTCCCTCTGCACTCCAGGCAAGGCCACAGAAGTGCAGACAGGGGAATGGGGTCACAGGTGTGTGGATAAGAAGGAAAATGTTTTTAATAAATCTGAGATCATCTAATTAGGAGCATCTGAGAGAAGAAATGCCTTGCTGTTAGGGAAGAGGAAAAATTGAACTCTGAAGTCTTAAAATAACGTGGAGGGTTTAGGACAGAGGAAACAGGAGCAGAGAGGGAAGGAAGGGACCTGAACCCAAGGATGAAATGGAATGAAATGTAATGGGACTTCACCAGCAGAAGATCAAGTGAGATAAAGCTGCTCTCTCCTTTCTGGCAGGAGATAACAGCTGCCTTTATTTATTTATTTTTGGAAAGAGAAGGGAAATGCTGGAGATTTCATCTCCCTGAATTCCAACTCTTGACATGGCACCGTGCAAATCTTCCCTGTGCCTGTGGAGCAGCTGGGCTCAGGCAGGTGAGGCACACCTGGGAGGTTTTGGGCAGACACCAGAGCCAGGTCCCCAATCTGAGCTCCAGGGCAGCAAAAAGAGCCCCAAAATTAGGAAAAACCTGTTGGTTTCCTGTCCCCAAAGGAAAACCTGTTGGTTTCCTGTCCCCAAAGGAAAACCTGTTGATTTTCTGTCCCTAAAGAAAAACCTGTTGGTTCTCTTTGCTTTTACAGAGATGGGGCAACTTCTTTCCTCACAACAGAAGCACCATTTTGTTTCTTTTCTTTTACAAAAGAACTAAAAAATGTTTTAAAAATTTTTATTCCATTATCAGTCTCAATAAATAATAAAACACAAAGATATAAAACTCAACACCATTTCATCAGAAATCAATTTATTTCCTAGTTACAATACCTTAAATGTTTTTCAACTCTTTAACTTCTACCACAACATACTACTATTACTTCTAACACTAATCACTTATATTTTTTCCCAAATAATCTTACTACATCTTTCACAATTCTAATTCTCTAAAATATCTAGTCTTTTTACAAAACTGTATTTTAAAATTTATTTCTAATTAAATTTCTCTCTCAACAACATCATCTCTATTCTATAACCTTCTTAGGTCAACACACTTTATCTCAGCGTTTATATACAAAAATTTAGAATATATAAATATATATAATATATAAAAATATATAAATTGCATATAATATATAAAGATATATAAGTGAAATGATATTTTATATATTATTATATAATATACAATTTTGTAATTATAATAATTTATAATAATATAAACATAAGCATATAGAATATTTTCTCTATCTATAATATATTCAAATCTATAATTATATAAATTATATATTATATACTATGTATTTTAGATATAATATATTATTTATATAATATTTTATAATAATATGTGTATATTTTATATAATTTTTATATATATTTTATATCTAAATATACAAAACTGCAAAATCTCGTGCCACCCACTCAGTGCCACCCCCTCAGTGCCACCCCCTCAGTGCCACCCGATGCTCTGTGCTCAGCCTCCCGTGGATATGAACATCTCTGCAGCTCACTGATGCTGGGAAGGAAATGGATCCTGCTTCACTCTGACATGGGGAATGATTTGCCAAGGATTTGTGAGGGGCTTTCTGTGAAGAGAAATAGGAAGGCTCTGAAAGCAGAAATATGGGATAATTTCTTAGTAGGGACAGTCAAATTAAAACCAGAGAAAAGACAAAATCACATTCCCTGGCAGCTCAGAAACGTCGCTGCCATTGTGGGGCTGCGAAGCTGTTGGGGCAGGGATTTCTCCCATCCCTCCATCCCTTTGATTCCTGCAGAGCAATTCCTGGGCAGGGCTGAGGCCTGGGATCCTCCTGGCAGAGCCTGGCACTCCTGAATGTTCTGCAAGCATTTCTGCCAGCCCACCTGCTCCTGCTCTCCCTGGATAAGGCCTGGGATGGTGCCAGGGTGCTGATGGCACCGTGGGCCTCAGAGCCAGGTTTGCTGCTCGTGTTCACACTCCGTGCCCTGCAGGAGAGTTGATTTTCTCACAGTCTGAGGGAGCTTTGGATCCAGCTGAGTTCAGGGGCAGAAAAAAACAGGCTGTCACCTCCTCCACTGTGGATGTCCCTGGTTTGGTGACAACTGAGGACCTCGTGTGCCTCTCTGCTTCCTTCCTTCCCAGCCCTGGGAGCCGTGAGGGATTGCAGGTGTGAGAAACGACTGCTCACTTTCAAAATTTCAGAGGTTTATTAAACCTTAACAAAAATTACAACAAAGGACTGAATAAGGAAAAGGTTTTCAGCACTGGGAGCCCCCATGACTACCAGCATTGTGCTCCTCTTCAAAATGGATGCTCCCCCTTTCATATCTATATATTTAGCCCTTCCTAGAGTCTTGCCAGTCCACTCCTTCCTTGCTGTCCAGGGGTGCAGATCACTTTCTTACACCTTGATTTGAGGCCAACCCTCCCAAATGCCCCGAGTACCCAGGCCATGCTGTGATAACAGGGGAGGACACTCTGCAGTAACATAACTCTACATCTACAGAACTTCTCTTAACATACACGTGATGTTCACCCCTTAACTGTGAGAGCCACCATCTCATTACTCATCTCTAGCACAGGCACAGCCTGGATCCTGCAGCCAGCACTGCCCCCAAGGCTGCCCTGCCCATCCCAGAGTCACTGAGACTGGAAAAGAGCTCCAGGATCATCAGACCCAGCCTGTGCCCCATGCCCACCTTGTCACCATCCCTGAGTGCCACATCCTGTCCTTCTTTGGACACCTCCAGGATGGGGACTCCAAACCTCCCTGGGCAGCCAATGTGCTGGGAGCCATCCCAGGGGGATTAAATGCCCCCAAAATGCCTCCAGCCTGGAGCGGGGTCAGAGGGGACACAGGGGAAGCTGCTGAAGAGGGTGGCACAGGGAGGTGGCACTCTGGGGAAAGCCAGGCTGCTGTGTCCCCAACACTGGCAGGACCCTGCAGAGCTTGGGATGGTCCCTGTCCTCAGACTGTGGTCCTTGTCCTCAAACTGGGAATCTCTGGTGGCTGCCCCATGTCCTGTTCGGGTTCTCTGCTGCCTGAACTGGGCACAGGCTGCAGGGCACAGCTCAAAGGACACTGCATGAACTTCACTGACCTGCAGCCACAGGAGAGTATCCTGCTGTCCTTGTGTCCTGCTGCCCTTGTGTCCTGCTGTCCTTGTGTCCTGCTGTCCTTGTGTCCTACTGTCCTTGTGTCCTGCTGTCCTTGTGTCCTGCTGCCCTTGTGTCCTGCTGTCCTTGTGTCCTGCTGTCCCTGTGTCCTACTGTCCTTGTGTCCTGCTGTCCCTGTGTCCTGCTGCCCTTGTGTCCTGCTGCCCTTGTGTCCTGCTGTCCTTGCATCTGCTGACCTTGTGTCCTACTGTCCTTGTGTCCTCCTGCCCTTGTGTCCTGCTGACCTTGTGTCTGCTGTCCTTGTGTCCTACTGTCCTTGTATCCTACTGTCCTTGTGTCCTGCTGTCCTTGTATCCTACTGTCCTTGTGTCTGCTGTCCTTGTGTCCTGCTGTCCTTGTGTCCTGCTGCCCTTGTGTCCTGCTGTCCTTGTGTCCTGCTGTCCCTGTGTCTGCTGCCCTTGTGTCCTACTGTCCTTGTGTCTGCTGTCCTTGTGTCCTACTGTCCTTGTGTCCTGCTGACCTTGTGTCTGCTGTCCTTGTGTCCTGCTGTCCTTGTGTCTGCTGTCCTTGTCCTGCTGTCCTTGTGTCCTACTGTCCTTGTGTCCTGCTGTCCTTGTGTCCTGCTGCCCTTGTGTCCTGCTGTCCTTGTGTCCTGCTGCCCTTGTGTCTGCTGTCCTTGTGTCTGTCCTTGTGTCCTGCTGTCCTTGTGTCCTGCTGTCCCTGTCCCCTGCCAGCTGCCTTGAGATGGCTCTTATCAGCTGATAAGGTGCTGTCACAGGGTCCTGGTGACAGACAAGCCCTGCTTTGCCATTATCCATCAATCCCTGCCTGCCTGGCTCTCCCTGGCACGCCGGGATCCACAGGAAGGGAGCAGGGCTGCAGGGACACGAGGTTTGCCCTTTGTGGGGCAGCGAGCTGTGAGCCAGAGCAGCCTCCTCCTCCTGGGGAACTTCCAGGTTCAGTGTCAGGGGTCTGCTGGGATGCCTTAATGAGCCAACCGCAAAGGTAATTAATTGCTAATGACCAGGGAAGCTGAGCAAAGGCTCTGCAGGTCGCTGGGCCGCTGGAATTCCCTCACGTCCCCCGAGGTATTTCAGAGGAGCCCAGCGGTGCCTCGGGGCCCTTTGGGGGCTCAGCTCTGTCCTGAATGACTCTCAGGAGTTTTGGGGAAGGAGCAGCAACCTTTGGGAAGGGCAACAGGCAGAGGGATGCTGCAGCTGGGGAAAGCCATGGTGTGAGAAATGCTACTCATTTCCAAAAATGTAAAAGGTTTATTAAACCTTACCAAAAACACAACAGAAAACTGAAAAGAGAAAATATTACAGCATCAGGAGCAGAGGATTTCCCCACCATGTGCTCACCCACACAATGGAGGTTTCACCTTTTAACCCTTTAGCCCCCCCAAAGTTCTGTCCATCGACTCCTCCTTCCCTGCCCAGGGGTGGAGATCCCTTCCTGACACCTTGAGTGGGGGTCAGGTGCTGCCACAGTAACGAGTGACCCTCCCAAATGTCCCAAACCCAGGGCACCCCTGAGAACAACACAAGGGGGTAAAACACAACTATAAATCTATAAAACTTCTCCTGACATACACACAGGATATTTGCCTTTTAACTGTGACAGTCAGCCATGGCATTGCTCATCTGTCACACTGGGAGAGGCTCAGGAGCGAGTGGTGGTGGTGCCCTGTGTGTGGTGTGGCAGTGCCATGCAGGTGGCACTGTCCCCTCTGTGCCACTCTGCCGTGAAGGGTGGGGGAAGCACAAAGCAGGAGAAGCACCAGGGGAGGTTTGGATTGGATAATAGGAACAATTTTTGGAACAGGCTGCCCAGGGATTTAAAAGGAGTGTGGATGTGGCACTCGGGGACATGGTCAGTGGTGGCCTTGATTGGGGGTCAGGTGCTGCCATAGTAACAAGTGACCCTCCCAAATGTCCGAAACCCAGGGCACCCCTGAGAACAACACAAGGGGGTAAAACACAACTATAAATCTATAAAACTTCTCCTAACATGCACACAGGATATTTGCCTTTTAACTGTGACAGTCAGCCATGGCATCGCTTCACACACGACACTGCTTCCCATCCTGCATCCTCCTGCACAAACCCCCAGCTGTGCTTGGGGACAGTCTGGTGGAGTTTTCCTCTCCTGGCTTCCAGCACAGCTTCCAGGGATGCTGACCCTGTCCTGGAGTGGCTGGATCAGGGCAGGATGCTCATGTGGCTGAGGGCTTGAGGACAGAGGGCAGAGCTCCTGGGACTGCAGCTCCTCCTGAGGGACAGAGCAGGGACAGCTCTGAGCTCTGCTCTGGGACAGGGACAGCACCCAGAGAGGGCTGGGGCTGGGCCAGGGCAGGGCCAGGCGGGATTTTGGGAGAAGTTTCTCCCCCCAGAGGGTGCTGGGCACTGCCCAGGCTCCCCAGGGAATGGGCACGGCCCCGAGGCTGCCAGAGCTCCAGGAGCCTTTGGACAGCACTGCCAGGGATTGCTGGGGTGTCTGGGCAGGGCCAGGGGCTGGATTGATGATCCCTGGGGGCCACTTCCATGCAGGATATTCTGAGATTCTCTGATTCTATGGCCCTGCCGTCCCAGGAGCTCCCCACCAGCCCTGGGTGCTGTGCTGCTTCCCTGGGCACCCTCAGCTCTTCCATCTCCTGGATCCAACCCAAACATTGCCTTGCACTTGTGCCACTTGCCCGGGGCTTTCTGCCTCTGCTCTTGGGACACACCAGGAATTTCTGGCTGGGTTTGAAAGGTTTTCTGCTCTCTGCTGACCCTCACCCAGCTGTCCAGAGAGATGGGTCCCAGAGCAGAGCTGATCTGGGTCACGCTTATCAGAGGAACCTCGGGGTTCAGCTCCAGAGAAAAGGAACTTTGGGACTCAAAAATGTCCCTGGCAGAGGTGACACCCATGTGTCACCTCTCCTCCTGGCACTGGGGGCTTTGCCCAGTCTGCTCCCAGCATGGTGAGAGCTGTCCTGGCACAGCTCAGGTCATGGCAGATGGCAGGAGAGGGGACAGAGCTGTGGGCAGCTGGAGGGAACATCCCTGGGCACAGAGCTGGGACCCACAGCCAGGACTGAATCTGAGCAAGGGCAGAGCCAGAGCTCAGCCTGGCAGGGACTGCCCAGAGCTGGTGTCCTCCTCACAAGGACACTGGCACAGGGTGCCCAGAGCAGCTGTGGCTGCCCCTGGATCCCTGGCAGTGTCCCAGGCCAGGCTGGACAGGGCTTGGAGCAGCCTGGGACAGTGGGAGATGTCCCTGCCCATGGCAGGAGTGGCACTGGATGGAATTTAAAGTCCCTTCCAACCCAACCCACTCTGGAATTCCCTGACCCTTTTCCCTGCAGCCAGGATCGAGCCAGAGGAAGGTTTGATTTATTTTGTTGTGCCACCCTGCAAGGAGCCCCTGCAAGGTGGGCAGCTGCCCCTTCCTGGGCTGTGCCAGCCTGGTGAGGGGATGCCTAGGGAGGCACCCAAAGCCTGCAGGTCCCTGCAGGGATTGCAGGGAAGGGCTCCAGGCTGGCAGTGAGCAGCCCAGGGCAGGAGCACACACTGGGAGAAGGCACAGGGAAGGGTTTTGTTTGTGCCAGGCTCTGCAACTTCTGTGTCCTCTGCTCAGAGCCTGGCACCTCCCTCCTGATGTGCAGCTGAAATGCAGCTTCTGAGTTGAGAATTCCCTCAGGCATGGATTTGTTCCCATGCCAGGGGGCAGTGGAGCAGCTGGAGGGGGGGTGACCCTTCCAGGAGTCTCTGGAGCAGATGGCAGAGCTGTGCCAGCAGAGCTGATGGACACAGGAGTGTCCTAGGGTGACGTTATGAGGCTTGTATCCCCATCCATGTGTTCTGGTTATGCTGGATATTATGTTCTGTGCCTTCAAGACTGTTTCTGAAAAGCAAATGTTTGGTTTTGTTTTGTTTTGTTTTGTTATCAGCCTCTCCCCTACAGTCAGCAGGACACAGAGACAGGGCAGTACATAACGCTGCTTTTGCTTTTTGCTCTTGCTCCTTCTTTTGCTCTTGTTTTTGCTTCTGCTCATTAGTGAGTTCAACTAGGCAGTCTGAATTTTCCCTGGACTGTTTCTCCCTTTCCCTTTTTTGAACCAACTCGAACCTGCTCCAGACTGGGACCTGGGAAACACCAAGAGTTTGCACCTTGTGGCTGCAGCAGCTGCCCCAGCACCGGAGGGACTGATAACAGAGCGACCACCCCCAAGAGAGACTTTCTGAATTTGTCATCTTTTTCAGAGCGGTGACAGAGTGGTGTCATCTGGTATTGTTCATTTTGTGTGCTGGGGGTGCTGTGCCTGTTAAATAAACAGGTTCTTTCCACTTCTCTCTGAGGAATCCTTCCCAAACTGGTTGGGGGAGGGGCTGTGTGGGTTTGCTTTCTGGAGGGGCCCCCTTTGGAGGTTTTCTCCCAAATTTGCTTTCAACCAGGACAAGGAGTTTTCCTGGAGCTTTGTGATCACAACTCCCACTTCCCAGCAAAACCCCACAGCTGTGCATCCCTCTCTGTGCTTGGAAGATTTGGGGCAAGCAGCTTTTTCCAAAGGGGCCATTGCTGGTTTTCCCCTGGTCACTTGAGTCCACAGCAGTGCTGCTTTTCCTGAGGAAGATCTCCTGTCCTGCTGCCCTTAAAAAATCCCTCATCCCCCACCTGGGTGTGAGGATGCTCTCCTTGGCCCCGTGTGGTACAAGAGGAATCCTGTGGGATCTGGGAGCTTTCCACAGGGATCAAACCTTGCCTGGCTGGGGGAGCTGTGGATGGTGCTTTGCACTCTGGAACTGCCATTTCCTTCACCCCACAGCGAAAGCAGAAATGACCAATCCTCCCCCGCTCCGTTCCTGATGCGGGAAAAGCCTCTCCGATATTAATAAGAATCTAATTTTCCATTTATTGTTCCATGAATTAATTACATCGCGAGTAGAGTTACCTTTTACACAGCCATTAAACTTCAGGAAGGCCTCTTTATACCACTCCATGGATAATTTAATTAGCATACTAATGTCTTATTAGCTATAAACCCAAAGCTGGTTTAGAATCACTTAAATCCAAACTCCAAAGCTTTCAGCCACCCCCCAGCCCCTCAGCCTGGATGTGGGCAGAGCACGGCAGCGGGCACAGATCCTGGCAAGAGTTTTCCAGCTGTTTTGCCCAGCTGGCACTGGTGGGATGCAGCACAGCCTGCCCAGCATCCACAGGGTGAGATGGCAGAGAAGAGCCCCCAGCTCCACTCCTAATTCTCATTTCATTCCTTTTTAGCTCTCCTTGGAATTTGCATTAATTGGGCGAGGCTGGAAGAGCCGTGATAATCCATTAGGGATGGACAATTAAAGCCACCCAGGGGATGTGGGAGCTGGGCAGGAGCAGCTGTGGGGCTTTGAGGGGTCTCATCCCCATCCTGGGGTGCAGCTTGGTGTCACCTCCTCCGTGGGACACCCCAGAGCTCAGGGTGGGGTGGATTCACCCAAGGCAAGCAGGGGCAGAGGGCATTTGTCCCCTTGGGGGTTGGTGTCCCCTCTGTCCCTCACATCAGGAGCTTTAGGATTAAATCACTGCAGCTCCTGTGCTGTTCCTGCTCTGAGATTCCTGCACAGAGCCAGGATCCTGTCCCAGCCTTTCCACGATCCCAGACATCTCTCCCATTCGCACTGGGATCAGGCCTGGCCCCTCTGAACCCTTTAAATGTCTCAGTTTCTGTGTGAAACCCTGTTCAAACTGACCCCTTGTGTGATCCAGCTCCTGAGTTGAACTTTTCCTTGCCTTTGCCCACATCTTCTGAGCTAATAAATAGCTTAATTTGGAGGTTGGAAAATTGACTCAGAGGCAAAGTTTAACTAAATTGAAGAGCAAGACTTCTGCTCGAGTGTAATAATCTGAAAATAATTGATTAATTTGCATGATCCTTCGTAATTGCTTCAATTTACACCCAAGAGGCCACTGTCATCAATAGATGAATAAGACATAATTTTTTAAGTCCCAATAATGCAGGGAATGGAATTTTGGAGATTCGCTCATTGCACAGCCCCGGCTCAGCCCCGTTCCCAGCACACCGTGGGATGAATTGGGCTGGAATTGGATTCACTCATTAAAGATGTAATTACATTCATTATCCTTGGCAAAGAGGAGGCTCCAGCCCTGCCACGGTAACGCCAGCCTTGGGGTGGAGAGATTCCAGAGGGACAAGGATGGCAGCAAGAGTCCAAAACAAAGATTAAATCCCAAAACTTGAGGATGACAGGGCAAAGCACATCCTGCAAGGTGCTCAGCCCCCAGCTCAGCTTCAATTGCAAGTAATGAGATTCCAGCAGGAATCAGTTCCAAAGGGGCTCGACCTGGTTGTGGGCGGGAGCAGAGCAAGGCAGGGATGAAGGCAGGTAAGGAGCAGAGCTCAGGAAGGTGTTTGGGCCACACAATGGCCTTTCAAAAACTGCAAATCCAACCTTCACAAGGTCAAGGAACAGAAAATACAGCATGAAAGAGGGGAAACAGGAAGCCAGCAAGGAATAGCAAGGAATGGAAACAAACAATGGATGATTCAAGTCTGGCAGGAACAGGAAAGGCTGCAAAGGAGCCAGGCAGGTCTGCTGGCTCCCTGGGAGTTAAAAGGGAACAATTAAGGGAGATGAGGACACAGCTGAGAAGTGAAATGATTTCATTTCGTAAGTTCTCACCTCAGGGGATGTTGGGAAAAGTCTGCTCCCGACTTGCTCCTTGCTGGTAATAAAGGTGAGTTGCTATAAAGGATTAAGGGATCAAATGAAGAGGTGCTGGTGAAAATAGGGAATTTAAAGAATATTGAGTGCCTGGGCCTGCATGGGACATTCAGGGCTTGAGGAAACCTAATAATGCAGAGGCTGAGCTGCTGGATGAGCTGCAAGTGTTCATCCTGCTGGAAAAGCTGGAATGGGATCAGAGGGCAGCAGCAATCCCCGTGTCTGTGCACAGGGACACTGGAAATCCAGGAAGTGCTGCCTGGAGGGCCTTGGGAGGTACCAGATGTGGAAATTGGGGTCAGAGTTGTAGGAGGGTGAAGCTCCTGCTGGCTGTGATCCACCCTTGGAATGCTGAGGGAACTCAAGGGATCCATCTCGCCTTGGATTGCTCCTTTTATCCCATTTCATAGAATCCCAGCATGGTTTGGGTGGAAAGGGCCTTAAATCCCATCCAGTCCCACCCCTGCCACGGACAGGGACACCTTCCACTGTCCCAGGCTGCTCCAGCTGGCCTTGGACACTTCCATCCATCCATCCATCCATCCATCCATCCATCCATCCATCCATCCATCCATCCATCCATCCATCCATCCATCCATCCATCCACAGCTTCTCTGGGCACTCTGAGGCCTCTTCATCCTCACAGGGAAGAATTCCTTCCCAATATCCCATCTAAAATCCTCCTCCTTCACCCTAAATCCCTTCCTCTTTGTCCTGTCACTCCAGGCCCTTGTGACAACCCTTTGCAGGGCCTCAGGCTGATGGAGACCAGGTGGCAGCAGCCCAGGAGCTGCCCAGTTTTGCACCTCCTGCCTGGTGCTCCTGTGGAAATCTCCCCAGAGGAGACAGCAGAACAGTTAAAGTGGAAAGACAGAAAAGGTATTGAGGCAGAAAAAAGGTTCAGATTGGAGGCAGTGTGTGATCAACCCTCTGTGCTCCTCTCCTGTGGTGCAGAACATGGAATTATTCCTTTCCCCTCAAGGCTGCTCTCTAAAAACCAGCTTGTTGTGCCTCCAATTATAATTTTTTCCACCCTGACCCTAAAAAAAGCAGAATGGGGTCAGGACAGGGAGTTGCTGGATTACCCCACAACTGTAGGATCTTCCCCCAAAGGTCTCTTCCCCAGAGGAAGCCCAGCTGAGGAGATACCCCAGCTTCCAGGTGATTTCCTCCCCTGGACACATCTTCCCAGCTTGGGACGCTTGCCCACAGCACTGACACCACTGAGTCTGGGGTTCAGACCTTTGAGGAGCTCAAAGGAACCTTCTTTGGTGATCACAGCCCTTATTTCAGAGGTCCTGCACAGCTTTTGTTGCCAGGAGAGTTTTCTGCCTCCGAGGGACCCCTCAGCTGCAGCCCCACTCTGCTTTAGATAATGATTTCCAGGAGAAACCTCGGTATAAAATCCCAGCCCTAGAATAAATTTTATTTTCCAAGCCCTGGGCATCCCCTGCTGTCCTTTGCACTGGGTTTCATGTGAAGTTTTCCAGGCTGAGGGCACTGCTGTGATCTCCAGCACGCTGTGGAACTGCAGGCACAGGGCTTGGGACACCCTGCCAGTGATTTGTGGGCTGAAAATGCCACCAGGGCACGAGGAGGGCTGGAGCACTTGGGTGACTTTTAAAAATCCCTGTTCAGCTCTGCTGGTATTTAGAGGAGAGATAAATTTGGCTCCTGTTGTGCTGGTCGAGGCAGGGAAGGGAGATGGCTTGGGAGTCATAAAGTCTCTGTCCTGCAAAGACCTTGGAGCTGCTGCTGATCCCACACCTGAGGAGCAAACAGGCTGCCTGATCTTCCTGCCTCTGCTTCCTTCAGGATTTCTGCCCATGAGGCCTAAAAAGGCTAAAATTCATTTGGAAAAAGAAATATATTTGTGGCTCTGCACAGGGGCGGCGGGAGCAAAATCCCATCTTTGGGAAAAATCAACTGGGATGGTCTGCTGTGCCCCACTCAACCCTCTGGGTTCTTTTTAGGGGAGAAATGGGCACTTGACAGCTGAGTTGTTCTGTCTTGGGCTTGGATTTCAAAAGTGGAATCCCAGAATTTAGGATGAATCCCAGAGTTTGGGTTGGAAAGGGATCTGAGAGGTTGTTTTGTTCCACCCCCTGCCATGGCAGGGACAACTTCAGCCATCCCAGGCTGCTCCAAGCCCTGTCCAGCCTGGCCTTGGGCACTGCCAGGGATCCAGGGGCAGCCACAGCTGCTCTGGGCACCCTGAATTCCCTCCCAGCCAAGAATTTCTTCCTAGGATCTGTCAGACATTGCAGTGCCCCCGGGTAGTTTTCCCCATTCCTGGATTTTCCTTGCTAAATACAGAGTTTATAATATTTCTATCCTAGTGCTTAACTGGGGCCCATAAATCCTGGATGGAAAGCACTTCCAGAATCCCTGAGATGCTGGGAAAAGCCTGAGAAAAGATGCTCCAGCAGCCAGGAACATCTGCAAGCTGACAGCCTGTGAGTTTATCTGGGCAGAGCTGCACCCATGTAGTGATTCCAATTTAATTTCCATGTTTTCCTGAGAAGAAGAAAAACGTCCTGTGTTTCCTGGGTGACTGAAGGAGGTTTGGTTGTGCCAGGCAGCTCTGATCTCCCCCTGCAAGATCTCCTTGGTGGCAGACAGGGAGCAGCAGGCTGGCTAGGCAGGGAAAGGTCTGGGAAAAGGATGTTTTGTAGGGATGTGGGGTTTCATCACATTCTGCTCACCTTCGATAGAAATCACACAATTGAGGTTGGAGGTCTCAGCCAGCTCCAAAGAAGAGCCATCCCCAAATCCCTCCCCACTCCCAGACAGCCCCAGATCTCTGCCCTGCCCTCCTGGAGAAGTCCCAGCTCTGTTTTAGGGATGCTGCAGGAGAAGGGCAGGATGGAGCTGGATCCAAGGACAAGGAGCAGGTGGAGTGAGCAGCGATGCAGAGGGAGAGGCTGTGAAATTCCAGCACTCCCTGAGGAGCTCCAAAGCTTCCTGTCAATCCTGACATCCAGCCTGTGCCTGCCTCCAGAAACTCCACGTGGATTGCCAAAGTTTTCACCCTCCCAGGAGCCTTCCAGCTTCCAGCTGTCCCCTCCACAGCAGGGAGCTGCTTCCCTTCAGAGCCGAGTGAAGAGTGGAAGGCAGGAGAGAGGAAAAAAAATCATGAATATTAATTGGAATTCGAGTGAATTTCAATTAGGCCGCGTTCGGGCTCCACAAATATTTGAGCAGCGCTATTGCAAACAGGGGGGGAAAGCAGATCTGTAACTTTAACACACAGATATTCACCAAAGATCAATTCTGAGCCCCCTGCTCACCATTCATGCCAGCTTCGCTCCAACCCCACTCCTGCTTCCGGGCCCTGCTCGTGGGGAGGAGGCAGCAAATGGAACAAATATTCCCATTTTATGGTTGCTGGGGGTGTGGGTGTTGAATGGTGAGTTGGGAATGCTGAAGCAGGTGGGATGCCCTGGTTTCCTGCCAGGGCAAGGTCACGGGGTGGGAATGGGATGGATCCAACAGGGATGGAGCCCATGGCAGCAGGAAACAACTCCCAGGAACGCTGGGTCATGGAGAGCCAGGAGTGCCCAGTGCATGCCAGCATGGAGAATCCCAGGTCACTGATTTCAGCTCATGGAGCGTTGGGATCATCCCAGGATCAGGGAGTGCTTTGGGTTGGAAGTGATCTTAAAGCTCATCCCATTCAGCAGGGACACCTCCCACTGTCCCAGATGCTCCAGCCTGGCCTTGGGCACTGCCAGGGATCCAGGGGCAGCCACAGCTGCTCTGGGCACCCTGTGCCAGGGCCTGCCCACCCTGCCAGGGAACAATTCCTGATTCCCAATATCCCATCCATCCCTGCCCTCTGGCAGTGGGAGCCATTCCCTGGGTCCTGTCACTCCATCCCTTGTCAATTGTCTCTCTCCAGGTTTCCTGGGGCTCCTTCAGGCCCTGCAAGGCCACACTGAGGTCCCCCCAAAGCTTCTCCTGTGCAGGTGAACAATGCCAATTCCCTCAGCCTTTCCTTACAGAATACAGGCAGGTCCAGGTGATTTTTCTCTCCAGTTCCACACTTCCCTGGCTGCAGGTTCCATGGCAAATATCCAGGCAGGGGAAGGTTGGTGTCACCTTGGGAGGAGCAGGGTTTGGGCAGGACTCAGGATGGGGAAATCCTGCCCCGAGCAATGTGAGCATTCCCTCAATAATGGGAATTATTTTGGGAACCTCATCCCTGTCACAGGTGGGCTGGGAGGCCTCCCACTGCACAGGGCTTGGAATTTGGCAGGATTTCAGAAGAAAAAGGGTCTTGTGCTACTCCTTGGAGGTGGAGAGGTGGGGACAGGGAAAAGCCACCCAAGCCCTCATTTGTGCTGCACTGTGGGCTCTCCCGGCCTATCAGGAGGTGAGCAAACCATAAATCCTATAAATCTGCTCTACAGGGCTTGTCTGGCTCCCAGATGTTCCCCCTGCCCAGGGCCTGTGGCAGCTGGATTTACCTGCCAGGTGGGAAATCCTTTCCTCGGGGATCTGGCCCTGCCTACAGAGAGCAGGCAGTATTTTCCCCGAGTTTAGAGGTCTCTGCTGTGCCCTGCTCAACACTTCAGGTTATTTTTAGGGGAGAAACGGGTTCACAGCTGGGTTCTTTTGTGCTGGGTTTGACATTTCAAATGCATCAGGTGGGTCACACCCAACACTCCATCCCTGGAAAAAGAGACCAGAGGAGCAGCTTGAGTGCAAACAGCTGGAATGGAAAAAATCCCCCTCAGAAATCCCCCTGTGTGTCCTTCACCTCCCTCTTTTCCCTGGGAATAAGTGCTTTTTCTGTCCCCTTGTCAAGCCTTTGGGACAAGGGACATTCAGAGCAGGGGCAGCTGCTCCCGCGGATTCCCATTGTGAGGCCGCAGAACTGATGGATTGTTCCCTTCCTTGAGAACCTGAGGTTGTTTCTGCCTTTTCACGGCAGAAAGGGACAATAACAACAGCAAATAAAGAGGGGAGAATGGTGAGAAATTAAATCTATACAACAAATGATTAATAGGGCATTTCCTGAGGCAAACAATCACCCTGCTGGGCTCTGGGGGGGTTTGGGGACTGCTGATGCCTTTGCTGAGTCCTTAAATAAAATAAAGAATGGGGTGGGGGAGACTCCGTGAAGAGACGACCATTAAAGCCTGGCCTAACAGAGCCAGGACTAACAGGGGGTGTGAAAAACTGTGGCATTTCAGGCAAAGGGCTTCGCACTTCCAAAGGTTGTCCTGATCCTGCAATTTTCCACCTAAGAATGAATCCCTGCATCCTCCTCCCTCTTCTCCTCTCCTTTCCCAGCAGTTTTCGGGGTGGATTCTGTCATTCCTGTCACCGACTGATGCTGCCCGAGGAATTCATTTCCATCCCCCCCAGCAGAGTCCCCAAAAAACTCCACGCGGTAAGTCAAAGGAATTAAATCTGAAGCTGCCTGTGGAAGGATAATGAATGTGAAAGATGCGGTCTCTGGTAAAGCTCTCTTCTTTCAAATGCAGAGATTGGGGCAGCGCTATCTCCGAGGGGAAGTACACAAAAAGCTGCAATCAAAATGACCTCTCCAAAACATAAAGAGCACTTAATAGGATTGCTCTGAATTCCAAAGGGGTGCTGCAGCCGGCACGAGTGGGCCTTGCAGTGGGGTATTTATAATCTGCAATTCCATTAAGCAATTTTAATATAGTCTTTGAGGGTGGAAAGTGGTCGTTAATAAAAGTTTAAATTAAAGCCTGCTCGCTGTCGGATTAGATCATTAAAATTGCAGAGTCCTGGCAGCTGCTGGGCCCAGCAGCACAGACAGAGCTAAACCCACATTGTCAGGAGCAGGGAAGAATTCCAAAGCAAACAGGGAGAAAAGGAATAAAACAATTTGATACGTGTGAGTTATGATTCGATATCATGCCTAATGAAGAGAAAAATGTAATCATATTTCATCAGTGCTCAGGGTAATTAGTGAATGTGAGCAGCAGGGATGGGACATGGAGGGAGAATTTCCTCACGGACAGCGGGGCCAGAGCAGCTCCTAAACTGGTGAGGATCCTCCCCGTGGGGCAGGGAAAGGGGGGGAATTTCCTCTTCAAATCCATGGGTGGGACTGGGCTGAAAATTCCCAGAGCCCTCCATGAGTTTTCTTGGCAGAAAAGCAGCTTGGATTTCCAGAAATGGTTATTTCTGGGGATCTGGGCTGCAGCAGGAGAAACACACTGCCCCCAGAAATGCCTTCTCAAAAGATTGAGGAATCACCCTGGAAGGAGGTGCTGGAAACCAGGATGGATAGCTGAACATGCATCACCTGAGGCTGTGCAGCAAATATTTCAGAGGACAAATATATAGGATATTTACATTTAAAGGAAACCTGTCATGTATTTATATATATTTATAGATATTTATAGGAAACCTGTTGCTTTGCCTTAAATTTTGCATCTCATGCAAGGCTAAAGAGAACTGGGCTTGTTCTGCTGTGCCTGGTCCTGAAAAAAACCCAAATATATTTTCCCCCAAAGATGCCACAGGCAGGAGGCCCAGAGCAGCTGTGGCTGCCCCTGGATCCTGGACATTGGGGCTTGGAACAGCCTGGGACAGTGGGAGGTGTCCCTGCCATGGCAGGGGTGGGATGAGATGGGATTTAGGATCTTTTCCAACCCAACCCAGGAAGGAGAGAAGGAAGGAGAGAAGAAGGAGAGAAGGAAGGAAGGAAGGAAGGAAGGAAGGAAGGAAGGAAGGAAGGAAGGAAGGAAGGAAGGAAGGAAGGAAGGAAAGGAAGGAAGGAAGGAAGGAAGGAAGGAAGGAAAGGAAGGAAGGAAGGAAGGAAGGAAGGAAGGAAGGAAGGAAGGAAGGAAGGAAGAAGGAAGGAAGGAAGGAAGGAAGGAAGGAAGGAAGGAAGGAAGAAGGAAGGAAGGAAGGAAGGAAGGAAGGAAGGAAGGAAGGAAGGAAGGAAGGAAGGAAGGAAGGAAGGAAGGAAGGAAGGAAGGAAGGAAATTACTCCCATGAAATCATTTAGGTGTGCCATGGGAATTTGCTCTCGAGGTGGCCACTGAGACTTCCACCTGTTGGGACAGGGAGTGGACAAAGAGCTCAGGACAGGGACGTTTGGAGGGATGGAGCCATGTCTGTGTCAGCTGTGCACTTCAGGAAAGCAGCTCTGCACCTCCACTGTCAGCCTGAAGAAAGGAAGAAGAAATAAAGATTAAATGAGAATAGTCCCATGAAGTAATTTGGATGTGCCATGGGAATCAGCTCTTGAGGGAGGCACCGGGGTTTGCAGCAGCTGGGACAGGGAGGGGACAGAGCCCGAGGCAGGGACAGGCAGTGATGCTCAGAGGGCTGGAGCTCCAGCGATCCAAGGAAAGCCCGCTCAGGTTCCCAGCAGCAGCACATCCATGCCTTGAACAGCTCCCAGCCCTTCCCAGGAATTGCTTGTGAACACATTTGCCTGTCCATGAATTATTCATGGCCCTAAATGATTGGGCAGATGATTTGTGCAGCACTCCCCGGCCCCGGGGAGGGTTTTGCTTGTACAAAGAGCCGTGCTGGAGGTGTCCGACTGGGGCACACGCAGCTCTACATGAACACTTGTGACATTTTCCCTTCCTCCCAGCTTTTAAGTAAACAAAGTGTGGCTGCCTGAAAGTCTTCCCGGTGTCAGTGTGAATCTGGGCCCGGATGGAGAATGAATCCCGCTCTTTAGTGCGTGGAAAAACATCCTTTTGATGTGGAGCCTCGCTGGTGAGCGTTGCCTTCACACCAAATCTTCTTTCTTCTCCGAGCAGGCTCCTCGAGGCGATGTGAGGTTTAGGTATTTCTCTCTGATAGCTCATCCCCAATTGAGTCTCCCCGGAAAATAAAAATGAAGAAGAAAAGAAGGAATTTAACAGCGTGTCCTGGAGAGCGAGGCAGAGGGGAAATGAGCGGTGCCTCGGCATTCCAGAAGGAAAGGGACCCTTTGGAATTCAGCAGGATTGGCGGCAGGACCCCCCAGAGATGGAGCAGCAGAGGTGGCCTCTCATCCTGCATCGTCTCAGAGCTCTGCTGCTCATTCTTTCATCTCCTCCTCCAAGTTCTGGTCTCCTGTAGCACATTGATTTGAATAATTTGGTTTTTTGTTTGACTAATTCTGGTCTTTAGATTGAAAAAACAAATATTAATTTTTACGTCTTTGCCTCCCTCATAGGAGAACAGTGAAGGTTTCCTAGGCTGTGCTCCTCAGCCTCTCTCACATGGGCTCAGGCTGGGAATGGCAGCATTTTGGGGGAGGATCTGGTTTGCTTTGGGTGGGAAATGCAGAGGAGCTTTTGAGCTGCATCCCTGAGCCTGAAGATGACTCATTTCAGGCAGTGACCAGAAAGTGGATTTGTAACATGATTTGGGTTGAAAGGGACCTTAAAGTTCATCCCATTCCAGCCCCTGCCACAGCAGGGACACCTCTCACTGTCCCAGGCTGCTCCAAGCCCCAGTGTCCAGCCTGGCCTTGGGCACTGCCAGGGATCCAGGGGCAGCCACAGCTTCTCTGGGCACCCTGTGCCAGGGCCTGCCCACCCTGCCAGGGAACAATTCCTCATTCCCAATATCCCATCCATCCCTGCCCTCTGGCAGTGGGAGCCATTCCCTGGGTACTGTCCCTCCAGCCCTTGTCCCCAGTCCCTCTCCAGCTCTCCTGGAGCCCCTTTAGGCCCTGCCAGGTGTTAAAGGTTCTGCTTCACCATTCTCAATCTGCTTCCCTGTGCTTTGATCCCTTATCCCAATACCCAGGGATTGCACCCTGGGGTGCACCAATTCCCAATTTCTGTCCCCAAAACACCAGGACAGACCTCCATGGCCCATCCAAGCTGGATAACCTCAGGCTGTTCAAATTTTTACCATCCCTGTGTCATCCTGTTCCTGGTTTTGCCTTTTCCTGCTGTGTACTTTATGAGATGCAGGATCAGCCACACACCCAGGACTCAAAATACAGATGGCCCATGGATGTCCCTGCTGGTTCTGGGGACAATTCCTGCCCTGTTCTCTCTGTCCCAAGTGGGCCCAAGCATCCTCCTGGCTTTGTTACCAGGTGTCTGGGTTTGAACAGCCAGGTGTCTGCTAAGGAGGGCAGGAGCCTCCCCTGAAATGGAAAATGTAAACCCCTCCCTCCAAATTGTTATAATTTTGAAATTAAGGGGCTCTCAGGCAAAGAGATAGGAATAACAATAACGGTTCTTTACTAGGAATATTAAAATACAAATGCAATAGTGCAAACAAAAGAAAACAAACCCCTGCCAGGCTCAGAGCAGTCCCTGCCCCCCTGTGTGTCAGGGGGTGGCACAGCCCCATCCCATGGGGGCTCAGCCCTCCTGCAGTGCCAGCTGTGGTTCTGCTGGAGCAGGGATCCTGCACAAGGGGGGAGTTTTCCTCTGCAGCTCCAGGGCTGCTGGAGATGGGCCTGGGCTCCCTCTGGCAATGCAGGGCAGCAGAAAGCTGCTCCTCTGGGAATGCAGTGGGCAAAGGCTGCTGTGCTGTGCCAGGCTCAGATTGGATCCAGGTAGGAATGCTTGGCTCCTCCCCTGGGCACAGCATCTCCCCATGGGATGCTGGAATTGGATCAGCCCTGCAGGGACACTCAGTGGCCATGGACAGCAGAGATCTCCTGGAGGGAGGGTTGGCTGTGGGAGAGATAAAGAAAAAACTGCCCAGTGAACAGGAGAGAACTGCCCCAGCTCTGACAGATGGGGACAGAATTCACACCCCTGCTGCATCTTCCAACCTGAGACACCAGGCACAGGCCTGAGCAGCATTCCCAGGACACCTTCCCAGGGCTCTGTGAACTCTGGGATGAGCACTGGAGCTCATTCTGAGTTAATCATTGTTTAAACTCCATTCCCACTCCGGATTTTTTCCCCTTCCCTGCCATAACCTTCCATGTATTTACACTGAATTTCACCTCCTGTTTTATTGTCAGGAACTCATTCTCAGCAGATCCTCCAGAGCTTTTCACTGTCACTGTTGGATTTCATGATCCTGAATAATTTTGTCGCATAGGCAAACACTGTCACTTCATCATTCCCCACTTTTCCGGATCATTGATGAGTGTTCCACACTGCAGATCCCAGGACAGGCCTCCAAGGATCCCCATGGCTGGTGTGGAGCACAAATCAGTTATCTTTCCCTCAGTGTCATGTTTTTGACTGCTCTTAAATCCATGGAGGGACTTCCTCTTGCATTCCCTAAAATCTCAGTGTCTCCAAGTGCCTTTTGTGAGCATTATTTATGGAATTTTTGGGAAATTCAGTTTAACTACAGCAAGTTCTTGCCTGGACCAGTGTTGCCACCTCCAAGGAAATGTCATGGATTTATGGGATGTGATTTACCCTGGAGAAGCTGTGCTGATTCTCCCCAGTACATCCACATCTCTCTGGGCTCCCATGGATCCCAGAGTTTATCACACTTCCTTTGGATTTGCCTGGCATGGAAAGCACATTCCCTGTCTCCATCTCCTTCTGACCTTTTTAAAGAGAACTGATTTCCTATTTTCTGCCTCCCATCACCAGGAAAAGAGAACATGGGGTGGTGGTGGGGTTGTCAGTGCTGGGGGAATCATGGAATGGTTTGAGGTGGAAGGAACCTTAAATCTCATCCTGTTCCACCCCTGCCATGGCAGGGACACCTCCCACTGCCCCAGGTGCTCCCAGCCCTGTCCAGCCTGGCCTTGGGCACTGCCAGGGAGCCAGGGGCAGCCCCAGCAAATCTGGGCACCCTGTGCCAGGGCCTGCCCACCCTCACAGGGAGGAATTTCCTCCCAAAATCCAATCTAAACCTACTCAAGAAGCTGCCATTATTTCAGTGCCTTATTCCAGCCTGGTTTTCCCTGAGCCTGGCATATGGAACACTGGTTTTTCTTGCCACTGCTCTACTTTTTTGTATCTTTTCTGAAATTTCTGCCCCCACCCAAGCTCCTCAGCCATGGGAGGGAGTCTTGGTCAGAAGCAGGTTCTTCCCAGGGTGTTCCACAGGGATGAGAGGCAGGAGGAGCAGTATCAGACACAGGAGAACAGGATCAGAGGCAGGAGAACAGGATCAGAACCTGCTGGGAGCTTGCAGTGCCTGGCATTGTCTGGTTGGGAATTCTGGGTCAGTGCAAGCAGCTCCTGGATGGATTTGTCCCCATGAGAACAGCCCTGCTCTGTTCTGTGCAGGAACATGTGGAAGTTCCACACCTAAGCAGGTGGAACTCTCCAAAGTGGTTCCATGCCAAGGTGGGATTTTTGTCCAGGTTTTTCCTCTGGGTTCCACAGTTTGGGATCTGCTGGGAGCTCTGGACATTGCTCTTATTGCAGGGAAAAGACTTGCCTGCCTTTAGCATGGCTGGGCTGTGTGGAGCTGACTTGGACACTCCAGCACTGGTTGGATTTAAATCATTAATAAATCAGCAGGAGCAGCCCTGGTGGGGGAATGATCATTCCCAGTGTGTGTCCAAGGATTCTGACTGCTGGGTTTCAGCTCCCAGCTGTCCCAGGAGGCTGAGAGATGCCACATTCCCCCTGTCCTCACAGATGCTGGGGACATTGAGCTGGCAGGACCAGCCTGGCTCCAGCTGAACATCCAGAGCTCCGAGTTATTCCAGCTCCTGAGGCAGCCTTGGAATGTAAAGGAGGTGCCACAGCTCCTCCTCGGAATCAAGCAGATAAAAAAATCAATGCATTTGAAAGAGAAATGAGAAATAAGGTCTGCTGGAGCCAATATTGCCCCTGCCAGGGCTGAGCCTTGAAGGAAAACATCTTCCTGAGGGGGAGATGGAAGGCCTGGAACACAGAGCTGCAAAGGTGACCTGGGGGCGAGCACATCCCTCCTGCTGCTTTGTGAGAGTGACTTGGAGCAGAACAAACCAGACCTGGCGTGGGATCCTCAATCCCATGGCAGCCCCAGAGGTTCCAAAGCCTTTGGGATGCTGGGAAGAGGTGGGTGTGCAGCAGCTCAGGTGTCCTGCTGCCTCTGCTCCTCCTTGGAAGCCCAGCTCCGGGAGTTTTTCCATTGATTTCAGTGCAAACAAGATCAATTGTCTCTTTGGGCTCATGTGTGGGAATGAGATTATGTTGAATATTAATTTGCCTTGTGATGGGCCCTGACTGTAATTTTCTATCAGCAAAGGGGAATTCATGTATTTCCATAAATTCAGATACTTCCATCTATTCATACCACATATTCATAGACATTATCTCAATTCCCAGCCCTAGTTCAAACAAAAGTTAGTTCCTTTTACAAATAAATTATTTTCCACTGTTGATGATATTTCTAATTTTTGTAGGCAAATTTATCCATTTGAACAAAGGAGACAAAAAGTATCTTTGATGTAGCAAAGCCTTTCTGAGAGCCGTGCGTAAATTAAAGGAGAAAAGATAGTCTGGAAAATTTAAGGAACGGATGGGAATGATTCCAACTTACCTTGTACTTAATTGAAGTTCTCTGAAATGTTCTTTTCTTGTTTTCTATATTGGAGCTGTCCCTTGAAGTGTGGCTGAATGCCTCTTCAAGCTGGCATTTAATCTTTGACTGCATATATTTATTTTTCCCTTGCAGAAATGGAAGGGCCCTTTCTGGAATTTCTTCTTTGGCGTCTCTTCACCTTGGGCCCTCATTTTTGGGGAATGCTGCTGGGAGATAGGGCAGCACTGGATGGTTCAGGGTGGGATTTCCCCCCATTTCTGTTGCAGATTTTTGGGAGAGTCTCCAGGCAGTCTGCCTGGCTCCACTGTTCTTAAATGATCCCACTTGGAGCATTTCCTTGGATGTCTTCACCACAACAGGACAATTTGGGATGACTCTGAATGTTTTAAGGTGCTCAAATGCTGCCCAGAGCTTTCATCCAGCAGGGCTGGAGGAGCTCCAGAGCTGGAATGAGACACAAGAACTCAGCTGGGAGCACCAGGAATTCCTTCATTCCCTGAAATCCATTTGGGGAGGTTCAGGCAGGCAGGAGCTCACCTGGTGTCACCTCCCTGCTCCAGCAGGGCCATCCCAGAGCTCAGGGCACAGCAGGGCGTGCTCACAGCTCTGCAATGTCCCCAGGCAGGGACACTGCACAGCCTCTGCACCATCTGCTCAGGGCTGGGCACTGCCCAGGGCAGCAGTTCTGCCTCCTGGGCAGGGGCAGCTCCTGGGCTCAGGCCCTGCCCATGGCTCTGGGGCCATGGCTGGGCCTGGAGCAGAGCCTGGGGCTGCCCTGAGCCTGCACACAGGGACACACTGGGGGACACACGGACACACTGGGACAGACTGGGGGACACACGGACAGACTGGGACACAGGGACACACTGGGGGACACACGGACAGACTGGGACACAGGGACACACTGGGGGACACAGGGACAGACTGGGACAGACTGGGGGACAGACAGACAGACTGGGACACAGGGACAGACTGGGACACAGGGACAGACTGGGGGACACAGGGACACACTGGGGGACACACGGACAGACTGGGACACAGGGACAGACTGGGGGACACACGGACACACTGGGACACAGGGACAGACTGGGGGACACACGGACAGACAGACAGGGACACACTGGGACAGACAGAGACAGACTGGGACACAGGGACAGACTGGGACAGACTGGGGGACACAGGGACAGACTGGGGGACAGGGACAGACTGGGGGACACAGGGACAGACTGGGACAGACTGGGGGACACAGGGACAGACTGGGACACACCGGGGGACACAGGGACAGACTGGGGGACACAGGGACAGATTGGGACACAGAGACAGACTGGGACAGACTGGGGGACACAGGGACACTCAGGGATGCTCAGGAATACCCAGGAACACCCAGGGACAGCCAGGGCTGAGGCCCCTCTCTCTCCCTGGGGCTCCTCTCCAGGCTGAGCAGCCCCAGCTCCCTCAGCCTTTCCTGGGCACAGAGATGCTCCAGGCCCTTGCTCAGCTCCAGGAGCTCCTGTCCCTGCTGTGCTGAGGATCCAGAGCTGGACACAGCACCCAGAGGTGTCCCCAGGGCTGGGCACAGGGGCAGGATCAGCCCAGAGGTGTCCCCAGGGCTGGGCACAGGGGCAGGATCAGCCCAGAGGTGTCCCCAGGGCTGGGCACAGGGGCAGGATCCCTCCCTGTCCTGCTGGGAATGCTCTTCCCAGTGCTGGAATCACTCAGGTTGGCAAAGCCCTCCAAGATCTCCAAGTGCACCCTTTCACATCCCCACAAATCCATTGTCCTAATCCCACCTCTACTCATTTTTTGGCCAACATTTCCCAGGATTGTGACCCTCCCCTGGCCTGGGCTGCCCATTCCAAAGCTTAACCACTCTTCCAGTGAAGAACTATTTCCTGATATCCCCCCCTGAGCCTCCCTGGTGTTCCAGCATCCAGTGGATCTGTGCAATCATTGTTGGAATAAACACCTTGGAGCAGGGATGTGCCAGAGCTTTGTGGAGCCAGCCTTTCCTGCTGCCTGTAGTAAATTAATCAGAGTGGTAGAAGTAATAAAAAGAATGGGAATGTTGTCCTGGGTGGGAGATTAAAATCCAGGAGAGCCACAGCTCCTGGAGGAATCTTTAAAAGCCCCATAATTGAGTCACAACAGAGACCTGCAGCGAGTGAGAGAGGCTGCAGAAAGCTCCAGACAGGGGGACTTCAGTGCTCGCACTGGAGGAGCTGAGGATGACAAAACTGCCACTCCAAATGGAATAGCAGGAGGTGACTTGGAATTTCTTAAGGCTGGTAGGAAAAGAATAATGAGCAGAGGAGCTGTGCTGGAAGGTATTGGTGCAGCCAGGACAAAAAAAAAAAAAAAAAAAAAAGGAATATTTTGTGAAAGCAGCTCAAAGAAAACCACTGCAATAGAGCAGGGAGGGGGGTGAAAGCAATGCCAGCTCCAAGTCCTTGGGATGCTTCATTCCAAGTGGGAAAAATGGCGTGACTGGAAAAAAAAAACCCAAATATTTTAAAACCCAAAGCTTTCCTCATAAACAGTGCAGAAATGAATGTGTGAAAAATTAAATTTGTTTAAAGAAGAGGTGTGAGGAGCAGGGAGGAGAATTAGCAGTGATTTATTGCCACGCTGGCAATTCCCTGGGGAAAGAGACGTGCACTGGAAGAGAATAAAACACTGGGAAAAGTCAAGGGTGGGAATTAAAATGGAGCTGGAGAAAGAAACATGATTTTAGCAACTCCCAGAAGTTTGGATGACCTGAGCCACTGAAAAATAACAGCCAGGGAGAGAAAACCCTCAATCTCCCCCCAGCTAAGAGATAATGGAGCAAGAAGGAATAAACAATGGAATTTAGAAGGAAAAATCACCGTGGAGTGACTGGCTTGGAAAATAACAACTGAAAGAGATTATTTCATCCGAATCTGCCTCAGACTCCTCCCCAGCAATGCTGTTATTGACAGGCAGCACTCCTGAGCTCAGGAGAACTTCCTGCAGCAGGGCAGGTGTTGTATCCGTCAGTTTTTGTGGGATCAGAGCACTCGTGGGGCGTGGGAATGTGGGACGTGAGCACAGAGCTCGGGTCTCGCTTTGTGCCGGGCTGGGGAGAGGAGATCTGCCTTGTGGAAATTCCCTCAGAGATGCTCAAAAAAGACGGGAAAATTGAAAACCATCTGTGTGCGTCTAAATAGGACAAACAGGGAAAAGGGGATTGTTTGGGATGGCAGCGGGAGACGGAACGTTAAAAATCCTGCACGGCAGCAGGGAAAGGTAAATTTGGGAGAGTATCCAAAGCTTCCCCGGCAGCTGGGCTGGGCTGCATGGGCTCCACAGCCTGGAGACACCGCAAATTCCCTTAACCAAATCATTAGGAAGCATCGAGCGGGATTCATTAGGAAACACAGAGTGGGATCCGCTCTTCATTCTCGCGCGGCGAACGAACGGCTGTGAGAACCTAATTAGTTATTTCAATCAGCCTCCCCAGAGCCGGGCACGTCTGGATTTGCCTCGCTGCCTCTGGAAGAGGTTTGTTCTCTGCTCTGGGGTGGGATGGGGAGCGGGCAGCCGCGGGGGCTGCAGGGGCAGCGGTGCCACCGGGCCCCGGGGCAAAGAGTCAGGAGGAGACAGGGAAAAGCAGAGGTGACAGCGGTGGCGTGAAAAGGAGGGCAGGGGAGAGCTTTCTGCAGGAAAAAAGGAGACCTGGCTGCAGATTCCTGCGCTTTTCCACATGAACAGCCCGTGCCCAAGCCCTTTCCAGGCTCTGCGTCCCACGCAGGTGGCGCCGCTCCTCCTCCATCACCCCGGGGCTCGCACTGCTCAAACGCTCTTATTGCCAGCTCGGTGCGAGCAGAAAGCATGGAAAGGCATGGAAAAGCATGGAAAATCCCAGCCTGGCTACACTCAGGGTTCACTGAGCTGCTCTGGTTTGTGTTATGGGGTCAAACTTGGCTCCAAACCAGCCCAGGAGTCTCTCTGCAGAGAGCAGGGACACCCCAGGAATGGCTGGATGGTCACAGCTCCAACCCTGCCACGGATTTCCATTTGTACTGCAGGAATTTTGCACTTTCTGAGTGATATTTCAGTCCTTTGGGATGGTGGCTTTGGAGCTCTGGGATGGTGACTTTGGGACTGGGAATGGTGGGTTGGGGACTGGGAATGGTGGGTTTGGAGCTCTGAGGTGGTGACTTTGGGACTGGGAATGGTGGGTTTGGAGCTCTGGGGTGGGTTTGGAGCTCTGGGGTGAGTTTGGAGCTCTGGGGTGAGTTTGGAGCTCTGGGCAGTGTCTTTGCCACTCATGGGACAATCCCAGCAGCCTGTCCCCTCCAGAGTTCCCATCATGGATTCTGTCTCCCATCCCTAAAGGGCCACCCGACCCAGACACTTTTCCTACAACTGAGCCCAGTATTGCAAGACAAGGAAGAAAAAGAAATGCTGTCACAAGCAGCAACTTTTTAGAGACTTCCAGGATTTTCCCAGCTCTCTGCTCCGTATAAAGGATTTGTGAGCAGTGCTGGGGAGCTTCAGTCGTGTCCTGGCCAATCCATCCCACGTGCATGGGCTGGAAAGGGGGAATGTGGCCACTGGGAAGGATTTCATGGATGGCTCTGTCCCAGCACAGTCAGGGGTTTGTAGGGTTGGGGACAAACCCTCCTTTAGCCCATCCCAGCAGTCTGGGGCTAACTGGGGTCACTGGGAGCACAGTCAGGGTGTTTTAGGAGTTGGTACAAACCCTCCTTAGTCCATCCCACCAGTATGGCGCTAACTGGGATCACTGGGAGCAGAGTCAGGGTGTTTTAGGGCTGGTCTAAACCCTCCTTAGCCCATCCCACCAGTCTGGAGCTGACTGGGATCACTGGGAGCACAGCCAGGGTGTTTTAGGAGTTGGTACAGACCCTCCTTAGCCCATCCCACCAGTGTAGGGCTGACTGGGAGCCTGGGGTCACTGAGTCTGGGGTCACTGGGAGCAGCCAGGCACGCTGGGGAGCGCTGGGGGCTGCAGCCACGCTCCATGGATGGGTTTCTTTTCTTAAATTATGCTTTAATTTCCTCTCCTTCTGGTCCCAGCGCCTGTGTTTTAATGAGCTCTCTCCCCCAGCATATCAAACATGGCTGATCCCTGGTGCTCCCTGTTTGCAATTCCCAGTGGCTCCCAAGCAAGAATTGTGCTGTTTAATTTTGCCAGACTTCCAGTTTACTCTGAAGCCTGAAAAAAAAAAAAACCCCACACAGGCGCAAGGCCCATATTTCTCCCGGCCTATTGATAGAGCGTGATAGGTATTAAATTCTATAATTCTTGCAGTGGCCTTTAAGCAGCCTGGGTGTTAATATTTAATGATGAAGGATGCTGGTAATCAGCCCCGTATCCCAAGTGTCTGGATGCTTTATGATCTTGCCTTTGGGAGCCTAATTGTGAACCCAGCCTGCCAGAGCTTCCCACCCCAACTTAATAAACTTTGCTGTTGCTGCCCAGCACATCATCTGTCTCCAGGCAGGATCCAGCTGCAGGAGGAAGGATGGGAATGGGGAAGGTGATGAGGGAGAGGCTGGGATGGCACAGCCCGCTCCGGGCTGGGCTCTGGCACAGCTTTGGGCACAGGGCACGAGACACCACCAAAAAAACCAACAAAAACAACAACGTGGCCACCTCCTCCCCAGACCAGGCCTGGGGGCTGCATCCACCACCCCTGCCTGTCCCAGCTTCATGGGGAATGTTTCCTTCAGCCTCTGGTGTCTCCACATTCCACCCCCTGCCTGTCCCACCTTCTGGGGGATGCTTCCTTCACCCTGGGGTGTCTCTCCCACCTCCCAGGCAGCCTGAGCTCCTGCACCATCCGCCTGCATAAAGCCAGGCACATCTTTCTGGACTCCCAGCTCCGGGTTTCCAGCTTATCCCGAGGTTTGCACTGCCAGGTAGTGCTGCCTGTGATGCTTCACTGGGCTGGAATGGCCCGAGGCAAAGGCAGGAAGGGGAGCTGCTGTTGGTTGTTAATAGCACTTAGCACTTACACGGGCACAGCCACCGGAATTCAACTCCGTGTACGAACATGATCCCCTTAACTGCTGCCCTGGGAGCTGGAGCTGCCAGCCCAGCCAGCTGGGGGGAAACTGAGGCACACACGGCTCCCTGGAAACGTCACCTGTGTGCCACGGCCACTGCCACCACCCCCGGGGGTCACACTGCTGCCACCACTGGGCCAGTCCTTAACCCTGCTGGTACCCCCAGGGCACCCCTGGTACCTGCTGGTGCCTCTCTCCACCCCACAGCGAGCTGCTGCAATGATTTCACCCGGAGATATTTTATTCCCATTTAAGAGATGCAATAATTTTCCCTTATTTTGCTTTATCTTTGCCTGCCCAGGGTCTCGGTGTGTATAATGAGATGAGTAAGGAACCTTGCAGGCTGATTTTGTTATATGGCCCTGCCAGAGCCTGGGAGCAAATCTTCCCTCCCGAGCACGACCCTGAGGAAAGCCTGGCAGGATGAGAAGCGTGGGCTTGGAGCAGGGAAATTCAGAATTCATCCCTGTGGGGGGCTCCCAGCTGCAGCTGCAGCCACCCCTTGGCCAGAGGAGCTTCTCCAGGGCCAGGAGGGGCAGAGGGAGGGAGGGAGAGCCCCTCCAGCTCGCCCAGGTCACTCAGGAGATGCCATTCCCTTTCTCCCAGTGTTGTTTAGGCTCACACTGAGTTCCTCCTCTCACAGGGGTGTCTTCTCTTGGTGCCACAAAATCCAGGGAACATCCGTGCCTTCCCTGGGAGCAGAATGGCTCTGCTGGGCTTCTGCTCTTCAGGCACCAGGGAGCCACAGAGCTGGGCTGGGAGCACTGGGAGGAGCCAGCAGGAGGAGAGGGACTGCACACAGCCATGGAAAACTGCACAGATCCCTAAAAAACTGCACACAGCCATGGAAAACTGCACAGATCCCTAAAAAATTGCACACAGCCATGGAAAACTGCACACAGCCATGGAAAACCGCACAGATCCCTAAAAATCTGCACACAGCCATGGAAAACTGCACAGATCCCTAAAAAACTGTACACAGCCATGGAAATCTGCATAAATCCCTAAAAAACTGCACATATCCATGGAAAACTGCACAGATCCTTAAAAAACTGCACACAGCCATGGAAAACTGCACAGGTCTCTAAAAAACTGCACACAGCTGTGGAAAACTGCACAGATCCCTAAAAAACTGTACAGATCCCTAAAAAACTGCACACAGCCATGGAAAACTGCACACAGCCATGGAAAACTGCACAGATCCCTAAAAAACTGCACACAGCCATGGAAAACTGCACAGATCCCTAAAAAACTGCACACAGCCATGGAAAACTGCACAGATCCCTAAAAAACTGCACACAGCCATGGAAAATTGCACAGATCCCTAAAAAACTGCACATATCCATGGAAAACTTCACAGATCCTTAAAAAACTGCACACAGCCATGAAAAACTGCACAGATCCCTAAAAAAACTGCACACAGCCATGGAAAACTGCACACAGCCATGGAAAACTGCAGAGATCCCTAAAGAACTGCACACAGCCATGGAAAACTGCACAGATCCCTAAAAAACTGCACACAGCCATGGAAAACTGCACAGATCCATGGAAAACTGCACACAGCCATGGAAAACTGCACAGATCCCTAAAAAACTGCACATATCCATGGAAAACTGCACAGATCCCTAAAAAACTGCACACAGCCATGGAAAACTGCACAGATCCCTAAAGAACTGCACACAGCCATGGAAAACTGCACAGATCCCTAAAAAACTGCACATATCCATGGAAAACTGCACAGATCCCTAAAAAACTGTACAGATCCCTAAAAAACTGCACACAGCCATGGAAATCTGCACAGATCCCTAAAAAACTGCACACAGCCGTGGAAAACTGCACAGATCCCTAAAAAACTGCACACAGCCATGGAAAACTGCACACAGCCATGGAAATCTGCATAAATCCCTAAAAAACTGCACACAGCCATGGAAAACTGCACAGATCCCTAAAAAACTGCACACAGCCATGGAAATCTGCACAGATCCCTAAAAAACTGCACATATCCATGGAAAACTGCACAGATCCCTAAAAAACTGCAAACATCCATGGAAAACTGCACAGATCCCTAAAAAACTGCACACAGCCATGGAAAACTGCACAGATCCATGGAAAACTGCACACAGCCATGGAAAACTGCACACAGCCATGGAAAACTGCACAGATCCCTAAAAAACTGCACATATCCATGGAAAACTGCACACAGCCGTGGAAAACTGTACAGATCCCTAAAAAACTGCACACAGCCATGGAAATCTGCATAGATCCCTAAAAAACTGCACACAGCCATGGAAAACTGCACACAGCCATGGAAAACTGCACACAGCCATGGAAATCTGCATAAATCCCTAAAAAACTGCACACAGCCATGGAAATCTGCACAGATCCCTAAAAAACTGCACACAGCCATGGAAAACTGCACAGATCCCTAAAAAACTGCACATATCCATGGAAAACTGCACAGATCCCTAAAAAACTGCACACAGCCATGGAAAACTGCACAGATCCCTAAAAAACTGCACACAGCCATGGAAAACTGCACAGATCCCTAAAAATCTGCACACAGCTGTGGAAAACTGCACACATCCATGGACTCTGCACACATCCATGGACTCTGCACCCCAGGCAGCCCCAGGGCCCAAGGATTCCTGGATGATGGCAGCAGCTTTCTGTTTTCTGCTGTAGAGAGGTACCAGCACTCCTGGCCTCACCCAGAGGAGACTTTTTGGACAGAGAAGTCAACTTCATGCTGAAGTGATGGTCAGAAGCTCCTTAATCCCTTCTCCACTGCCCTGATGAGATGGGCTGAGCTTCCCAGAGCAAGGGCTTGGAGCATTTGGCATCTTGGCCCATCCCAGAGCTCCTTCCTGCAGGTTTTGTGAGGCAGGCAGGGAAAGGCCATCGGGTGCCGCTCATTCCCCGCAGTGCCCTCACATCTGAGCTCCCTGTCCCACCTCCTCTGAGCACCTGCAGGGCCACAAGAATCATTTCCAACTGCTGGAAAGGCACCAAATTCCTGCCCAGGCATCCAGCTTTGCACAGAGGGGTGGCAGAAATGTGGTGTGACAGGCAGCTCCAGCAGGGTGAGTCCTGTGGAGGTGAGCTGGCAGCTCCCACCTCATCCCAGTGCGATGAGGAATGGGGAGCAGGTGATGGGCTGGGAGAGCACCAAGCTGGAGGCTGAGGGAAGCAGATAAGGACTCCAGGTGCTGCTGTGCAGGGAGAGCTCCCTGCCAGCCTCCGAGCTGGCCTGGCTGGTGTCCACGAGGCTGGCATGGTGTGACTCCCTGGTCTCACTCTCTCTGCAGAGACAGAGCTCTCCTGCGCCTGAGGCCACCTGGAGCCTCCCCTCAGTGCTCAGGTGCCCTGGGTGGGGTCCATGATCCAGCAGGTTCCGGCACAGCTGGTGCCAGACCCCCCATCCTGCGGGCACCTCGCTGTCACCCAGCCCTCGGCACCTTATGGGCAACGGAGCTGGGAAGGGGCTGGAGCCCCAGGAGAGGCTGAGGGAGCTGGGAAGGGGCTCAGCCTGGAGCAAAGGAGGCTCAGGGGGCCCTTGTGGCTCTGCACAGCTCCTGCCAGGAGGGGACAGCCGGGGGGGTCGGGCTGTGCTCCAGGGAACAGGGACAGGAGCAGAGGGAACGGCCTCAGGCTGGGCCAGGGCAGGCTCAGGGTGGGCACAGCAGGAATTTCCCCATGGAAAGGGGGCTCAGGGGGGTTGGAATCCCCATCCAAGGAAGGTCTGAAGGTGGCACTCAGTGCTCTGGGTTGGGGACAAGGTGGGGATGGGACACAGCTTGGATTCGATGGTCTGGGAGAGCTTTTCCAACCTCAGTGATCCTGGGATTTTCTCTTCCCATGACATCACACATCTAACACACCTTTCCTCTCCTTTTGCCCATCAGCCTTTGTTCCCAGCTCTGTCACCCAGCACTGACCATCCCAACACCCTTCTCTGCACTCAGCATTTTCCCAACAACTCCCATATGAAAAAAAAACCCAAACCAACCCTGGCAGGGATCAAACACCACCACGAATCTTTGACTTCTCCCTGCTCTTCCTGCCCAGGCAAGGTCCGATTTCCAGCGTGGAGCAGGAAGGTGCAGTGTAAACAACGTAATGAGTTTAGTGCCAGTGAGAATAGCCCCGGCTATTCCATCTCTCTTCCCAAAATGAGCGAATCCTTCTGATCCAATTTACTGCCGTCATTAGCAGGGCTTCCGGCGCTGCTGCCGAGCCTGCCCGCACTGCTCCTTCCCATTTGGAGCTCCCAGGCTTAAATGTTATTGTTTTAATCTTTACATTGCAGGAACAGTTTGGAATCAGAACGAGCTTTGTCTGGGGGCTTGCCTTGAAATGCTCATTTTCACCTAAAGGGCTGCAGACGCTGCAGTAGAACAATGACAAATTCACTTTCAGCCCCAGCAGCCATTCCAGGGAATCTCCAGCTTCTGGGGCTCCAGGTTTTTGTTACAAGGCTCCTTCCTGTACTTCCTGAGGGCAGCTGAGCTCTTCTGGGCAGTGCTGAGGTGACCCAGTGACCTTACTTGGGAGGTTTGGAGTGGCAAAAAGATCGAGTGAAGAAAAAAAAAAATCAGAAACTTAACTTAGAATTTTTCACCCAGAAATACAAAATTTCTGCCTCAGATTTGGTGTTTGCATTTTTGAATGAGTTCAAAAACTGCAGAGGGTGCAGTTGGAGGGACTGGAGAAGCAAGTGGAGTCAGGACAGTGTGGAATCCATCCTTCAGTCTGTTCCTGTGGAGCCACAGGATCTGAATATTCCTGGTGGAACATGTCATGAATATCCGGAGAAATCCAGTTTGCACTGTTGGTCTGCACGGTGCCACTGCTCCAAAAATCCTGGAAAAAATGCTCCTGGAACTGCTGGGGAATCACAAAATTATGGAGTTTAAGAGCCCTCGAGAGGTTTCCAGTTCTGCTTTCTGCTTCAAGCAGAGCCAGATTCAAACTCAGCTCAGGTTGCTCAGGGCATTGCTGTTGGACCTCAGAGGATGAAGGTCTTGAAAAATGAAGGATGAAGATCTTGAAGGGTGAAGGATGAAGATCTCAAAGGATGAAGATCTCAAAAGATGAAGATGTTGAAGGATGAAGGATGAATATCTTGAAGGATTAAGGGTGAAGATGAAGGATATGAAGATCCTGAAGGATGAAGATCTTGAAGGATGAAGGATAAAGATATGGAATGATGAAGATCCTAAAGGTGGAAGATGAAGATCCCAAAGGATGAAGATGTCCCCACTTCTTCGGGCCATTGGCCTGGTGCTTGACCTGCCCTATGGGGAGGAGCCTTCTCCTCATGCTTTATGGCATTGCCCTTGTGTTGGTGCCTGCTGCCTCCTGCACTTCCAGAGGAACCTTTCTCCACCTTCTCCATTACCCCACAAGGTTTCAGTGGTTCTCCAGGGCTGCATTTTATTTCTGCTGCTGCAACAAGAGGTGTTCAGATGCTGCTTTAGCAGCAGAAGTAATTAAATAAGAGTTTTCCAAGGGAATCATCTCCCATCTTGCCATGCTGGAGGGATCCCAAAACGTGATACCAAATAGATGGGAGGACTTCCAGAAGCACGAAGCTTTCCTGCTCATCTTAAAGGAGAGATTTGATTCTCCACTGTTGGGATTTCCCACTTCTGGAGCTGCCTGGAGGCCCCTGCCTGGCTGCTGGCTGCACCCAGAACCCCTGGATGCCCAGCCCTGTGTGGGGCTGGTGCTCCTCACCATCCTCTTCCTCCCTCGGGCACAATGCCACGCACAGGTTTAAGTTGGAAAAGCTGACTCCCATGGAGCCATTCACTCCCATGGAGCCGGTTCTTTTCCAGCCACACTCATCAGCCCTTCTTTGTCTGCCCCTCCTGCCCTGCCCTGGAGCCTCCATCTCCTCCTGGATCGGGATTAAACCCTGCAGCTGTCCCACAGAGCCTGGCAGCAGTTTCCAGGTGCACAGGCTCAGCTCCCTGCTCCAGCAGGACACATATCCACCATCCCAGCCGTTCCAACCCTGCTTCCCATTCCCTGCAGGGCTCTTGCCCAGGCAGGAGCTGGGGCATTCCTGGCAGGTGGAAGTGCTGATGGTGTGTGAGGTGCTGCTGGGGTGGAGGGAATTCCCTGTCCCTCAGGGCTGGGAGGGTCATCCTCAGCAGTTTCCAGGCCAAATCATCAGATCAGTGCCAGGTTTTCCTGAGGAGAGCCAAGAGTATTTATCCATGACCTGAAGGGGAGTGCACAGTCTGGAGAGATAAGAATTAAAGAGGATACAAAGCCCAGCAGGAAGATAAACGTGGCCAGAGCAGCATGAATCACTTGGAGGCTGAATTTGTTCCAGGAGCCAAAATTTTGGGTCAATGCACTGAAGATCCTCACTTCGAGGAACAAAGATATCCACACACTGCTGAACATGGATTAGGGAAGTGTGAAGAAGCAGGTGGGAACTTCTGACCTGGAAGATCCTAAAGAAAAGAACTTCCCAGGTCTGTGGGACCATGCATTGCTTTAAGGGGGGCTCTGGGTGTGCTCAGTGTCCAGTTCCAGGGTCACACTTAATGAAAACTTGGAAAGAATCCAGGAAAGAGGCATAAAAGTCAATGAAATTTTAAAAAGACACCAAGCCAAACACCTCCTTTTCTAATGAAAGGCTTAACGAAAAACACTTTGAATCCTTGCTTGGCACAAGGCTGGGAGTCCCCAGCAGAAGAGAATTTATTTGAGACTCGAGAGCTCTTTAATCTGGCGATCAAAGGTGTAACAAGATGTGGTGGCTGGAAGCTGAAATTAGACAAATTCCACCTGCAAAGGAGACACATTCCAGCAGGGAAGAGAATTAGTCATAAACAACCCGTGGAGGAGGTGGGTGATCCTCCCTCGCTGGGAGTTCTCCCTTGAAGTTGGATGAGTTTTGGGAGGAGGTGCCTTAACCAGCTGGGAACTGTGGGGTGGACATGGGCACGAGCTGGGGAAGGTCTCTGGCCTTGGGATAAATAGGGCAGAGCTCCTTGGGGATCACTGATCCCTGACCTCCTGCACGGGACACGGCATCACCCTGATCTCCACTGATCTCCACGGCCTCGGGAGCCACTGAGTTACCCTGAGGTGTTCACAGCTTCCTCCCCTGCAGGGAATGGCTCTGGAATTCCCCAGCTCTCCAGTTCCAAGGGTGCCTGTGTGATCCAGGCAGAGCTGCTGCTTCTCCCTGTTCAGCTTTTTTCTGGGATTTCACTTTCCTGCTTTGGCACTCTTATCCCAATTATCCCAAAGCAGAGTTACTCCAGTTCCCCAGGGAAATTCCCCCTCTCCAGGGAAGCGCTGGGTCCTGCACGCCCCAGGAGCACCGAGGGGTGTGGGATCCTTGGGATCAGGGCAGGACAGAGCTGAGTGTGACCCCACACAGGGCCTGTCCCTGCTGCTGGGGCTGGAGCCCTCCCAGGACAGGGAAGGGACAAAGCCACCCCAGCGTGGGCTCAGAGTGGCACAGAGGTGACACAGCAGGGGTGGCTGCGGGCTCTGCTGACCTTCCTGGCTCCAGTATTGGTTTTGTTTGGATTTGCATGATCCAGCTCAGCAAACAACAGTGAGATGGGACTAAATGAGGGGCAAAAGCACAAACAGATTTAGCTGAAATAACCAGCAGCTCTCAGAGGTGCCACCTGCACTCCTGAAGGACACAGCCTGGAGCTGGGAGAGACTGGGAGGTGAAAAGGGGGGGAAATGTGGGAGAAAAGCAGGATCACTTCCTTAGGGATGAGATATTCCAGCTCTTCCCTGCTGGGAAGGGTTGTCTGCCCCAGGAACATCCCCTGGGCTGCTCAGGTGAGGGATGAGGCTGAGCCCAGCTGCAGGGAGGGTGGATCTGGAGAGGGGATGGAGGTGGAAATGTGCAGGGCAGCCTTGGTGGGTCCTTCACCAGCACCTCCTCATCCTCTCCTGCCTCCCCAGGCCCAGAAGGAACAGTGGGAACTGTGATGGGAACAGAAATTCCTCTCTGAGATGAAGACAGAGCACATCTGTGAGCAGGGAGCAGCTTGGAGAAAGGGTCAGGGACTCAGCACAGGCTGTTGGATCCCAGGTCACGTTTTTTTAAAGAGATTTTGAGAGTAAATTTGTTTTAATTCAATGCCCTTAAACAAACCCAAACACGGTGTTTCATTGTGTATTTCACAACAATTCCACCCCAAATCCCTTTTTCCAGGCTTTGTGGCAGGAGGAGACCTGAATAAAAGGCTGGCTTTGGCCAGTGGGGTGTGTTTGCTTTTATCCTGGCTGGGTGAGCAGGCTGGGAATAAAGGGCTGCACAAAGCTCTCCTCACCAGCAAAGCCAGGAGCAGGGAGGGATTGAACCCTTGCAATGTGCTCCTTCCTGGGGAAGCAGGGCCAGGCTGCTGCTGAGGTGCCTAATAAGGTGCATGTTTTATAGGGGAGAAGCTTTTAATGGGGTTGAGTGGATCTAAGAGTCTCCACTGTGCCATAAATTCCCTGAGACAAGCTTTTGGTGTCACCTTGCTCCTTGGGATAATGAAGGGGATTTGAATGGGCTGTAATGGAGTCGAGCTAAGCTATGGCAGCAATTCATCCTGGGCTGGGGAAAATGGGGCCTTTTTTAGATATAGATACAGATGGATTGGAAATGGACTTGTCTCTCACACAGGAGGCTCCTTCATCACCAATAATATCGGGACAGATCCTGCCTGGCTCTTGGCACAGCCTCTGAACAGAGCTGGGAGCTGCTTCCAGGCAGGAGCTGGTTCCCAGCACAGCCCCTGGCACAGGGAGAAGGGTGCCAGCTGCTCTAGGTGTGAACACTGTCAGCAATGGCATTTCAGGAGCAGAAGTTCCAGCTCTGCTCCCATCTCCCTCCTCAGCAAACACAGCTCTCTGCTCTGCAGCTCCTAGCTGGAGCCAGAGGCTGCAGGGCAGGAAAGGGAAAATTCCAGGGAATGGGAAAGGGCTCAGCCCTCAGGGGCAGCATCTCCTCTTTAACAAGGGGGGATGGTTTGGAGCTAAAGAGGAGAGATTTAGGAAGTTCTTTCACCCCTGCCATGGCAGGGACACCTCCCACTGTCCCAGCCTGACCTTGGGCACTGCCAGGGATCCAGGGGCAGCCACAGCTGCTCTGGGCACCCTGTGCCAGGGCCTGCCCACCCTCCCAGGACACAATTCCTTCCCAATATCCCATCTAAATCTCTCCTCTTCTACTTTAAAATCATTGCCCCTTGCCCTAGCACTGTCTGTCCATGTAAAAAGTCACAGGGAGGATTTTTTTTCCCTAATATTCAATCTAAACGCATGCTCTGGCAGTGAAGCCATTCCCCCTTGTCCTGGTCCTTGTAAATCATCTCTCTCCATCTTCTTTTGGCTCCTTCAGGTCCTGCAAGGCCACCCTGAGGTCACCCCAAAGCTTTTCTCCTCCAGGTGAACAATCCCAGCCCTACCCATGGCAGAGCTGCCCCATTCCCATCACAGGAGGGACTGGAAGAATTTTAGGGCCAAACCCAGCCCTGGGGGTGCTGCTGTGCCCTGGGCTGAGCACAGACCCCACAAATGAGAGCCCCACACCCTGCAGGGGCCCAGAGGTGCTGTCACAGAGGGAAAATCCTGCTGGAGCTCTGGGGAAAGCTTTCCCCAGCACAAATCCTTGTTTCTCTGCACTAATCCTCGCTGCAGGTGAAGCAGAATTGACCTCCTGGCACTTTGGGTAGGTGTAAAAGGCTTCCCTGCAGTATCTGGGCTGTGCTGGGGGCAGGAGGGGGAAGCTCCCAGTTCTGTTCTGTCACTGCCTGTGGGGTGTCTCAGGTGTCAGCGCTGAGGGATGTAAATGCTGCAGACATCAGGTTATTCAGAATTTGGCTCATTCCCTTTTGATCTCATATTTGTGTGTTTTCCAGGGCTCGGGATGTGTTTATTCACCCCACCCCCCTTCATTTCTTTTTTCCTTTCTCCTTCTAACTCTAAACATCCCTTTTAGCTTCTAAAGATAGGGCAATGTTGTGCTAAGGAAACAGTAATTCTGCAATTTGACCTAAAAATGGGCATGTTTGGAGTCAGGCACTTCTTGGAATACAGCCTGGGAATGAGACACAACTTCCCAAAGTGCAAATGTGGCCTTAGTGCTGGGCAGAGGGGCAGGTGACCCAGAACAGCAGCCCTGGGGCTGGGCTGGAGCCCAGGAGAGAGCAGGAGGCTGGGCTGGGGGTAGCACGGGCTCCTGATGGCTTTGATGGCTTTAAGGAGTGTCATGGCAACAGTGGGAGCTGGATAATTAATGTTGCACGCGGAATTACAGCACAGGCAGAGCTTTAAATACACAAAGTGCCCCTGTGTGGGAGCCTGCTCTCCCAGCTGGGCGGGGATCCTGGTATTTTGGGATCACAGAGCCATGGGAAAGGGCAGGGCACCTCCAGCCGACCCTATTCCTGCCAGGAGGTTTGGACTGGGGACACAGAGCCACGGGAAGGAGCAGGGCACTCCTGGGAGCAGGGGGGGCTGAGCTCCCCAGCAGGGAGGAAAGGTGGGATGGCAAAAACCCCTCTGGGATGTGTCCTGCAGGTGAGGGGAGCAGGCCTGGCTGGACATTTTGGTGCCTTTGGGAGATTTCCAGGAAGGGGGAAAGAGGATGGGAATATTGGAAAAGCCCCTCCAAGAAGTGTTCAGGGGTCTCTGGGGAGTTTAACTCTGTTCTTGCAGGTAAATCCCAGAGCAGGGCAGGGTCAGCACTCCTGCACTCCTCCTGTGCAGGTGAACAATGCCAGCTGTGCCAGCCTTTCCTCCCAGCAGAGCTGCTCCATCCCTCTGCTCATCCTGGAGCCTCCTCTGGCCTGGCTGCAGCAGCTCCAGCTCCTGCCTGTGCTGGGCCAGGGCTGGGGCAGCTCTGCACGTGGGCTCTCACCTGAGCACAGGGGCAGAATCCCCCCTGCCCTGCTGCCCACGGGGGGCTCTGGGGCAGCTCTTTCCCACCAAAGCCACAATTCCTTCCCCCAGGGCTGCTCCAGCCTGGATTGATCCCAGCCCTGTCCCTGCTGCTCCCCTGCCCATCCTGCCCCTGGATCCTCCCTCCCTCCAGCCCATTCCCATCCCTTCCCAAACCGCAGCAGCGATGAGGGAAGAGTTTGGATTTCCTCCCCGGGGCGCAGGCGGAGTTTTTAAACCGAGCCGGCACACAGAGCCCCCGGGGCGAGGTGTGAACAAACAGCTCGGCTGATCATCAACGCCGGGCAGGGCTGCGGGAGCTGCTCCTGCAATTGTAAGAGCCTGAATGAGAGATGTGGGACTCCAGGGGCTCTTCCAAATGCAGTTTATTGTATCCAAGGTGTTACAGCAGTCCAGGGTCGTGGGTGACAGAGCTGTGCCTACAGCTGTCAGCTCCAGCTGCACACTTAGTTTAGGTTACATTGCATTCTATACTTTGCTGAGCATCTTCATACAGTAGAACCAATCTATACCTTAACTGTTATCTCTAGCCTATCATGCCTACTATAATTACCACATTCATGTTACTGTTCTCCAACCACTAAAAGTTAGTACATTACAGTTTAAGCTAGAAGTTGTTTTTCAGTTTTCTTGCAGTGGAAAAAATCTGAGACCTTTTTTCTACTTGCCACATTTGCTGACTCGTTTGCCTGTGCTATTTTTCTGCTTGGTAAAAACATCTTCTTGTTTGAGGTGGGTTTATCCTTTGCTCTAAGTCATAAAACCCCTTCTAACTCACACACCCTTTGCCTCCTTGGTTATCCAGTAAGACTGGCTTAGCAATTCTTTTCTTCTATATCAAAACTTGCTTCCATCTCTATTCCTTCTTCAGATTCTACATTTAAAAACCTTTCTGCCAAGCACACATACCTGTGAGACTTCCTTGTCGAACTTTCATCCCTCCCAACATGGAATTGCTGCAGGAGCTGCACCGGGACGATGCTGCCGGGCTCGTAATTGCAGCAGCAGTAACGAGGAGCTGGGGAGAGGGGCTGATTACCAGGCAGAGATAATAAACTAATGAGAGGAGGGCCAGAGTGAGGCTGAGGAGGGGCTGAGGAAGCTGCAGGTGTCGCACAGGGAGGAAGCTGGGCCAGGAAGCGGCCACGGAGAGCTCGGGGAAGATGAATGGCACGAACAGAGCACTTAATGCTGATAATAATTGGAGCTTGAGGGTGTGCTTAGTATATGAATAAAGTAATTAACCAATTAAAAATGCACAGGAGACGCATGATGGAAAATGATAACCAACAGGAAAATGATGGATGCCCTGCACGGGAGCTCTCAGGGCTGAGCATTCCCGATGCTGGCACGTGGAGAGGCACCCGGTGCCCTCTGATCACTGCCACCCTGCCACCTGCCAGGGCCGCCGGGTGCCCTCTGATCACTGCCACCCTGCCACCTGCCAGGGCCGCCGGGTGCCCTCTGATCACTGCCACCCTGCCACCTGCCAGGGCCGCCGGGTGCCCTCTGATCACTGCCACCCTGCCACCTGCCGAGCTGCCCTGGTGACAAATTGCCTGGAATGAATCCCACCCCCTGTTTGCAGGCTCTGGGAAGTGTGTGCAATGCAAGTGGGGAATGCCCGGGCATGTGGCAGAGCCCTGAGGGGCAGCTGCTGTCCAGGGACCAGGAGGAGCAGCCAGCACCGGGTGGCACATGGGGAAGTCCACAGATGAGCCAGGGGGGTGAATCTGGTGGTTCATGACTGGATTTTCCTTTGTTGGTGCCTTTTTTAAGACCACAGACAGCACCAGCCACAAAAATGAAGATTTTACTCACTGTCAGTGCCTTATTTTGAATGCAACAGCAACAATCTGCACCCCCTGAGTTTGTATTTCTGATTTTATGGTCATAATTTCCTTTCTTTTCTAGATCCAGCCCACGGAGAATTGGTGTGGAGTCAGCCAGAGCTTGTCCTGCAGGACTCTCATAGAAAAACTGGGAAAGTCTTAGGAAAGCAGGTGAATCTTTGTGGGAAAGATTTTAAAAGACTGGACACCAGACTGGAAACCACATTTCCCTGTCCCTGTATCCCTGCTGCAGCTCTCTCACCTATAGCCAGGAATTGTTGAGCACTGGGTATTTCACTGCTGATTTCTGAGGGTTCCTCATCTCCTGGATCTGGCTGAGACCTGGAATTGCTGAGGGCTGTGCAGTCACTGGGAGCTTTGCTCTGAATGCACAAGCTCTCCTTAGGAAAGTTTTCCCACAAAAAACAAAAAACCCAACAAAACCAAAACCAAACTACCAAAAACCCAAAGAAAGCCACCACAACAACAAATAACCACCCCCGCCCCCCACAAAAAAAAAGAAAAAAGAAAGAAAGGAAACCCACAAATAACAGGAAAGGAAAACCAAGCAGGGCCCAGGTGCCTGGAGCTGGGTATCCCACTCTAATGGATCCATTCAATCTCCATAAAGCCCTTCAGAATGCAGAGCCCTGTGCAAATGAGTTCCTGAGGATCCCAGAGCAATGGGTTTGGGAGAGGAGCAGGTGAGGACATTCCCATTCCTGGGCTGGCTGCAGCCTGGGACAGTAAATAAAGCAGTTGCTGCATGGCAGAAAATGAGGAAAGAAACAAAAATAGGAGCTCACTCAGGAGCTCCACCCCTGCAGGCAGCTGGGCTCTGAGCTGGTTTGGAGCCTGCCTGCTCCTCTTGGGATTTGCTCCATATTTAGGGCGGGTTTGCCTTGATGGCAGCAGCCAAATCCTGCCTGATCCCAGCTGCGTCCCTGGCCTGGAACGGGTAGAGCAGGAGAAGCCTCATCTCCCTGCAGGGCAGCACTGGGAACAGGCTGAGCTGATGGATGCTGAGCCAGACTGGATCCACCTTCCCTCACTTTGGAGCTCTCAGGATTTATTTTTTTTTGTGGAAAAGGGGAGATCTGAGCAGAAGACAGAGGGGCTGTGGCTTCTTGAGCAACGAAATATCTTGGTACATACAATAAATGTGCATGAAGCTGCTATAATACATCCATGTATCCTTGTGTTAAAAATAGGTTAGAAACTGTTGTAAAAGAGTTGATAGATCATTAAGCATGTACTGTTAGTTTGGTTGTTGTATTGTAAAAGGGGTTAAAAGGGGAGTTATAGGAAATCCAGCACTCTCGGTACCATAACACACCTCAGTAAATGCACCATGGGCCAGCCTGGGCAGAGCTGTCATGGGCCAATCAAACACCTTAAAACCTTCATTTAAATGAAGGATCCAAACAGAAACCAATCAAAGGGGACAAAAAACAGGATAAAAAGGGGCATCTGACCCAGGGAAGCTGTGCTGCCCCACCAGGACCATCGAGGCCATCTCTGCTGAGCAGCCCCAGCGCCAGCGCTGCAGCATCCTCGGGGGAACGCTCCTGCCTGGCCCGGGCCCCCTGCTTTGGGCCTTTCTGTTATTAGAATAAATGCTGAAATCACTTTAGTGCCAGGAGCCTGCTCTCGTTTTTAACATGTGCTGTTAGTTTGGTTATGGTAAAAGGGGTTAAAAGGGGAGTTATAAGAAATTGCACCTCAGTAAATGCACCACCCCCAAGCGAAAGGAGCTGGCCTGGACAGAAATGTAATGGCCAATCAAGCGCCTTAAACCTTCCTGCCAATGAAGGATCCCAACAGAAACCAATCAAAGGGGACAAAAACAGGATAAAAAGGGGTATCTGACCCAGGGAAGCTGTGCTGCCTCACCAGGACCATTGAGGCCATCGCTGCTGAGCAGCCCCAGCGCCGGCGCTGCTCCATCCTTGACAGGAACGCTCCTGCTCGGCTCGGGCCCCCTTGCTTTCTTTTTATTATAATAAATGCTGAAATCACTTTACTACCAGGAATCTGGTCTCGTTTTTATCACTTGCTTTTCTAGGCCTAATGCAGGTGCAGCCCTCGTTTCCCGTTGGATCTGAGCCTGTGGAGCTGCTGGAGCTGAGCTGTGTCCCAGGAGGGCAGCTTGGCATGCCAGGAGAGCAAAGCTTCCCCCAGAGCTGCCTGCAGGGGAGGAGCAGCCAGGCTGCCATTCCCAGGGGAGCTGGGGAGAGCATCCACCTTTCCCTTCTCACCCTTTCCCCTCTGTTCTCTCACCCATCATCTCCCTGTCCCTCCCTGCATCTCTCTTTCCCTCTTTCCCTTTTTTCTCCAGGGAGATGACCAAACCAGAGACTCCCCCCCAGTAAGACCTGAATAATTTTTTTCTGATTTTATTTCTAATTTATCAGTTTCTCTCTGCCCAGTGGAGCCTGTGGGGTGACCCCAGATCATGTAGGACTCTAAAAGGACCCTCCACATCAGCTGAAAAATGGGATTCTCCTTGATTAAATGCTGGAAGTCCATCTGCCACTGCAGAAATTCCCTGCCCTGCCAGTGAATGAGTTCAGCTTCTGGAATAAATGAGTGGGACTCCACAGCTTTGGAGCACGCTGCAGATATTAAATCCCATTGTTTCATGCAGCCCTGGGAAGCTCTTGGATGCTCCAGCAGCAGGCACAGCATGAGCACAAACTGGGAGCAAACAGCTCCTTCCTGCAAGCAGGCAGGAGCAGCTTAATGGAATTCTGTTCCTGGCAGAGAGGAAGTCAGCCCGACCCCCTCATTTTATCTGCCTTGAATGAGTTTGAGATCTGTGTTATTGAAAAGGGAAAAGAAAAAAAATCAGACCCTCGAGTCAAAGAGAAGAGGTTTGCATTCCCATCCTGATTCAGAAAATTGCTTGAGAACACACTTCACTCCCGAGCTCGCATTCCCACTCCTGCTTTGTTTTAGAGGGATTCAGGCCCTGATCCAAGCGGAAAAAATCCTGTGCAGATCTGGAGTGGTGCTGGAAGAAAGATTGCATTTCTCATACAAAATCCCTCAAATCAAGTTGCCCTGAGCAGGAAGGTTCCTCTACCCCTTCAGCTGATGCTAAAATGGCTCCTTTTCCCTGACAAATCCCAGAATCTCCTCATCCCTGTGGAGCTGAGTGCCCTCACCCTGTCCCAGGGCAGTGCTGGGGCATCCAGAAGGATCAAGGCATCCTCTCTGCAGCCACACAAACTCTTCCCTTGGTGATGAGGGGTGCAGGGAGATGTGATGCCAGGGAAGGTGGGATCCTGCCTGGCATTCCTGCTGGGAAGCCCAGGACAAGTGCTGGGGGCTGCACTTCCAGGTGTGGCTCCATAATGAGCCCTGTGTGGGATTATTTAGGATAACACAATCCCACTGTTAATGTTAACAGCAGCCATAAACGTTCTTGCAAAGGCTAACGAGCTCTGAAAGGCTCAGAAAGGTTTTGTGGGATCCCTGTCCCCTGCACAGGCTCGGGTCAGCCACATCCCCATATCCCAGAGTGCCCTTGGATGGGGGAACAGAGCCTTTCCCTGCAAACCACCCCACATCCACACTTCTTTTTCAATTTCCATCCCTTTCCTTCTGGATTTAGTGGATTCAGAACAAGGATGGGCAGTTCTAGGATAGTGGGAACAGAGTTTTTCCTTGCAAACCACCCCACATCCATACTCTCTTCCCAATTCCCATCCCTTTCCTGCTGGATTCAGTGTATTCAAAACAATGATGGGCAGTTCTTGGATAGTGGGAGCAGAGTTTTTCCTTGCAAACCACCCCACATCCATGTTCTCTTCCCATTTTCCATGCCTTTCCTGCTGGATTCAGTGGATTCAGAACAAGGATAGGCAGTTCTTGGATAGCGGGAATGGAGCCTTTCCCTGCAAACCACCCCACTCTCCCAACTTCCATTCCTTTCCTGCTGGATTCAGAACAAGGATGGGCAGTTCTTGGATGGGGGAACAGAGCCTTTTCCTGCAAACCACCCCATATCCACTCTCCTTTCCCAATTCCCATCCCTTTCCTGCTGCATTCAGCGGATTCAGAACAACAAGGGGGCACAGCCTCATTTCACGTGTCCTGGGGCACCTCCCGCTCCCTCCAGGCAGAATTCCTGCCCCTGCTCCTCTCCTGTTCTTCCCTCCTGCCCCTGCTCCTCTGCTGCTCTTCCCTCCTCAGCAGCAGATCCCGAGCATCTCCCGCTGCAGCCGCATCCCACCCGCGGCCATGGTGGCCAAGTGGTTCCCACGGCGGCCAACCCTGCGAGGAGGAGCCGATTAAAAACCTCCATTGTGAAAAAATGTCAATATTTACATTCTCCTGGTGAAGTTGTTCTTTTCCCGACTTTCTCCCAGAAGTGCCTGTTAGAGTGTTTTGAAAAGCCACGGACCTAAGAGCAACACAGCCCGCGACTGACAGAATTAATAAAAGAGAGGCTGGGACTTAAGAAAATAAGATGATATTAACAAGATAATTATCTCTCATCAAATTAGTCCAGAGGGAGCCGAGCCAAGCTCCACTCAGTAGCCTGGAAGGGAAGGAACCGGCAGGGGAAGCGATTTGTGTAACAACAATAGGAACATTCTGCCCTTGTGGAGGAAAGGGCTGCGAGCAGCGAGACTCCGCCGTGATAAGAGCCTCAGAAATGCAGATATGGGGAACCTTTTGTCTGCAGAGCTGCCAGAGCTGCAGCCTGCTGGGTGAACTGGCACCTGGGGAATGATCCAGAGCAGCTGTGCCACCAGGGATGTGCCACCGGGGATGTGCCACCGGGGATGTGCCACCGGGGATGTGCCCCCAGCCACCCTCACCCACCTTCCCCTGCTCTCCGCTCCTTCCCTGCGTGTTTCCCTCTGCTCCCCGAATCCCACTGAGTTTGTTTCCACCCTCTGGATTTAACCCAGATTCAGCCTCGCTGGAGAGCTCACACTGACCCCATGTCTTCTTTTATCTCCCTCTTTTGCCACCACTGACCCCATCTCTTCTTTTATCTCCCCCTTTTGCCACCACAAAAGCATGGGGTAGAAATCCCATGTGAACAGGGGTGATCCCAGAGGAACTGAGCTGATCCTGGCTGATCCTGGAGGAGCTGAGCAGATCCTGGCTGATCCCAGAGGAGCTGAACATGCCAGGGGCCATTTGGGAAAGGCTCTCCCAGGAAATTGGGCAGCAGGAGTGAGCCCAGCCACCCCAACCCTGCCCCGAGCAGCACCAGCAGCCAGGGAGTCAAGGGGCAAATCCCAGCAGACAGCTCAGAGCAATTTCTATCCCAACATTCAAATATTTCCCAGGATTGGACCCAAAATCCTCTCCTGGGGGAAATCCCTGCCCGGAGCTTCCCCCTCACACCACCAGTGAATCTCTCAGAGTTTATAAACACTCGGATCCCTCTGTGTTCTCAGGCTCTCCAAGCCATGTGTTTGTCATTACCGAGCTGCCTTTGGAGCGCTTTAAGTCGTTTTATTTCCATTCTTTGTCAAGCACAAAGCCCCTGGAGGCGTTTGGTGTGCTCGGTTCCTCACCTCCCTGGCAGGCTGTGCCTTTGTGTGCTCCCCTAGATGGCAACTTCAGACAAGGGCTCATCCAGGGGAGTGGCTGCGAGCACAGCTGGCACAGGGGCTGCCACGGGGCAGGGCAGTGTGCTGGTGGTTGAGGGTCCCCAGGACGAGGTGAGAGATGAGAATCTTGACTCCATGTTTCAGAAGGCTGATTTATTATGATATGATATGACATGATATGAGATATATTATTCTATTCTATTCTATTCTATTCTATTCTATTCTATTCTATTCTATTCTATTCTATTCTATTCTATTCTATATGCTATACTAAAACTATACTAAAGAAAGAGAAAGGAGACATCAGAAAGCTAGAAAGGAAAGGAATGAATAATAAAATCTTGTGACTGACCACAGAGTCCGACACAGCTGGCTGTCATTGGCCATTAATTAAAAACAATTCACATGCAACCAATCAAAGATGCACCTGTTGGTAAACCATCTCCAGACCACACTCCAAGCAATCAGATAATTACTGTTTACATTTCATTTCTGAGGCCTCTCAGCTGCTCAGGAGAAAAATCCTAGCGAAAGGATTTTCATAAAATATGTCAGTGACAGGGCAGAGCCCCAATTCTGCTGAACTCCCCCCGGTGCTGCGGGGACCAGACCAGAGCCAGGCTGGGTGAAACCTTCTGGGAGGGTTTCTCTGAGCCTCTGCCTGTTTTACTGAGCCAGAGATGTCACAGAGCCACAAACCCTGCTGGTGTCTTTGTTGTGTTCACTCAGGGAGAGGCAAATCACGGGATCAGGGAATCCCAGACTGGGGCTCACCTGGTGCCGCCTCCCTGCTCCAGCAGGGCCATCCCAGGGCTCAGGGATATCTGGAATATCCCCAGGGAGGGACACTCCACAGTCTCTCTGGTCTCTGCCCAGGGCAGGAGTTCTGCCTCCTGTGCGGGGGGAATTGCTGGGATCAGCTCCTGCCCGTTCCTCTGGATGCTTCTGAGATCCAGAGCTGGCTGTGCTCCTGCTCCGCACTTCCAAGAGCTGCCCCCACATTCCAGCCCTGGCTCCTGCAGGCAGTGGGAGGTGTGAGGTGTCCCCTTGTCCCATGGCACGTCCCATGGAGCTTCCTGACTTCATCCCTGCTGGCACAGCCTCCCTTTGCTCTACCCACCAGTTCCTTCCTCTCCTGCTCATCCCCATCCTGCCCTTCCCTGAGCTGAGGATCCCACAAGATGGGTTGTGGGGCTCCACCTTTGGAGCAGGTTCCCAGAAATGTCTGGAAAATGGGGCACAGCTGGTTTTTCCAGGCAGACCCTGGATCTACAGAGCAACAGCCTTGAGGCCACTGCTCAAATGATGAGGTTTGTGCAGGTGCTGACTGGGAATTCAGGGATCAGAGGAATCCTCACTGGGAATTGAGGGATCAGAGGGATCCTCACAGGGAGCTCAGGGATCAGAGGGATTCTCACTGGGTGTTCAGGGATCAGAGGGATCCATGCCCTCCCTGAGCAGCAGGTGACAGACCCTGGGCAGCCCCTCTGTGGGGACACAGGGGCAGGGTGGTGGGGACAGTACCAGATGTTGTCCAGTTGCAAAAAGGCAGCCCCAGCTCAAGGTGTCACCCCCCAGGTACCCAGGGCTGCCACGCTGGCCTGGGACCACCACCTGAGAGCCACCCAGTGCCACCACCTGAGAGCCACCCAGTGCCACCACCTGAGAGTCACCCAGTGCCACCACCTGGGAGCAGGGACCCAGTGCTGTTGTGGGCACAGCTCTGAGCCGGGTGGAGCATCCTGGTGAATACACAGATGTTGTGGAGGGAATGAATGAGGAGATGAGTGAATGAAGTGTTTTGGCTTCTCCTGGCTCTGGAGGAAGCCATGCTCTCCCCCAGCCTGCCCAGGGCTGCCAAGTGCAAAGCCATCCGGAAAAAAAAAAAAAAAAAAAAAAAAAGAAAGAAAACAGGGAAAACGAGTCAGTGAGCTAGAAAATGCCTGGGCTGTTGTGTGAAATTCCTCTGCACCAGCCCTGTCACTCCTCCTCAGCCTTGCAGCCGGCTCTGCCTTTGATGGGCGTCTCTGGGTGTAATTAAAGGTGACAGAGTGCTGGGGACAAACGGGGTGGGGCTCCCGGAGTGGCACCCCGGCCACCTCGGCTGCCTTGGCTTTGTCTCCTGGAGAGCTGCCAGCCACTTGCCCCTGGGATCACAGCCAGGGCAAGAGGCAAAATGTTTGGTGCCACTTCCAATTAGTAAATTATTTTATCTCCTGGGTCCCAGCTCCAAATCCGTGATGGCGGCTGGGAAATGCCTCCCGTGGCCGAGGAGATGGATGCACCGGAGATTTTTTTAATTTGAAGGAGGGCTGGAACATCCTGCTCCGAAGCCAGAGTGTGCTGCAATCCGTTCCCAGCGTGGGCTGCAGCCCCCAGCCCCGCCGGGATACTGGGAGCACTGGTGAGGTTTGTGTGTTAGTGGGTAATGATCCCGCTCCACAGGAGCTGCTCCGGGCTCCCCACTGAGAAATCCGACCTGACACGGGGAGCCCGTGCTGGGAGAGCCCCCCCAGAGCTCGGGGAGCACATCCTGGAGCTCTCTGGGGGGGCAGAGCCTGGCATGGAGCCTGCAGCTGCATCTCCCCATGGCAAGGGGGTTTAGCCATGCGATTCTACAGCTGGGCCTCCCCTCACACCCCCAGGCAGCACTGACCCCAGCCCACAGAAAAAGGGAACAAGAGCAAATTGCAGAGGGTGAAGGTGTTGTTTATGCAGAGGTTTAGGTGTGCAGGGTGAGGGGATGGAGTGTGTGGGGGGGGGGAATGGGGCTGGAGCCGCCTCTGGAGCTGCAGCTCCCTGGGGCTCTCAGGTGGGCTTGGCCCCCTTTGCCAGCCCCCCACAGTCCCACCTTTCCCTCTCCTGCCATTGCAAACACTCTTCTGGCCCTACAAACACCCTGGGCTGACCCCCTGCCCTTCAAAATCCTGCTTTTCCATCTCCCAGGACCAGCAGAGCTCCAACACCAGGTGCCAGGCCCAGCAGGGCCCAGGCCTGCCTTGGTGCAAAGCTCAGCTGCCAGAGCCCAGAGAGCAAATCCCTCAGGGAAAACCCAGAAAGGAAGGACTGAGGCTATTTCCTGTTGGATAAGAAAGTTGCTGAAGGTCTTGGAGCACATTCCAGGTTCAGGGCAGAGTTTTGGCACCTTGGAGTGGCTGCTGAGACCCGTCAGGGGCCCACAGCTCCTGGGAGCTGTGCAGAGGCTCCCTGGAGCAGAGACAAGGCTCTGCAGGAGCCTTAAACACATTGAAATGAGTGGCAAAGATAAAAGAGCAGAGATAAGCGATAAGAACTCACAGATGACAGCAGCACAATCTTCAGAGCTGCAGCAGGAGCAGGAAAAATGGCCATATTCAAATTCTCCAAGTATTATCTGGGAAAACAAGGAGTAATTACTCTGGCAGGAGATAACTCTCCCTTGCCTCGCCTCGCTCTGCACACGCAGCTCCAGAGGAAGTTTGGGTGACCTGCAAGTGGCATCTCACACAAAACGAGCCTCAGAGCCCTCTCTGGGAACAGGAGCAGGGGCAGGAAGGCTCCACATTCCCTGCCAGTCCCGAGGGTTATTCCTGAGCCTGGAGCTCTGTTGATCTGAGATATCTGAGCATTGTTCTCTGCTGGCTGAGACACCCCGCCCTCACCTCAGCTCTGCCTATGGCACCTCTGCCTCCCCCTGGCACCCTGCTCCAGGAACAGCCAGGATGCCTCCTGCCCTTGCCTCGGCTGCCAGCTGGAGCTGGGAAGTGCCAGGAAAGGATTTGTGACAGATGGGTAATGCCATGGCTGACTCTCACAATTAAAAGGCAAATATTACATATATATATATATATATATATGTATATATATATATATATATATATATATATATATATATATATATATGTGTATATATATATATATATATAGTATATATATATGTTAAGAGAAGTTTTATACATTTATAGTTATGTTTTACCCCCTTGTGTTGCTATCAGGGGTGCCCTGGGTTTGGGACATTTGGGAGGGTCACTCGTTACTGTGGCAGCACCTGACCCCCTCTCAAGGCCACCACTGACCATGTCCCCGAGTGCCACATCCACACTCCTTTTAAATCCCTGGGCAGCCTGTTCCAATGCTGGACAAACCTTTTGGAGAAGAAATTGTTCCTAATATCCAATCCAAACCTCCCCTGGTGCTTCTCCTGCTTTGTGCTTCCCCCACCCTTCACGGCAGAGTGGCACAGAGGGGACAGTGCCACCTGCATGGCACTGCCACACCACACACAGGGCACCACCACCACTCGCTCCTGAGCCTCTCCCAGTGTGACAGATGGGCAATGCCATGGCTGACTGTCACAGTTAAAAGGCAAATATCCTGTGTCTATGTCAGGAGAAGTTTTATAGATTCATAGTTGTGTTTTACCCCCTTGTGTTGTTCTCAGGGGTGCCCTGGGTTTGGGACATTTGGGAGGGTCACTCGTTACTGTGGCAGCACCTGACCCCCACTCAAGGTGTCAGGAAGGGATCTCCACCCCTGGGCAGGGAAGGAGGAATTGATGGACAGAGCTTTGGGGGGGCTAAAGGGTTAAAAGGTGAAACCTCCATTGTGTGGGTGAGCACATGGTGGGGAAATCCTCTGCTCCTGGTGCTGTAATATTTTCTCTATTCAGTCTGCTGTTGTGTTTTTGATAACCTTTTAAATTCCTGGAAGTGAGCAGCATCTCTCCAGGTTTGTTTATCACCAGGGCAAGGCATCAGGTACAGCAGCCCTGGCTGCAGCCTCCAGCAGCCACAGGGCAGCTCCTGTTTGGAGGCTTCCCATGGCACAGATCCTGGCTGTTCCTTTGTGTACATTCCCTGATGGATCTGTCAGCTGCTCATTTAGGGAATCACCCTCTGGGCTCACCTGTGCAGGGCCACCAAGCCCTGCCATCCCTGTGCCACAGGTCAGGGCATCCCTCAGGAAAGGTATGCCGTGGTTAGTGCTGCTGCTCCATCCCTCCATTTGATGTCTCTGGTTCTTCCTCACCACTTAACAGGGAAAATCCCATTCCCAGGTCATCCTGAGCACACTTTTAGCCAGCTCTGCTTTGCTCAGCTCCTTCCCTGAAAGGCCCTTTCATGTCCCTGAGTGCTTCCATCTCTGTCCTCTGCCTTTGGGAGATCAGAGCGCCGGGAATGCAGGGGAATACTGGGAACGCTGGGGACACCGGGGCAGGGCTTCGTGCATCACCCGGACCCGGGATACACTCTGGGCTCCACCTCTGTCGCTGCAGAACCCGCTGGAGGAGCCTCCCCCCCTGCTCCTTTAAGGGCGAGTAATGAGGAGACCCGGGACTTGCTGGAGTGATTCCCTCCTGATCGGGCACGGGAAGCCTCGGGAGTGGTTTGGGAGCTCTGGGAGCTCCTGGCCCATCCAGCAGGGAACGACACGCCGGGGTGAGATGAAAAGCGTCAGGGTGCATCAAGAGGCAAAGCAGAGCCCTGCCAGCGCGCAGTCATCGCGCTCGGCTGTCTCCTAATGTCTGCCTTTGAAATGCTAATGCGCTTTTAAAGTAGGTAATTTTCATGTAACTTCTACCTACAGGACTCAAAGAAGGTGTTTATTACAATCCTGCCTGGCCTGGGGCACAGCTAATGAATTCCAGCGCCTTTCCATGACCGAATTGCAGCCGGGCTGCCCAGCCGGGCTCCTCCCTGCCCTTTGGGCTGGCGCCCTGGCACTCGGCAAGGCTGGCACCATCCTCCGTGCCCGCTGTGCCGGGGTGCCAGCGCCGGCACCGGGAGAGCACCGGGAGCAGGACCAGCCCTGCCTGACCCATCGCCCGGGGGGTTTCTGGGCTGAGCCACCAGCCCTGCCACAAATCCCAGGATCTGTGGAGCCGTGGATGGCTTTAATTCCATCCCAACAGCGGGATTTGCATGGCGGATGGCTTGGAAAAGCAGGCAGGGCCTTGGTTTCCATCCCACAGCAGCTCCACCACAGCATTCCCAGAGCTCCATCACAAGCCAGGGAATGTTTGAAGGCTGCTCCACAGGCTCCCTGCTCCCAGCTCCACCTGAATATTGTTTTTGCTGGTGTGCTGGACACCTGGGAATGTGTCAGAGCCAGGCCATGGAGAAGGACAGGAGATGTTCTTCCATGAGCAGCTGGAGTCAGTGTCTGGGGCTGCCCAGCAGGTCCTCTATGGCCCTGAGGCCTTGGAAAGGCTGGCCTAGAACAGAGACTGGAGGAGTTAAACAATAAAGCAGGGATTTATTAGGAGGCCTCAGTGGATCCAGCTTGGGCAACACAAGAGCCCAGCCAGGGCTGCACCCAAGATGAACCAAAATGGTCACAAAATGCAGGAGCAGGCACGGGGTCTCTCACTTTTATCAGTTCTGCTCCATTTTGGAGTTCATTGCCCAATTCCAGCTTCAGCCCATGCAGTCCCATCCTGCTTGTTTTTCTCTCTTCAGCCCATGTTGTTTGTTCTCTTGGGGCTGAGATTTGGATCATTTGTCCTTGGTCCCCAGCTGGAGCAGGAATTGTTTTGTCTCCCTGCTCTGTGCAGAGAGCTCACCATCCCCTGACATGAAGCCCAGACCCACACACTAAAGCAGCACAGAATGTGAAAAATATAAAACCTAAAACCTGAGGCATCACTGGGGAAGCAGCTTTGGGGTGGAGCAGGGCTCTGTCGGGCTGGGCCGGTTCGGGAGGCACCGTGGAGGCTGGGGACATGCAAAGAACCAGCAGAGGCTGGGGACATGCAAAGAGCAGCCCCGGGCTCCGTGTGATCAAAAAGCCTGGGAAAATGAGCGTAGGGAAGCTGATGTCCTGCGAGCAGCCGGCTTTGAAGAGGCACTCCCCAGATGGGAGGAGGACGCCGAGGTGCTTTGGGAGGAGCTGGGGTGTGCCTGGAGAGTCCCACAGCATTCCAGATCTCCTGCATCCGCCAGGGACCTGGAGAGTCCCACAGCATTCCCGATCTCCTGCATCCGCCAGGGACCTGGAGAGTCCCACAGCATTCCCAATCTCCTGCATCCGCCAGGGACCTGGAGAGTCCCACAGCATTCCCAATCTCCTGGATGTGCCAGGGACCTGGAGAGTCCCACAGCATTCCCGATCTGGATGTGCCAGGGACCTGGCTGGGGCTGAGCCCTGCAGAGTCAGGCAGAGCTCTCTGGCTGCCTTGGCTTCGTGTCCTGTTAATAACGGGCCTGAATTCCATGTTCTGGTGTGAATTATGTGCACAAAACACAATTTGCTTTGCTAATGGTATTTGGCCATTTTGGTGCCGGGGAACTTTTCAGAAATCATTACCATGCACTCGGCTCTTTAGATTTTTTTCCCTCTCTTCTGAGGCAATTTGTCAGAAGGGATTTTTTGACAATTTCACTGAACCATGCTCCAGAGCACGTTAACCCCTCCAGAGCTTTTTCCTCTGCTCTGCTTCCCCTTGGATTTGTTGCTGCTGCCTTGGTGAGGGGCAGTGGGGAGCTGCAGGGATCAGGGTGCACGGGTAGCTCTCAGCTCATGGGGCTCCACTTCCAAAATCCTCCTCGACATCCCCAGTGCATCCAAATCCTCAGCTCGGGGCAGAATGAGTTCCTCTCATTCCCCAGGGACACCTAACCAAGGGGATAAGTGCAGCAGTGTGGGAGGCACGGCTCCAGCAGCGCTGGACTGGGGAGCACCCCTGAGCACCCAATGCCTCCCAGCTCCCTGAGGAGATTGGACATGGAGAGCTCCCAGTTCTCATCCCCAAAAACTCTTACGTGAGCCTCTTCCCGAGGGATTTTCAGGAGATGTGTGAATTCCAGGGTGGGATAAAGCCTTTAGACATCTGAAATGGGAAAGGTTTCAGGATTATCCCAATGGCTCTAATTTTCCTTACAGGCTTTTGGGCCTTCCAGGTGCTGAGTAATTCCCACTGCTGGGAAGGAGACTTGAGGACCTCCAGCAGCCTCAGGCACACTCTGGGGCTCTGCTGCTCCATGCAGGCCAAGACTTTTCCTTTGGGAATACAGGAGCCACTGGAAGTGCTGAAGGTGGGGATGGAGGTGTCCAGGGGGGAAGGAGCCAATCCCATCCATCCATGGGGTATTGGAGAGCTGGGAATGCTGTGCCTCAGTCAGGGGAGGGAAGCAAGGATTTCCCTGCTGTTACTTTGCCTGAAAACTCATAAAATCATGGAATGCTTTGGGTTGGAAAGGACCTGAAGGATCACCTGAACCCCAGTAATTAAGGGGCTGTCTTGGCAAACCCTTCTCCTGCCCACCGCACACTGAGGATGTTTCTCCAGAGCTGGGGCTCCTGCAGCCACTGCTGCTGCTCTTTGGGAAGATCTTGGAGTGTGCCAACACCTCCTGGTGTTTCCTGAGAATGGGAATGTGTTCAGAGTCTTCCCAGGGCCCTGTCCTACATCTGCAGGAGTGCTGGGATTCCCTCAGGGCACTCACAGCCACTGAAACCCCCCCATGCTGCCAGATTTATCCACATTTCCATTCTCCACTTCTGCAGGGCCTGGGCTGGCTGGGAATGGCATCCCCAGGAGGAAGCAGCTGCTGGAGCAGCAGTGGGGACATCCAATCTCAGAGCTCTACACCTGTGGCTGGTTTGGGGTGAAGGACCCTCAGCTGAGCAGGGCCATCAGCCAAGGGTCAGGTTGGGAAAAATTCATGCCTGGGAGAGTGGGCAGGCTCTGGCACAGCTGTGGCTGCCCCTGGAGCCCTGGCAGTGCCCAAGGCCAGGTTGGACATTGGGGCTTGCAGCTGCCTGGGATGGTGGGAGGTGTCCCCATGGCAGGGGTGGGACTGGATGGGCTGTAAGGTCCCTTCCAACCCAACACCCTCCATAATTCTGAGATTCCCGAAGTTCTCAGGTGACTGTAGCATCCCTTCCCCACCTGTCTGGTTTGCCAGCCTGCTCAGGGCTGCTCTGAGATGACAACAGCCCTTTGTTATTCTTCTTTATTCCAGGAATTCCTGTCACCTGCTGAGCTTATATTCAAATGAGAACCAAACCAGGTGAGTTTGGGTATGCATTGCCGAGCCCTCCCCTGGAGCAATGTTTGTTTTCTCCAGGGGGTGCTGCCAGGCTCCACGGCTCTTCCTGGGCTCTGTGATTCCCTGGGATGTGCTGGGGGGATTCCACCATGGGAAGGGCTTTGTCCTTGCAGGTCCTTGAAACCCAGTGTGCTGCCCTGGAATTGCTGCTGGATCCAGCCCAGGCAGCAGCTCCAGGCTGGGTGAATTGCCTGAATTCTGCTGAGCTGAGCAGGCTGCACTCACCTGGAGATGGCCCAGCTTTATCAGACTCTATTACCTATTATTGTATCGAGTGTCCTCCTCCTGTGTGGACTCCAGAATCCCAACACTGCTGCAGTTTCAGCCCCTCTGGCACCCCAGGAGCTGCACTGGGTGATGCCCTCAGAGAACATCAGATAAGCTGCCCAGAGCCCACAGCCTCCTCCAGCCCGAGGTTTCCAGTTACAAATTCCCCAGTTCCCCTCTCTGTGATCACATTCCACTCAGGAAAGCCAGGCCCAGCACAAGGATTTCAGTTTGTGACCCTCCCAGAGCAGTCTGCTGCTGCTGTGGCCACAGAGCTGGGCAGAGAAATGAGCTGGGAAAGCTCTCACATCATGAAAGCACAGAAATATTGGGAATGTCACTTTGCTGCAGTGTCACTTGCTGAAGGGAACCAAAGCCCTGCTCTGGCAGCTCTGGGAGCACAAATCCTGCCTTTCCCCATGACCTCAGTTCTTTGGGGCTGCTGAGGTTTGGTTTCCAGCATGGGCTGTGGCCTCTTGAGCCCACCACTCCCAGGTGAAAAGCCTGGTGTGGTTTGGGAGCCCTGAGCTGTCCCCAGGAGCCTTGGGGGACATCAGGGATTTGCCTCTTCCCGTGGACACCTTAGCAAGGTGACATCGATTAGGGCACCCAGCTCCTTGGAAGATTTACCCAAGTTAATCAAACCATCATAAATCAATCCATAAAAGATTTCAAACACAATTTAAAGCCAACCATCTCTTCAAATTTTAAGTGAAACAAGTCAGATTGAATCCTGGGAAAATCACCTGGTCTAAAGGAATTTAGAAAGCCACTGGATTTCCAGTGCTGCTCACAGCACCAAAAATATTGATTTTTAATTTTTTTTTTAACTTGAAAAGGCAAAATAATTTAGATTACACTGAAGACACCAGGCACCACAACACGGCCCAGGCTGGCTCTGAACTATCAGCAATCTCCTGCCCCACTTCCATATCTTTTTGGGTGGGTCCTTGGCTCTGGATTCTGCCCCTACAGCACCAGTGTGGGGAAGGACACAGAGATTCCACTGTTCCCTGCAAAAATTTTGATTTTCACACTGCAGAGATGTCCTGGTGTTGCATCTTCAGCTGGAGAGCTGAGGGAATGCTACTGGACAATGAGGGAATGCTGCTGGAGAATGAGAGAATGCTGCTGGACAATGAGGGAATACTACTGGAGAACAGAGGGAATGCTCCTGCAGAGCTGAGGGAATGCTGCTGGAGAAGTGAGGGAACACTCCTGGAGAGCTGAAGGAATGCTCCTGCAGATCTGAGGGAACGCTCCTGGACCATGAGGGAATGCTCCTGGATAATGAGGGAATGCTCCTGGACAATGAGGGAACACTCCTGCAGATCTGAGGGAATGCTCCTGGACAATGAGGGAACACTCCTGCAGATCTGTGGGAATGCTCCTGGACAATGAGGGAACACTCCTGCAGATCTGAGGAAGGCTCCTGGACAATGAGGGAACACTCCTGCAGATCTGAGGGAATGCTCCTGGACAATGAGGGAACACTCCTGCAGATCTGAGGGAATGCTGCTGGAGAAGTGAGGGAATGCTCCTGGAGAGCTGAAGGAATGCTCCTGCAGATCTGAGGGAACACTCCTGGACAATGAGGGAATGCTCCTGGACAATGAGGGAATACTCCTGGACAATGAGGGAATGCTCCTGGACAATGAGGGAACACTCCTGCAGATCTGAGGGAACGCTCCTGGACAATGAGGGAACACTCCTGCAGATCTGAGGAAGGCTCCTGGGAAGCAGCTGCAGCCATTCCCTGGCACGCACAGCCAGGTGGGGTCAGGGACTCTCCTTCTCCCAGCTCCTGCTTTCCTGATGCCAAGCACGGCACCTCTGCCTCCAGCTGCTGCTGCCTCTTTGGATTCCTGGTGCCTTCCTGGATGTCCTCTCAATCCCTTCCCTCCTCATGTCTTGTGTCACTTCGATCCCTCCTCATGTCTTGTGTCACTTTGATCCCTCCTCACTGCCCGCTTTTCCAGCCCCTCCATCCACTGCTCCTCTCCATTCCAGAGGAGCCACCTGGAAGAGGAGCCCACCATGTCAGCATTCCTGTGATTCCCACCTGCTGGCAGCTCCTCCATGCCCGTTTTCCCTGGGGGAATGGCAGCCCCTGCCCTCTGCAGGCAGCTGCTCCCGGTGCCAGCTGGGGCTGCTGAGCTGCACCGTCAGGCGTTTGTCACTCGGCATCTTGATCGCTGTCACTCCTGATCCTGAGAGCTGCTCCCAGTCAAGTCCCACTCCCTTGGGATCCTCCTGCATCCTTCCTGAGCTGCTCGTGCAGGGATAATCTCATCAGCGAGCTGGGCTGGGGCTGCACCGGGAGCAGAGAGTGATTAACGAGGGCGGCGGTAATTGGGGTGATGCCCCCGTGCCTGTCCCACGTCTCCCAGGCTGATGGTTGAGAGCTGTGGGCAGAGCTGCTCTCCCAGGAGCTCCTCCACTGATAATGCACCACGGAAGGTTCTTCCCTTTGTGTGCCTTCAATGAGTTGCAGGATAATTTCATTTTGTTGGTACATAATGAGAATTCGGGAATAATCACTCGCTAATCACTTTACCCGTGCTAGGCCTGGCTCTGCAAAGCTCTCACCACTCCCTCTCCACTCCTCTCTCTTCAGGGCCAGAGCTTTTATTGTTTGTCTCCATACAAGGGAATGTCTGTTCTCCCAGCTGGGAGTGATGTTCCCCTGCTCCCTGATGCTCCCTGATGCACCCTCAGCACCCACCCGGTGCCTCTTCCCTGGCACTCCAGGTGTCACCTGCCACCCTGGAGATGTCACAAGGTCAGCAGGGCTCTGTTCTGGAGTGAAACCTTCAGTTCCCTTGTTGGGAGAGTCAAAGCAGAGCCCAGAGCTGTCACCCCTGGCTGCCAGGAGGGACCCGTGCCCAGGGAGAGATCCCAGAAATTGTAGAAACACAGAAAATCACCTCGTTCCATCCCGAGCCATGGCAGGGACACCTCCCACTGTCCCAGGCTGCTCCCAGCCCCAGTGTCCAGCCTGGCCTTGGGCACTGCCAGGGATCCAGGGGCAGCCACAGCTGCTCTGGGCACCCTGTGCCAGGGCCTGCCCACCCTGCCAGGGAACAATTCCTAATTCCCAATATCCCATCCATCCCTGCCCTCTGGCAGTGGGAGCCATTCCCTGTGCCCTGTCCCTCCATCCCTTGTCCCAGTTCCCTCCCCAGCTCTCCTGGAGCCCCTTTAGGCCCCTTCTCCTCTCCAGGTGAGCACCCCCAGCTCTCCCAGCCTGGCTCCAGAGGGGCTCCAGCCCTGGGAGGGTCCCTGGATGATCCCCCTGGTGACATTTGGGTCTCCAAGCACAGCAGGAGGGTGACTCGAGCTCCAGCTGCACAGGGCGCTGCCAGGGCAGGTGCCAAGGAGGGAATGAGGACCTGCAGCTCTCCTGGCCCACTCCAGGGCAGCCTGGAGCCAATTCCTGCCCTGGCTGTGCCCAGAGCTCTCACACAGGAGGGACAATGGCTTGGAAATGTCCCTTAAACGGGGAATTATGGACATTTGCTCCTCTGAAAGGGAGAGTGGGATCTCCCCTGGGAGGAATTCTCTCTCCCCCTCCTCTGAGGTGGCAGCCCTGGTGACACTGCCCTGGGAAGGGGTGGCACAGGGATGTCAGCCCTGGTGACACTGCCCTGCACAGGGATGGCACAGGGATGTCAGCCCTGGTGACACTGCCCTGGGAAGGGATGGCAGCCCTGGTGACACTGCCCTGCACAGGGATGGCACAGGGATGTCAGCTCTGGTGACACTGCCCTGCACAGGGATGGCACAGGGATGGCAGCCCTGGTGACACTGCCCTGGGAAGGGATGGCACAGGGATGTCAGTCCTGGTGACACTGCCCTGGGAAGGGATGGCACAGGGATGTCAGTCCTGGTGACACTGCCCTGCACAGGGATGGCAGCCCTGGTGACACTGCCCTGCACAGGGATGCACAGGGTGGCAGCCTGGGGCCACCAGCGTGCACAGCAGGGGTGACACCACAGCGGGCACAGGAATCCAGCCAAGGAATGGCAGCTGCACTCCAAGGTGATTTTGCTGGGAATATTCCCAACAAATTGCCTGGAAAAGGGGGTTTGGCAAAGCAGCCTTGTGGGAACTGGAGGGGGAGCAGGGCTGGAGGGGGTGCTGAGCACAGGGTGAGGAGCAGAAGGGTCCTTGTGCCATGGGCTGTGAGGGAAGCACTCCTGCTGTCCCTGTCCCTGTCCCTGTCCCCTTCCATGGGCTGAGGGGCTGCACCCGGCCAGGACAGGGCACGGCAGGGCAGGAAAGGGCTGGGAAGAACTGAGGGCTTCCAGACACCAGCCAGGGCAGCAGGAGTCGGCAGCACTGCCAAGGTGCCTTTGGGGATGAGGGTGGGCACAGGGTGGGGGTGAGGGCCATTCCCAGGACTGGCAATCCCAGGGAATTCTGGTCGGGGAATGTGGGAATTTGGCCGGGGCTGGTGGGATCAAATCCAAACAGGAGCTCCTGAAAGAGCCCTCAGGGGCTCAGCCAAAGGGTCTGGGGGGGGCACAGAGTCATGTCTGGCTCTAAAAGGGCACCAGGGCTGGTGTGAAGGGGGCTGGCATCACACACGGGGTGGCACATTCCCGTGAAAGCCATGCCGGCAGAAGGACTCTGATCTGACTTCTTCAGCAATTTCTTCAGCTGGATTTCTTCCAGGGGTCCCTCCTGCAGTTCTGAGGAGGCTGGGCAGTGCAGGAAGATGTGCTGGGGTGGGATTTTTGCCTGCCTGCCCGTGCCAGCAGTGCCTGGAACTGTCGATGGATGCCCGATCAATAATGAGCTGCAAAGCCCCGAGACGCCTGGGGGCAATTTCGGGTCCTTCTCATGCTGGATAAGAACCAAGTCTAGGCCGAGATAACAACCGAGTCTAGGCTGGGATAACAACCGAGTCTAGCCCGGGATAACAACTGAGTCTAGGCCCAGATGCTGGCTTGGCTTCTCTTCGTGGTATTTTTTTGTTTGGGTTTTGTTTTTTGTTTTTATGCGTGTGGTTGTTTGTTTGTTTTGTTTTGCTTTTTGTTTGGTTTGGTTTTTTGCGGTGATTTTTTTTGTTTTTTTGTTTTTTTTTTTTTAATTTTGTTTTTGGTTTTTCGGTTTTTTTTTTTTTTTTTTTTTTTTAGAAATTCCATTGATTTCCTTTGTTGTTAATGGGCTGCCGGGTGCCGGGCAGGGTGGGCAGGGAAGGAGAACGATTGTTGGAATTCTGTGTCCTCAGAGCGCTCTGGGGGTGGGACGGGCAGAACTGGAAAGGTCACAGAGCAGCCTCTGGGCACATCTGCCCGGCTGCAGCCTCTGCCCACTGCCAGGCAGCTCCTGCCAGCCCCTGGGCACTGCCACTGTCCCCACAGAGGGCTGGGACAGTGTCTGCAGCAGAGCTGGAGCCAGCACCGAGGCAGGATCAGGGCAGGAGCCAGCACAGCGGTGGCAGCCAGGGCTGCTGTGCCCGTGGCAGCTGCAGCTGGTACCAGAGGGCACAGGGTGCCACCCCACCAGCCGGGTCCTGCCAGCAGGGACATCCTGCTGATGGCAGCTGCGCTTTGGGCTGTTCTGAGCTCGAGCAGATGGAGCACGGGCAGGAAATGCCCCCTGTTCTCCCCTCTCCCAAGCCAGGGCGGTGTTTTCACCCCCTGTGCCCGGCACAGCGAGTTGGGTGTGGGGAATGCAAACCTCTGATCAAACATTCCCCCCGTTCTTCCCCTGCAAAAAAAGTCTAAAGTGCACCGTCGGTCAACAGAGGGCTGAAATTGTGCTTTCATCAGCCGACAGGAGGCACAGAGCAGACCTCAGTGCGAGCCCAAAGCAAACAGCAAAGGGCAAAGTCGGGGCTGGGTGGATTTGTTTGCCGAGTGAAGGGTTTGGGCACAGGGGTGATGCCACAGGTGAGCTGGGAGCGTCCTGGGCTGTGCAAATGCCAGCAGGGGAAGGGAACACGATGTGGAAATGAAGAGGCAGCTGGAGAAGAGGGAAGAACGCGCCGGTTTTGCCAAGAGAGGGTGTGAGAAGCGGCACCAAGCCCTGCCCCCGAGTCCCAGGAGGTGCCGGCAATCCGGGATGCTGCCCCTTTAAAATGTGGGGGGAAAACCACCCAAATGAGGAGCCGGCTGAAAATTAGTAGAGCAGAAAACTCCAAATGATGCAGAGCTAATTCCTTAAGTGTCAGACTGGCTGGCAGACCCTCCGCTTCTCAGCCCTGCAGCACCCCGGGCTAACGGGGAGGGGTGAGAGGGGCCCCTCGCCGCCCCCAGGCCCGGCCCCTGGGGTCCCCCACAGTCCCCTGGGTCACTCTGTGCTCCCCTTCCCACCCTCAGCCTCGTGGCATCGCCCCCACCCCGGTGACAGGGCAGGGGAAGTTTTTTAATATATTTTTATTGGCCTGTAAATTTCTTTTCTCTCCCCACCGGCTCGGATCGATGTTTGCAGTTTACCCAAGTCCAAGGCACACAGATTAAATCCTCTGCCTCTATTACACGAGATGGGCTTTTATTCTCCCTCTGATCACTCGGAAATAAACAGTGGGAGAGGAGAGGGGGGCAGGCAGGAGGCGGGGAGGGGGCGAACCAATTTCAGACCTGTTTATTCCCTACCAGCCCCGCAACTCCCAGTCATTAAACAAGTCACTTATCCTGCACACTGCTCCAGCCCGGCCTTCCCTGTGCCCCTGCCCTGCTGCTGCTCTCCCCTTTCCCCTCTCCTCTCCCCCTGGCTCTCCCTCCCCCGTTATTTTAAAAAGAACAATAATAATTAGGCAGAGCAGCCTCTAACACAATTGTTTCAGCCTGAGCAGGCAATTAGGGCAGGCGGAGCGAGGCTAATGAACGGTGCATTGCTTCCCCAGCCGTGCCCCCACACACATCCCCACAGACAGACAGACAGACAGACAGACAGACAGACGTGTGGCTGCTCTGCTGAGCCATGCTCCTGACGGGGCAGGGGGCACGGTGCCAGTGCTGCCCTGGGCAGGGGGCACGGTGCCAGTGCTGCCCCAGGCTGGGCAGGGGGCACGGGGCCAGCTCAGCCAGCTCGGGGGCACAGGGTGGGCAGGGGGCACGGGGCCAGTGCTGCCCTGGGCTGGGCAGGGGGCACGGGGCCAGCTCAGCCAGCCTAGGGGGCACAGGGTGGGCACCGAGCTGTGCCTGAGCTGCCAGACTGTGACTTTGGCACGAGGACGCGAGTGTCAGCACTGCTCCTGGGCACTGCTCAGCCACCCTGGGGTGACCCAGCAGGAGAGGCAGAGGCAGGGCAGGGGCAGGGCAGGGGCAGGTGGTGCCAGTGCGGTGCCAGGGGTGCAGCAGTGCCAGGGGTGCAGCAGTGATGGGGTGCAGCAGTGACGGGGTGCAGCGGTCACAGGCACAGGGACGCTCCCGCAGTGGCTGTGCACGGACGCGGCGCCGCACCCGGGGCCAGGCAGCTGCGCTGAAATATTCATGCCAGGCTGGCTCAGGAGGCAGCGGGATTTTGTGGAAGCTCACTGCGCCTCCTGGATGGAGCTGTCTGCTCACCACGGCTGCCTGGGCATGGCAGGAGTGTGGTGGGGCAGGGAATGTCCCCACCTCTGCCAGGGGATGTGCCCAGAGTGTCCCAGGGTGTGGAGGCTGGTCCACGCTGCTGGTGTCCCACAGGGCCAGGGGCCAGCCCTTGGGGACAGTGCAGTGCCACAGTGCCATGGCAGGGATGTTCTGGGAGCAGCTGGTCCCAAGTTAGAACAGGCGTGAAGGGACAGCAGTGTCCCTGCACAGGGTGATGGACGGGGAGGTGACAGTGACAGGGAGGGGCTGGAGGCAGAATTCCCCCACAGGTGAGCCCAGAGGTGTTGCTGTGGTGGCTGCAGGGTGAGGGACAGTGGCTGGGACGTTCCAGGAGCTGCCTCCTACACCATGCCTCTGAGTCTGGGATGGGAGCCTGGGGCTGAGCCTCCTCCCTTCCAGGGAGCTGTGACTCCCCCAGCACAAACTGGAGCTTGTCCTGGCCCCCTCAGCTCCAGGGCCTGATCCAAGGGTGGGGCTGCAGCTGTGGTGTGCCCTGGGGAAGGGGACATTGAGCATTTAGGGCTCTGTCACATCCCCCATGTGCCCTGATGGCCCCAGCTGGCCCCGGGCTGCCCCCCACACAAATATCCCTGGTTTTCCTGAAGTGCTGGCATCTTTTGGCTCCACACACAAATATCCCTGGTTTTCCTGAAGTGCTGGCATCTTTTGGCCCCCTGACAGCTGGCATACACGGGCAGGGTGGCACTCAGTGGCACAATGACAGGAAACGTGCCCTCTTTGTGGGTCAGGAAGGCCTGGGGGCTGTCTGTGCTCAGCTCCTGCCCTTCCCACCACCCCCATCCCAAATCCCACTGTATTTGCTGTCCCTCAGGCCTCTCCCTCTTATTGCTCTCCAAATGTCTCTCTCCCAGTCTCCATGGTGTTAAATTATATTTCCCCAGCTGGATTACTTTGCATTTCTTCAGAATGAATTTCATTTGGCTATTTCCTTCCTAGACCTGACCCTTCTTTCCCAGTGCATTATCTTTTAGCTCTTTGTCCTCACCAGGATTTGCAGCACCTTCCCATTTCATATCCTCTGCAAATTTAATTAACAGGCTCTTTACCCTCCCTCTTTCAGATCAAATGAAGATGTTAAAGGAGAGCAGACCTGGCACAGATCTCACCACTAACCACTAACAACAATACAAGTACCTTGCACTTAAATTATGCACTTTCCATCAGAAGATTTCAAGGGCCTGTGCTGCAGAAGGATAATTATTAAAGCCGGGAACTCCTCTCCGCTGGGGAATTTAATATTTGAGGTCTGCCTCAGGGCATGTGTCTTGTTGACTGTTGTGTTACCACTGGCCTTGACAGGCCTGGGATCGATGGCCCTGCGGTGCTGTTGTCCCTGTCCCTGTCCCTGTCCCTGTCCCTGTCACGCCGCTGTGGCCCCACAGAGCTCCCTGCAGGAGGGACCCCCAGCTGGAGCCCCAAGCAGTGACCTGGCACTCTTCAGCACTGTCACCTGCTGTGGTGCCAGGAAATGACTCAGGGAAATGCTGACATTTGGCTGGGTTGGGAAATCCGGGGTGTTTCAGCCCTGGTGGGGTCATGGGATGGGGACAGAGGGGCCCTGGGCAGGGTGGGGCACACGGGCTGTGATTCACCTGCCCGGGGCAATGGGAGGAGGAACTCTGGGGCCAGCAGGGTCAGCTCCTGGTGGGAATCACTGCCCTGGGGATGAGCAGCATGAAAAACGCATGTATTTTATGATTGGCTTTCTGCAAATATTAAAATGAATATTATATGTGTTGTGTTAGAAAGTAACGCTGTATTAATTCTCTTAAGTACTGTGTTAAATATAGGTTTAGGTTATAAAAAATGTTAAAATAGAAACGATGCTATGTAGGATACTTTTTTTTAAAGAAACTACTTGCAGCGAGATAGCAGCCACAGGACACCTGAATCTTTCAGAGAAAAATAATTTATTGCCCTCTTACCAGAAGAAACGAACTTCTTCCCACCTCGAAGGCGCTGTTAGGACTCAGAGGAAGAAGCTGACACTGACCAGACAGAATCCTGTATTTGAATGGAATTTATGCACCATGTATGAAATGTATGAATATGCAACAGGCTGTTGCTTTTAAGGGTTAATCCTTTGTAAACGGGTGCCCTTTTTCAGGCTCGTGCTGCCCAGAAAAAGGTACCCGGACGTCCGTAACTCTTGGTATTTGTCTCATATTGTCCTAATTCAATTTGTCCAAATTGTTATTACTCTAATTGTATTACTATTTTTAATAAACATTTTATTACTATTAAACTTTTAAAATTTTAAAAACAAGTGATTGGCGTTTTTCACAGCATCGCCCCTGGGGCAGGGCTGAGCTCTGAGGGTGGGGCAATCCCACCTTGCTTTCCCTTCAGCACAGACTGGAAACTTCCCCTGCTCTCTGCATGGGGATCACAAGCTGGAGCTTCCCACGGGAACAGAGCATGGCAAAACCCCCCAAAACCTCTCTAAAATCCTGCTTTTGCTTCATTTTAATGGTGGCACAAACTGTGGAATAACTGCAGCATAAAAGGGATTTGCAAGACAGAGTTCTTCACACAGCAATGGCCTCTGTTTTTTGCTGTTTTCCAACATTTAACAGCTGAATGTTCTCCTGTGTCAGTGTTACCTGCATGATGAATAATGCACGCTGCTCCTGCTCTGTGTGACTGTGTTCCCAAATCCCAGCTGCACTCTGTGCCTGCACACAAACCTCCAACCAAATCTGCTGCTGGCCCCTCCTCCAGGGCCACCACCCTGGCCACAGCATCCTGCTGGGAGTGTGCCCCAAAAAGGGCATTTTCTGTGCTCACTGCTCCAACTTCCTCAACAAAAATTGCCCTCAGATCATAGGAACACAGTGCACGAGCTGCCAAAGGGAAAATCTCATGGATACAGGGGTGCAAAGAGGATCCAGCATCCATGTAGAGTCCTGCCCTAAGGCTGGACAGCAGGGCTGGAAAAACCTGGCTCTTGGAAGGTGCTTATTTGTGCTTTCCTGGTAATGCTCCCAAAGTCCCCTGTGCTCCAGGCTCCTGCCTTGCAGGAGGAATTCTGTTATTCCCTGGCTGTGCAGTCCCTGAGCCTGGCATTAGTCCCTGTGGCATTTTTCTCTCCCGATAAGTCAGCTCATATCCTTGATTTTCACAGCAATATTTCAGAGAGGCTGAGCAGGAGTTCATCTGCTGTTCATAACAGAAGGAAAATAACCCCCAGTGCCATTTCAGGGGAATATTGATATGGCTCTGAACAGGGGGAAGGGACTGTGAAATCCCAGCTGGAAATCGGGGCTGCCCTCCCAGCACTGAGCTCTCAAACACCCCCTCCAAAGAGCAGTGGGATTAAGAACCCAAATTCCTCACAGGATAAACCAGGAAAGAAATGAACAGACAATGCTGGGAGCTGGATTTTTGGTGGGCCAGATTTTCCAGAGAAGCTGTGGCTGCCCCTGGATCCCTGGCAGTGCCCAAGGCCAGGCTGGACATTGGGGCTGGAGCAGCCTGGGACAGTGGGAGGTGTCCCTGCCATGGCAGGGGTGGGATGGGGTGGGATTTAAGAATTCCAAACCAGTCTGGGACTCCCTGATTCTATTCCATGACCTACCCCTGGTAGTTCCTGCAGCACTGGGCTCTAACCCTAACTGATAATTAGTGAGTTAACCCTTAATCAGCCACTCATATTGCCGTTTCTCTTTTCCAGGTGGGTTTCCTTGCTCTGCCTCAAGGAGTTGGGACCCATTGCTATGTTCCCTGCCTTTTGCTTAAGCTAGATTTTCAGCACCCCCCAAATTTTTGCTCAGGCAGTGAATCAGCTGAGATATGGCAGCCAGTCCCTCTAATCTTCCCCCCAATTTTCCCACCTTTTCCAGCACAATTCATTTTCTCCACGCCTGCAATCTCCACCCTCATCCATGGCCAGGGCCGCTCTGGCTCTCGTGCTGTGCTGGAGATGGGAGATAGAGCACATCAAAGTCAGGATTTTCCTCTTTTCTTGCTGTTCTCTGCACAATTTATTATCAGGGAGTTGTGCCAATCTTGTGCTTCCAGGGCTGGGAAGGCGCTGCTGCTGCTGCTGCTTTGGATTAATTCAATCCAGGTAAAGTTGTCTGGGCTGTGAATTGTCCCTTTCCTGGTGCCAAGTCTGCTTGGCCAGGTTATCACTCCTCAGGAGCAGCAGCAGCCAGCTCCTCCTGTGGCTGGAAAATGCTCAAAAAATAAAAATATAAAACTATTCACTGCAGGTTTGCCTTGGAGAGGAGGGAAATTGGAAATTAAGGAGCAGCAGGAATGAGGTGGGGAGCCCCCAAAAGCAGCTCCTTGCTGGGTGAAGAGTGGCCAAGCTCAGCTCTGTGGGAATCTCTCAGATTCTCCGTGCCCTGAATTCCAGTTTGTCCTGGTAAATTATTAATCCAGCAATAAAAGCATTTCCCCTTTCCAGGCCTCAAAGCTCTGCTCGGGGTCTCCTGTGGCTTTTATCTCCTGCTCCATCCCAGAGGAGGAAATGAGGTGATGGGATGGTCCCAGGGGAGACAAAGGGATGCATTTGTGTCCCTGAGCTGGTGTTTTCTGTGTCCTGCATCCCAGGAAAAGCTGCCCAGGCACAGCTGGGTGCTGGGGTGTCCCAGCAGTGAGGCCACAACCATGTCACTGCCAGAGGGCAGCTGGAATTTGGGAGCAGCTGGCACCCAGAGGGGCAAAGTGCCCCGTGGGAATGTCACCTGGGGGGGCTGGGCTCACTCCCACACCTCCCATTGAGGCCAAGAGATTCCCTGGATCTAAGAAACCAAGGCTTCCTTGGCCAGGTGCAGTGAAAGCCCCCTGGGTCCTTTCCCTGGATCGTGTCCCCTGGAGAGGCTCTGCTGGGGAAATGGGGAACGCTGGGGGTGAGTGGGAACAGCAGGAGTGGAATGGGAAACACCAGTGGGACCATGGAATGGCAGAGCAAGGAGATGGACAGGGCTTGGAGCAGCCTGGCACAGTGGGAGGACAGTCCCTGCCCATGGCAGGGGTGGCACTGGATGGGCTTTAATTCCTTCCAACCCAACCATTCCATTCTCCTGTAATTCCATGATCTCTGCTTGCCATTTGAAACTGGAGCAAGGATTTCCCTGACTCCCCTCCCCAGGGACAGGGTCTGCAGTGCACTTTGGCATCGCTGTATCCCACAGCTCTGCCTTTCCTCCTTCCCTCCCCAGGGTGTTCCCTGCTCTGCCCCTCCCTGCCCTCTGGCAGTGACTTTCCCACCCCTTGGCAGCTCTGTGTCACCGACACCGACACCGGCGCTTGTGTCACCCTCGTGTCACCCCGATCACGGCCCGGCTGCGCTGCCTCGGCCCAGGAGGAGGCAGCCAGGCAGAAAGCAGAGCAGATGTCAGCCCTCCTCGTGTTTACAGGGGAGAACATCACCTGGCATCACCAGAGACACGGGCAGCGCTCAGTGATCTCCTCCCGGGGAGCCCAAGGACGGCCCCGCACGCACCTGGGGCATCCTCGGGCCTGGAGCCAGGAGAGCTTCAGCATTCCCTCATCCTGGCTCTCAGGAGGGAAAAGACAATTCTCCAGAGCATAAAAGCTCCTGAGAGCAGAGCCTGGCCTGACTGCGTGGCCCCGAGGAGATGGAATTGCTGCAGGCTCTCCAGGCAGAGTTTGTCCCCTTGGCTGTGTCACCAGACAGAGCCTGGGACAACTTCTCAGCACCAGCTCGCTCTTGGATGTCTCTGTCCCTCTGAACTGCTTCTCCTGCAGGGATTGGCTCTGTATTCCCACAGATCTCCTGGAGCCCCTTTAGGCCCTGGAGGGGCTCTGAGCTCTCCCTGGAGCCTTCTCCTCTCCAGGTGAGCACCCCCAGCTCTCCCAGGCTGGCTCCAGAGGGGCTCCAGCCCTGGAGCAACTCCGTGGCCTCTCTGGACTCATCCAGCAGCTCCATGTCCTTCCTGTGCTGGCATCCCCAGAGCTGGAGGTGGGGTCTCACAAGGACAGAATAGAGGAAGACAATCCCCTCCCTTAAATCATCATGATCATCATGATCAGCTGCTCATCCAGGAGCTGTTGGTTCTGTTCCACATTCCAGTGGGAATCCGTGGCTCTCAGGGATTGCAGGAGGTGTGAGGGGCTGGGAAGGGTGGGAAGGCTGAGCTGGTGCACACCTGTAATGAGGATGATTGAAGGCTGAGTGCAGGATGATACAGAACAATATCAGTAAGTGGTTTTAGTGTCAGCAATCTTCAAACTCGCTGTCAAAGGGAACATTTAAACGATTTTCCTGCTACTCCAACGCATCCAGGTTATATTTATATCCAGAGAAAACTGGTGCTATAAATGTCAGCTTTGGAGAAGGGCTGGCTGCATCCATCAGAGCAGGAATTAGGAAGGAGGGAGGAATGATGTATCATTGCCAGCTGATGGACTTGTCTGCAAGGAAAATCCCTGAGGCCTGATCCATGGCAGCCCGGGAATGTCCCAGCCCAGTCCTGGTGTTTGGGACATCCTCTGTTTGTGGGGGCATGTCTTGGTTTGAACAGCCAGGTGTCTGCTAAGGAAGGCAGGAGCCTCCCCTGAAATGGAAAATTCAAACCCCTCCCTCTGAATTGTTATAATTTTGAAATTAAGGGGCTCTCTGGCAAAGATATGGGAATAAAAATAACAGTTCTTTACTGGGGAAGAAAATAAAAAATTAAAAATGCAGTAATACAAAACACCATTGCCAGAGTGAGACCATGCCCTGCCCCCTGTGTGCCAGGGGGTGGCACAGCCCCATCCCATGGGGGCTCAGCCCTCCTGCAGTGCCAGCTGTGGTTCTGCTGGAGCAGGGATCCTGCACAAGGGGGGAGTTTTCCTCTGCAGCTCCAGGGCTGCTGCAGATGGGCCTGGGCTCCCTCTGGGAATGCAGGGCAGCAGAAAGCTGCTCCTCTGGGAATGCAGTGGGCAAAGGCTGCTGTGCTGGGCCAGGCTCAGATTGGATCCAGGTAGGAATGCTTGGCTCCTCCCCTGGGCGCAGCATCTCCCCATGGGATGCTGGAATTGGATCAGCCCTGCAGGGACACTCAGTGGCCATGGACAGCAGAGATCTCCTGGAGGGAGGATTGGCTGTGGCAGAGATAAAGAAAAAACTGCCCAAGGAGCAGCTTTCTGCTGCCCTGCATTCCCAGAGGGAGCCCAGGCCCATCTCCAGCAGCCCTGGAGCTGCAGAGGAAAACTCCCCCCTTGTGCAGGATCCCTGCTCCAGCAGAACCACAGCTGGCACTGCAGGAGGGCTGAGCCCCCATGGGATGGGGCTGTGCCACCCCCTGGCACACAGGGGGCAGGGACTGCTCTCACTCTGGCAGTGGGTTGGTTTTTGTTTGCACTATTGCATTTGTATTTTTAATTTCTATAGTAAAGAACTGTTATTGTTATTCCCATATCTTTGCCTGAGAGCCCCTTAATTTCAAAATTATAATAATCTGTAGGGAGGGGATTTGCATTTTCCATTTCAAGGGAGTCTCCTGCCTTCCTCAGCAGACACCTGGCTGTTCAAACCAAGACATGTCCCCACATCTGATGTCACCATCCCATATCTGATGTCACCACCCCACCCTGGGCCAGGGCTGCTGCAGAGCCCTGAGCCAGCACAGACCCTCCCGGGCACCTCAGATGCTCCAAGCATGCCATGGAATTTGCTTTTCCCTGGCAAACTTCCAGCCATATCCTGTCCTGCCCGTTGTTTTCCAGGTGAGATGAGGTTGGAATAAATGGCCTGTGGGTTGCTGCTGCAGATGTGACAGAAATATGATCATGTTTTCAAACATAACACAGGGCAAGTTGGCCCTGGCAGGTGAAGCAGCAGCACAGGGCTCCTGCTAAATGCAAGGACTCGCTGAAATCCCATTAATTGCTGGGCAGAAAATACAAACAAACGAGGGGAAACCATTGACATTCCCGAGAACCTTTGGGTATCAGCAGGAAATCATTCCCAGCTCGGTTCATGGGTTCTGCTGACAAGTCCAGGAGCAGGGAAAGGTCAGCACTGCAGGGCTGGGAGGGCACTGGGGCTTCCAGTGGCAGCAGACACGGCAGCCTGTGTGTGCCTGAACCCTCCCCCAGCTCTGCCTCCCCATCCCTCCCTCCGTGCATGCACTCCTGCCTCCTGCTCCGAGCCATCTGCCCCTACAAAACGCTCTGGGAACGGAGCCCAGGCCATCCCTGGAGCTGTGGGAAGGGAAAAGGGAGGGCTTGAACCTCCCCTTCAGTGAGCAGTGGATTTCTGCCAGGGGAATCACCTGTGCCCACATCCTGGCAGTGCCAGCCGGGTCCTGCCTCCATCCTGGCCGTGCTGGAGTGGAACAGCCCCACTGCCATCCCAGCCAGACTGCCCCAGCACCTCCCCTGCTCCTTCACCCCACAAAGCGAGCACAGGGAAACCAGGGATTGGCATCCCAGAATGCCTGAATGGTTTGAGGTGGGAAAAGCCCATCCAGTGCCATCCCCCGCCGTGGCAGGGACACTTTCCACTAGCCCAGGGTGCTCCAAGCCCCATCCAGCCCAGCCTTGGGCACTGCCAGGGTGATCAGCTTGAAAAAAAAGGAGGTGAAAGAGTAACTTGCTGAGTCTGGGGAATAAAACTTTGATTATTGGTTCAGGAATTAAAAGCGAATCCAGAGCTAGATATTGGTAAATTCTGAATAGATGGAGAGGTCTAGGGGCAATTAACCCTCACACTCCAGGGCTGGGGCAAGTTCTACTTCCTGGCACCTTGAGTCCTTATTTTCCCTCAGGGAAAACCACATCTTAATTCAAAGATTTGTTGGAGGGAAGGGGCAGCACCCCACAGGAGGTTCTGTCAGGCCTTCAACGCTCCACTGGATAAAGGCAGCAACAGCTGCCCTTGGGCCATGGATGGATCATCTCTGCATTGATCTGAGCTAAAATAATTTAAAAACCATTTTTAATGCCTGTTCCCCACACTTGGGCTGGCACTGCCAGCTGACAGGTGGAGCAGGAGGGAAAAGGGATCTGAGGGGATCTGGGCAGGCGGAGCTCCTCTGTGGGATTTGGGGATGGGGCACATCCTCACACTCCTGCTTCCCCTTCAGGAGGTTTTTGGGATGGAGCACAGGGATGGGACAGATGGATGGAACAGATGGATGGGGCACAGGGATGGGCACAGGGATGGGGCAGAGGGATGGGGCAGAGGGATGGGGCAGAGGGATGGGGCAGAGGGATGGGGCACAGGGATGGGGCACAGGGATGGGACAGCGATGGGCACAGGGATGGAGGGCAGGGATGGGGCACAGGGGTGGAGGGCAGGGATGCGGCACAGGCATGGGACAGGGATAAGCACAGGGATGGAGCACAGGGGTGGAGGACATGGATGGAACACAGGGATGGGCACAGGGATGGGGCACAGGGATGGGGCACAGGGATGGGACAGCGATGGGCACAGGGATGGAGCACAGGGATGAGGCACAGGGGTGGAGGACATGGATGGAGCACAGGGATGGGCACAGGGATGGGCACAGGGATGGGCACAGCGATGCAGCACAGGGATGGGGCACAGGGATGGGACAGCGATGGGCACAGGGATGGAGGGCAGGGATGGGCACAGGGGTGGAGGACATGGATGGAGCACAGAGATGGGACAGGGATAAGCACAGGGATGGAGCACAGGCTGGGTGCCCAGGATCTCTCTCCAACAGGAAATAGGAATAAAGGCCAGGCAAACAGACACGATGTTCCTCTCTAAGCAGCTCCCTCCTCCTCCAAACCTCAGCTCAGGCACCTCCCGGGCCAGGTGTCATTAGTGAATTGTTAATCACCCTCTTGGGCTCCTCTCCAGCCCATGTGCCCTTGACCCTGGGGTTTTTACCCCACTGTGTTCCCTGCACCCCTTCCCTGGCACAGCAGCGAGCTCAGCAGAGCCCGGCTGGGCTCTCCGACAGCACCACGGAATCCGAGACGGCACCGAGAGGGGCAGAGGATTCCTGGAGCCTGGGAAGATTTCCATGGCATCAGATAGTGCTGAGGGTGGAGAGGGAGCCTTGAAACCAGACCCTGGGCACTCTCGCCTGGATTCGGAGGCTGCCGGGGTCAGGTTTCAGCAGCACAAAGCAGAGGGATTGTCGCTGTCCCTTCAGGACACGCAGCTCCTCTGGAGGGGGAGGCACCCCCTGCCCTTGCCCGGCTCTTCGGGCACTGCCCGGCCACGGGGGGGTTCGCAGCAGTGTTCCCCACACCTCCACCCTGCCCTGCTCCTCCTGTGCTTGGGTTTGGGTGTTCCCAGCCATCCCAAGCACCCCAATCCCAGTGCTGTGGGAAGGACGGGCTCCCCAGGCTCCCTGGGGCTCACCCTCCTCTCTCTGCTCAGGGTGGGAGGGGAAGCTCAGCCCAGCTCCCAGGTGGCTGCTGCAGACAGCCAGGATCCCATTGTGGCATTCACGCTCCCTGAACATGATTCCTTCCCAGGGTTTTTCTCCTGGGAAGCTGAAAGGCGGTGAGAGAGGCCTCAGAGAAAAGGAAAACAATTCTGATCTCATTTGCTTCTCCTGTGTTGTGGTCATGTGGAATGTGTTGGGAGATTGTTTACCCACAGGTGATTGTTCCATTGGATTCTGCTGTGAGTTGTTTTCACTCTTTGGCCAATCAGGGCCAAGCTGTGTCAGGGCTCTGGAAAGAATCATGAGTTTTCATTATAATCTTTTTAGCCTTCTGTCTGTATCCTATCTGTATTCTTTAGTATAGTATAGTATTCTTCAAAATAATATAATATAATATAATATAATATAATATAATATAATATAATATAATATAATATAATATAATATAATATAATATAATATAATATAATATAATATATTAGCCTTCTGAGAACATGGAGTCAGATGCATCATCTCTCCCCTCCCTGTTGGGGTTGCCTGCATTTACAATACCCATGGGATTTTCTTCTTTCCCTGCTGGAACTTTGTCTCATTCTTGGATCTTTTCCCTTCCCAGTGCCTCAGACAGTCTGGGCACCTCCAGGCAGGCCAGGGCTGCCAGCCCTCGGCTCAGAAATGCTGACGGGATTAGTGCTTTCCCTGACCTGAGCCGCTCACCGAGCCTTATTTTTGTTAGGGAGAGAAGGGATTAGGCAGTGCTATTTCTTGGTTGTAATCCTATTTCCAAAGATACTCAGAATCCCGTGGCCCTGAGCTGGCAGGACCTGCCTCAAGCTCCTTTCCCAGCTGATATCCCAGGCAGCTCCACCCTTCCCAGGGCTTTTGGCACCCACAGGTACAGTGCACACGTGGGAACACCTTCCCTTCTCCAGGAACTGCACTGGGAGAAGTTTTCCCACACCACAGCTCAGCTCTGCAGCTGTATTTTTATTTCAGGCTCTGGTTCTGACCCAGTCTGAGTAAGGAATGCTGGCCTTGCCTGCACTGAGGCATCTCCCACCTTCCCAAAACCTCCTTTCCGGGAGGATTCAGGGATTTTTGTCTCCTTGCAAGTCCTGCAGTGTTTTGTCCCAATCCTTCCCTTCCAGCAGTTGAAACATCAGAGGAGCAAAACTGGAGCAGATCCCTGAGCCCTCTCTGCCCCCCCTCCATCCCTCCCCAGTTTCCCCAAGCTTTTATCCCAAATTTCCCTCCAGCACAGCCCCCCATGGCATGCTGCTTTCTGGAAGGGCTCACATTTCCTGTCATTTGCTCTTTCCAAAGGGCTGGAAAAATTGGGAAATGAGGATGTCATGTCAGCCACAGGGGAAGCCACAGCATTGCTGGGATTGCAGAGCATCCCACGGGGAGCAGCAGCGCTCCCAGGATTGTCCCACAAAACCTTTCCTGGCCTTTCCATGGCTCTCCTTGCTCAGGGCTGGGACCCACATCCCCCAGGAGGGGTGAGGAGCTCCAGACACCTCATTCCACAGAATTCCCTTGTTCTTTCTTTAGGCAGGAGGGGGTTCCTGCCATGGTTAATCCATGGGAAAGAGTGTTTATCCATGGGATTTCCAGCATTTTCCAGAGCTCTCCCCTTCAGTGCAGCTGACTCAGTAATGTTTTGGTGCCCATTTAGGAGAGGACACTCTGAGATGTTTTCAGAAGGATGAGTTAAAGCCTTCCCACATCCAAAAGTCCTGGTGGTCCTCTGAACATGCCAGGAATCCCTGGGTGCGGGGCAAGGGCCATGCTGAGGCTGAGAAGCCCTCAGGAGATGTGGGGCCATGGGATTGAAGCCCCTGCACTGGGATTTGCTGTGGGGAATGAGAGCGTGGCAGGACTGGCCCAGAGCTGCCCAGAGCCAGGGAGTTTTCCCCCTTGCCAGTTGCTCTGGGAAATCTCATTTTCCATCTGCCTGGCAACTGGGAGTGTCTCAGCGCAGGGCAGGGAGTGCTGAGCCTTTGCAAAGCATGGAGGCCATTCCTGAATGCCATAAATCTCCCTCTGGGCTCTGAGGCAGGTGTGAAATACAGGATGCTCCTCGTGTGTCCCGGAGCTGGGCAGGATTTACTCCACGCCAGGCTCTGGATGCACATTTCTTATCTCAGCCCCGAGATTTATGGAGTCCCTGAGATTTATTCTGCCTGTAAAACGCTGTTAAATGCAGGGCTGAGTTGTGCAATGGCCATTGTTTGGGAATGCTTTGTGTCTGCTGGCAGAAAAACGGGCACAGCCCTCCCCGAGTGGCTGCCAGGTGGGAAGAGGCTCAGGAGGGATGTGAGGAGCCAGCCAGGGGCTGGAGAGGGGCTGGGATGCACCAGCATCTCATCCTGGTCTGCTGAGGAGGGCCAGGGGGTGTCCAGGAAAGGGGGAAAGCACGGAGGGGGTGAGGGGATGGTGAAAATCCCAGTCCTGTGCTGCTGAGGCTGCACCACCACCCTGCTGCTGCTGCACAGGGACACTTGGACAAGGGGATGCCAAGGGATGGGCCAAAAAATTGGGAATTCCGGGGAAAAGGGATGGAGGGAGTAAAGGGGTGGTGAAAATCCCAGTGCTGTGCTGCTGGGGATATAACTCCATCCCTCCTTGCTCCTGCAGGAAGGGACATGTGGGCAAGGGGGTACTGAGGCAGAGAGGCCAAAAAATGGGGAATTCTTAGGAAAAGGGATAGAGGGAGTGAGGGGATGGTGAAAATCCCAGTCCTGTGCTGCTGGGGATGCACCACCACCCTGCTGCTGCTGCAGAGGGACACTTGGACAAGGGGATGCCAAGGGATAGGCCAGAAAATGGGGAATTCTGGGGAAAAGGGATGGAAGGAGTGAAGGGCTCAGTCCTGTGGCCGCTGGAGCTGCACCATCGCCCTGCTCCTGCTGCCCAGGGACACCTGGGGAAAGGGATAAGAGCCAAGAAACGGGAATTCTGCGGAAAAGGGATGGCAGGAGTGAGAGGCCAGCCACGAACCCAGCCTGGTGCTGCACCAGCTCAATTCTGCCCCACAGCAGCCGCTCAGGGGAGGATTCCCATGCAGGCCAGGGCAGATGGGCAGTGGGAAGAGCTCCCGGAGTCCCGGGGCTGTCACCCCGCTCCCCGATGGAGGACAGGGATCGGTGTCCCGGGGCTGTCACCCTGAGCCCCGGGGCCGTCACCCTGAGCCCTGGGACTGTCCCCCCACTCCCTGAGCCCTGGGGCTGTCACCCTGAGCCCCGGGGTTGTCCCCCTGCTCCCCTGGACTGTCCCCCGCTCCCGGGCCGGGCTCGGCTCGGGCTGGGGGAGGCGGCGGCGGCGCTGCCGGCGGAAAAGGCTCTTTTGATGGAAAGGAAAATGTTCGCTTTTGAAAAAGCCGGAGCCGGGGAAGGAGCCTGGGGGTTCCCATGGAAACGCTGAGCGGTGCCGCAGCTCAGCCGCAGCTCCGGGGGCTCGGGCACAGCCGGGGCACATCCCGGGACACCGGCCGCGGAACGGGAGCGGCTGCCGGGAAGGGCTCGGTCCGTGGGCTGGGGACGGAACCCGGGCGTGCTGAGCGGAGCAGGGCCCGGCAGCCCGGTGTGAACAAATCCTGCCGGGGAGGACTGACAGCGGCGGGAGCTGCCGCCCACTGGCTCCCGCTCCTATCTCCGGGAGGGTCGATAGAACAAATGAGAGCGGGCAGAGCAATGCGAGAGAGAGCCCTGCAAACCCCAATTACCCCGCAGCTAATTAATGTGTTTTTAAACAAACATTATGGCAGCGCTTCAAACGGCGCCGAGGCGGCCGCAGAAGTTCCACGAGGGCGGCGGAGCAATTCCTTAGCCCGGGGCGGTGGGGTGGGAAGGATCCCAAAACAAGAGCGGGGAGGGAACACAATTGCTCGATCCGAGCACAGCTGGGGGAAAGCGGGAGCTCTTTGCAGCGCACAGCACGGGGATGGTGCTCCCCCAGCATCCCGCAGGGCTGCAGATCAATAGTCCTGGAGAAAAACAGGGAACGGCGAAGAAAAGGAGGAAAATGCAGCGCAGCAGCTCACTCAGCCCTTCTAGGAAGGAGCAGACAAAGGGATGCGAGGCCCAACCTTCCTGCGAGGACTGTGACCCGGAAAGCTGACCCCGGGACAAAGCGGGATCCTTGGGAAAACAATGGCACCGGAGCACAGCGCTGATGCTCCCTGACAATGCGGGAGAGTTATCCCGGGCCCGGCCGAGGAAAACACAGGAAGGCCGGGACCCCTGGAGACACCTCCCGGACACCATCCTGCCTGGACACACCCCGAGCAGCAGCTGGAAACCCCCTCAGCCACAGCTCCGGGGAAATTCCAGCGACAGGAGCACCATCATTGAAGCCCAGCTGGATCCTGCTGAGGGGAGGCAGCCCCACAGCTCCAGAGGATCCATTACACACCAGGGAGGGGTTTGGCCACCCCGGAGATTGGGGAAAAGTGCTGCCTGAACAAACTGGAGATCATCTGACAGCACTGAACCCGTGCATGGACCCATCAGGCTCGGGATAAAACCAGAGAGGCTGAAACCAGGCCCGGGGTGAGCACAGTGCAGGCCCCAGAGCTGGGCATTGTACAGGAAACATCCCCTGGGCATCCTGGAAAACTTCTGAGCTCACAGCAGCCTGAAGGAGCTCCAGGAGAGCTGGAGAGGGACTGGGGACAAGGGATGGAGGGACAGGACACAGGGAATGGCTCCCATTGCCAGAGGGCAGGGCTGGATGGGATTTTGGGAATGAGGAATTGTTCCCTGTGAGGGTGGGCAGGCCCTGGCACAGGGTGCCCAGAGCAGCTGTGGCTACCCCTGGATCCCTGGCAGTGCCCAAAGCCAGGTTGGACACTGGGGCTGGGAGCAGCCTGGGACAGTGGGAGGTGTCCCTGCCATGGCAGGGGTGGCTCTGGATGGGCTTTGAGGCCCTTCCACCCCAAACCATTCTGAGATCCTGTGATTTCCCCCAGACTTTCCTGGCTCCTGCCATGTGATTCACAGACAATTCCCACGAGGGTTGTTGTGTTTTTTACTCAGTCCAACTCGGCAAATTTTTCTCCCAAGAATTTGTTGAGGCTTTTAGCACTGACACACTTTTCCAGACTGAGGGTGGAGTCTGCGGTTGGGGAAGGAGGATTCTGGAATTGCCCCCTGTTGGTGGCCCAGGCCCTCAGCCAAAGTGTTCAGATGGCAGCTGAGCCCCTGCTGGGAGTCCTCTGTCCCTCCTTAACCCATCAAGGCCTTGTTTAGCCCTGGAAAAGCAGCTGGAGGATCTCCAGGAGGGATTTCACTGCCCAGCGATGGGAGACTGGGTTGGATGGACCCCAATCCTGCAGCCTGGATGTGACAGGACACGGGTAATGCTGGATCCAGTCCAGTCCTGCAGCCTGGGTGAGATGGGACACAGGGAATGCTGGATCCAGCCCCAGTCCTGCAGCCTGGGTGAGATGGGACACGGGGAATGCTGGATCCAGCCCCAATCCTGCAGCCTAAGCCTGAGATCCCCTGGGGTCAGTCCCTGCTCAAACAGGGTCAGTGTTGGAGGCACCTCTGGCTCTTGGCTCTCCTTCCCTCCTGATGGTCCTTGTCTGGTGCAGGGGAGTGCCCAAGCCCCAGAAATCCCATTTTTGGGTCATGCCTCCAATTCCTGGTGCAGGGGAGCACCCAAGCCCCAGAAATTCGATTTTTGGCTCGCGCCTCACTCCAAGCTCCCTGCCAGGAGCCCAAGGACAAACTCCCAGCTCCAGGCAGTGCCAGCACAGGCACCCACCCCCATCCAGTTTCGCTGCAGCTTCTCCTTGCTCCCAAATCCGCCGGTCCCATCCAGCCCTGGGGTCCCCATCCCTCCCCTCCTGTCTCCAGCCCGGATCCGCAGGGATGGAGCCGCAGAGGAGGCGGCCCCAGGCAGGCAGAGGAGGTGTCACACACCTGGGGCACGGGCAGGGGAGGTGTCACACACCTGGGGCACAGGCAGGGGAGGTGTCACACACCTGGGGCACGGGCAGGGGAGGTGTCACACACCTGGGGCACGGGCAGGGGAGCTGTCACACACCTGGGGCACGGGCAGGGGAGGTGTCACACACCTGGGGCACACCAGGCTCCTTGTGCCCGGGACAGAGGAGCTGTCAGCGCTCAATTGCAGCCCATCAGCAGGGTTTGAACCCAGTGCTCCCTGATTGGGATAACTGATGGGAGCAGCCCCGAGGGAGGCAGCAGGAAGCCCTGGGAAGGAGCTTTGTGCTCTGCTGCTGTGGGGGAGTGCACTCCCAGCTGTTCCTCGCTGGATTTCTCAGTGCTTTGTTATCTCCTTCCCTCCTGCTCCTGAGCCATGGCCCAGGCGGAGCAGGAAGCAGCTGGGGCCTGAATTACCTGGGACAATTCTGTGCCCTGATACAGCTCTGGAAGGAGCAGGAAGGAAGCAGCACAATGGCCCGGGGCAGGATGAAGGGTCTGTGCAGGAAGGCACCCTCCCTCCTTCCCATCCCTGCCGTGTCTGGGGAGCCCTCCAGGCATCCCTTCCCTGGGATGCTGGGGAGGAGGGGATGGGAACCGCCTGCTCCTCTTTCCCTGTGCTCCAGGTGCTGCAGGATTCCAGCCCTGGAGGCACAGGTGAGCAGCCCGGCATCGGGGCTCCCCTGGGAGATGCTGTTCCACGAGCTGACCCTGCAGGAAGCTCCTTGGTGGGAGAGATGCTGCTCACTCCCAAAAATTTAAAAGGTTTATTAAACCTTATCAAAAATACAACAGAAAACTGAATAGAGAAAATATTACAGCACCAGGAGCAGAGGATTTCCCCACCATGTGCTCACCCACACAATGGAGGTTTCACCTTTTAACCCTTTAGCCCCCACAAAGTTCTGTCCATCGACTCCTCCTTCCCTGCCCAGGGGTGGAGATCCCTTCCTGACACCTTGAGTGGGGGTCAGGTGCTGCCACAGTAACGAGTGACCCTCCCAAATGTCCCAAACCCAGGGCACCCCTGAGAACAACACAAGGGGGTAAAACACAACTATAAATCTATAAAACTTCTCCTGACATAGATACAGGATATTTGCCTTTTAACTGTGACAGTCAGCCATGGCATTGCTCATCTGTCACTGGGAGAGGCTCAGGTATGGTATTTGCTGGGTCCCCCTTTAGTGACAAGGAGTCACCCCTTTAGGACAAAGGAGGAGTTGGGAATCTGACTTTATGTTTTTATTATTTTATGATATTATGCTATATTAAAGAATACTTTACTAAAACTATAGTAAAAAATAGAGAAAAGATGCAAACAGAAAGCTTAACAAGATACTAATTAAAAACTTGTGACTGCTTCCAGAGTCCCAGCACAGCTGGACAGTGATTGGTCATTAAGTAAAAACAATTCACATGAAACCAATCAACCAACCACCTGTTGGATAAACAATCTCCAACCACATTCCAGAGCAGCAAAACACAGGACAAGCAATCAGATAATTATTGTTTTTCTCTTTCTCTGAGGCTTCTCAGCTTCCTAGGAATAAAACTCCTGACAAAGAAATTTTTCCAGAAAATATGACAGTGACACTCAGGAGCGAGTGGTGGTGGTGCCCTGTGTGTGGTGTGGCAGTGCCATACAGGTGGCACTGTCCCCTCTGTGCCACTCTGCCGTGAAGGGTGGGGGAAGCACAAAGCAGGAGAAGCACCAGGGGAGCTTTGGATTGGATAATAGGGACAATTTCTTCTCCAAAAGGTTTGTCCAGCATTGGAACAGGCTGCCCAGGGATTTAAAAGGAGTGTGGATGTGGCACTCGGGGACGTGGTCAGTGGTGGCCTAGGCAGTGCTGGGGAATGGTTGGACTTGTTGATCTCTGAGGTTTTTTCCAACCTAACCAGTTCCATGTCCCCCTGTGCCTCCAGGCTGGATTCCCCCTCCTGCAGCCCTGCCAATGTCCCTTCCCCATGCTCCATCCCATCCTCCCTCTTTTGTTCCTCCTCTCCCTGCTGTTCTCATCCACGCAGATCCACAGGGCTCCCTCTGTGCCACCCTCAGGGGCCTCTGCTCTGCTCTGCTCAGGTCATTACTCCTCAAATTTCCTCTTAAACACTGGCAAACCTCCCGAGGAGACACAGCTCTCCGGGTAGGGAGCCTGCTCAGCTCTGCCCAGGCTCCCTCCTTCCCCCGCCTCCCTCAGCTCCGCAGCTGCTGCCGAGCTGGGAATTCCGGTGTTCGAGCTCGGAATTCAGGTGTTCGAGCTGGGAATTCAGGTGTTCGAGCTGGGAATTCAGGTGTTCGAGGTGGGAATTCAGGTGTTCGAGGTGGGAATTCAGGTGTTTGAGGTGGGAATTCAGGTGTTCGAGCTGGGAATTCAGGTGTTCGAGGTGGGAATTCAGGTGTTCGAGGTTGGAATTCAGGTGTTCGAGGTGGGAATTCAGGTGTTCGAGGTTGGAATTCAGGTGTTCGAGGTTGGAATTCAGGTGTTCGAGGTGGGAATTCAGGTGTTCGAGCTGGGAATTCAGGTGTTCGCCTGGATGGCTCCGATCAGGAGCATCAAACGGGAACGCAGCACAAAAGGCACCTGGGGGGAAATAAAAGCTCCTGATGCATTGCTGAGAGGGCTGAGGGGGAGCAGCACAAGGAGCAGCAGGGTTCCAGCAGGGTTCTAGAGGGATTCCAGCGGGATTCTCCCGCTCCCCTTTGGCACAAGCAGAGGCTGGGAATCACAGGATCCGGGGGTGGTCTGTGCAGCTCCGTGTGAGCAGTGCCTGCCCCGGCCTGCCCCTGTCTCGGGACACGGGTGCAGCCCCGGCGGAGCAGAGCTGCTGCCGCCGGTGGGAATGTCCGGTTGCTTCCTGAGGCTGCTCCGATCAGTGGCACCGTGGGAATTCAGAGCGGGAAGCCGGGGACAAGCTCAGCGTGGCTCTCAAAGGCTTGGCCTCGCTGGGATCGGTGCTGGAGGATTCCAAGGACGTGTCATTATCCTGTGAGGAGAGCCAGCAGATATCTGCTGGGATCTGTCCATCCCTTCCGACTCACGTTCCCCTGGGACAGCTCTGGCTGCTGTTTCCCGTTCAGAGCTGGGAGTGCACATGGATCAAAGCCCTCTGCAGTGCCCTGGAGCCTTTGCCAGGGAAGGGTGGCAGTGCCAGCTGCCCTTCCTGCCCCGTCACGCCTTGCTGGGGTTTAGAATCCCGGATCCTGAGTGCTCACATCCAATTCCTGCAGCAGCGCCCGGGGCCTGCAGAAGGGACTCCTGCAATGAAGCATCCAATGCTCTGAGTGCTCTGAGCCCCTGAGCCTCGGTCACAGCAGAGGTCACTTCATCCCAGGACATCTGGCCCTGTCCTGCAGCCCAGTGCCACCCCCAGCTCTGCTTCCCACCCTCTCCTCCCCTCCCTGTGCTCCTGGATGGACCAGCTGCTCCTCCTCTCTTCTCCCACAACCTCCCCCACAGCCTGCTCTGACATCCAAGCGTTATTTAATGTCTGTTTTGCTGCTAGGAAATGCAGTTTGGTGGCTGGAGATGGGGAGGGAGCCACGTGAGCAGCAGCAGCAGCATCCCCACGGATCCCTGGCAGGCTCTCAGCCCCTTCCCTGGTGCTCCAGGGGGTATGGGCCCGATAGCTTGTTTAGCTGACCCTGCTAGAAAGCAATATAAAGGAAGTATGGAGGGTTTTGATTCCTCTAGTGTAGGTTCGATTCCTGCTTCTCTAAGTACCAGGAAATGAGAGGCAGCCAGGGCTTGGAGCATCCTGCCTTCCAAGGGTTAATGCCTGCTGCAGAGCCCTGATTCCTCCCTCTGCCTGGACAGCGCTCGGGAGTGCAGTCAGCCCCCCCAAACCCCTGATCCCGCTCTCCCTGAGCTCGGCATTCAGCACAGGGAGGACCAGCAGCAGCTTCTCCCCGATCCAGGAGCCCTGAACGTACAGGCAGATTAATTTAGCATGAACAAAACGCTCTTGCAACACAAATGCCCTGCAGCGACAGGGCTGTGGCTGGGCTGTGCCGGGAGCGGGGATGCCGGGTTGGAGCAGCGCTGCCCGCTCTGGATGCAGGCAGGGATGCGGGAGGAGCAGGACAGGGTCACACGGAGCCTGGGAGAGGGGCTGCCGGCGGTCCCTGCGGGGAGCACAGCGCGGAAATGGGCGGCAGCAGGACAGGGATGTTCCCAGAGCTGTCCCAGCGTCCCTGCCCCGGACAGATCCCGGCGGGAGGAGCAGGGCAGGGAGCGGGATCGGCCCCGGGACACCGCGGGGCACGGCCAGATCCGGGCGGGAGAGCAGCGCCAAATCCTCAGTGGTACCGCAAATCCATCGTCCCACCGGGCAGGGCAGGGCAGGGGCAGGGCAGGGGAGGATGTGACAGCCGTCAGGCTGTGTGACATGTGGCAGCGCTGGCTGCCAGAGGATCCAGCGCCATCAGCCCCGGCTGAGCCCCGGCCCCGCTCCCTGTGCTGAGCTCCCCCAGCCCTGCACGCACAGGGAAAGGGGCACTGACAGCAGGAGTGTGAGGGAGGCGAACTGACAGACTGGGGTGTGCAGCCTGGGGAAAGGGAGGGTCCAGGGAGAGCTTAGAGACTCCTCCAGTGCCCAAACGGGCTCCAGGAGAGCTGCAGAGGGACTGGGGACAAGGGATGGAGGGACAGGACCCAGGGAATGGCTCCCACTGCCAGAGGGCAGAGCTGGATGGGAGATTGGGAATTAGGAATTGTTCCCTGGCAGGGTGGGCAGGCCCTGGCACAGGGTGCCCAGAGCAGCTGTGGCTGCCCCTGGATCCCTGGCAGTGCCCAAGGCCAGGCTGGACATTGGGGCAGTGGGAGGTGTCCCTCTGGCAGTGGGAGCCATTCCCTGGGTCCTGACCCTCCATCCCTTGTCAATTGTCTCTCTCCAGGTTTCCTGGGGCTCCTTCAGGCCCTGCAAGGCCACACTGAGGTCCCCCCAAAGCTTCTCCTGTGCAGGTGAACAATGCCAGCTGTGCCAGCCTTTCCTCCCAGCAGAGCTGCTCCATCCCTCTGCTCATGCTGGAGCCTCCTCTGGCCTGGCTGCAGCAGCTCCAGCTCCTGCCTGTGCTGGGCCAGGGCTGGGGCAGCTCTGCAGGTGGGCTCTCACCTGAGCACAGGGACAGATTTTATTCAGGTCCCCTCTCTTCTCCAGGCTGAAGAGGTTCCTCAAGCCACTGCTCATCACAGAGATGCTCCACACCACTTTCAATCCCAATTTTTCCTCTTGCCCAGGAAGGAAATTCCTTTTTGACCCATCATGAATTAATTTCCCAGCAAGTCTCTGCTGAGGGACATTGCCCAAAACTTTCTGACAATCCCTGCAGATCCTCTTGAGCAGATCCCCCTGAGCCCATAATAAAAAAAAACCAAAAGAAAATTTGGGAATGGAGTGACTCCAACCAAATGGATTGGGATGAAATGAGGTGCAGTGAAAGGGACTTGATCCCATCAGTGAACATTCATGGATTCTCGATGCACAATTTCCTTCCCCAGTCACTGAAGGAGATTTTCCCCATTAGAACCCATTTATTCATGCACCCAACAGCTCCATTTCTATTTTCCCGACACAGAGTCTGCCCCAGTGCTCTGTGAGGCTCCACATCCCATTTAATCCTTACAACACCCCACACAGCCCCCTCAGGCCACATTTGATCCCTTCTCTCCCTTTGCCACCGAGCCCATTTCCAGTGCTGGGTTTTCCATCAGCAGATGGGAAATATCATCTTTTCTTTCTGTACCGTTCTTGGGGTGAATCTCCCTGCTTCTGGCAATTAGCTCCTATTCACACCATCAATTTGCTCTAAATTCCCTCTCCTGATGGCAATCCATCAGAATCAATTCCTTTGATTCCCCAAATCAACCTGCTGTGGTACCTGAGGCTCAGCCTGCCTCGGGGACCCCACCAGCCCCATTTTCTCCCTCTTTCCCCTCTCCCTTTAATTTCCTTCCTGCCTCTCCAGCTGAGTTCTCCCCCTCCCTCTCTTGCTGGGCCTGGCTTTGTCTCCTGCCAGCCCCGGTGTTTTCCTGGGATTTACAGCCTGGCTGTGTTCTCAATTAGCAGGTTCCTTCCAGCTTTTATGGCTTCCGAGTCACAACATTTCCAAGGCTGTGGCAACATATTAGAGACTGCAGATGTAAAATAGGTATTAAAATAGGTATCAGCTGCACTGAGATCTCCTCAGCCTCGAAATTCCCAGCTCCTGGGAAGGCTCCACGAGCCTTGGAGGCAGATGTGGCTTCAGACCAGGCTCTCTAAATTACCTTTCCTGGAGCATCCCAGGGAACAAAATCCTTCCTTCCTTTCACCTCCTACCTTGGACACTTCTCTTGCATCCAGCTGGAAATAAAGGTCCTTCCAACCCCTCCCTGCTTTTGCCTCCTCCTCCTGCAGCTCCTCAGGAGTTGGGCAAGGCTGGAGAGCCCTCCCTGGTCAGATTCTCCCCTTTCCCAGGGCGGATCCCCTCTGGGATAAGGTGGAGCATGGTGGGAACAGGAATTATGTTGTGGATGGAAACAGCCCAGCCAGCTGCAGAGCTGGGATGAAACACCCTGGAGCAAGGGGTGGCTACCAGGGGGGAGATTTGGGGTGCCAGGCTGGAATTTTGGGCATCCAGGACCCTCTTTCACAACCTCCCAATGGGGCACTGCTGATGGCTCCGGGTGTGATCCCTGGGCTGGAACATCAGGGCTGCTCTGGGGAGGGTTTGGCTCGGGAAGGCATCCCTGGGCTCTCCCCACTCTGGGAATTTGGCTTGGAAAGGCATCCCTGGTGCTCTCCCCATTCCTAGAATTTGGCTTCTTAAGGCGTCCCAGGGTCTCTCCTCATTCCTGGAATTTTGTTTGGAAAGGCATCTTTGGGGCTTTCCCCACTCCTGGAATTTGGCTTGGAAAGGCACCCCTGGGTCTCTCCTCATTTCTGGAATTTGGCCTGGAAAGGCATCCCTGGGGTTTCCCCACTCCTGGAATTTAGCTTGGAAAAGCATCCTTGGGGCTCTCCGCACTCTGGGATTTTAGTTTGGAAAGGCACCCCTGGGGCTCTCCTCATTCCAGGGATTTAGTTTGGAATGGCATTCCTGGGTCTCTCCCCGTCTCTGGAATGTGGCTCGTTAAGGCCCCCCTGGGGCTCTCCCCACGCCGGGAATTCGGGAATTCGGCGCTCACAGTGCAGAGCCCTCTGGGTCTCCCTGCAGCCTCCGCCGGTCTCTCCCGAGCCGCCAGGCTGATCCGAGCCCAGCTCTGCTGCCTCTCCTCTCTCCGTTATTAGCTCAGGAAGTGAAGCCGAACATCCCTCAGGAAAAGCCTGGGAACTGCTCAGCTCCCCCCGCTGGGGCCGGGGCTGGGAGGAGCGCTGGGAGCGGAGATAAAGCCTGGGGAGATCACAGGGAGGTGCTGGGGTGGGGAAGGAGCCGCTGTCAGAGCCCATTCACACCTGAGGGAGGCTGGAGCCTGTTGGTGACCTGGAATTGCAGAGCAAACAGGGCGGGAAGGATGGGCAGCAGCAGAGCCTGGCCCAGCTCCGTGTGGGGGCACAAAAAATCGTCCCCTTGTCCCTTCAAGCTCCACTCGGAGCCAAACAGGACAAAACTCAGGAGCCAAACCAATTAACGCAGCTGTAAATACAACCAGGGAAGCGTCCATGGGTGTGATTCCTGAGGAGAGGGGGTCAGGACGTGGCAGAAACGGGAATTCCCTCCTTGGCAAGGTGGGTGGCAGGAGCAGCAGGCTGGAGCTGTGGCTTGGCTGGAGCCATGCGGACATCAGGAATGCTGGGGAATGTCTGCGGGTGTTTGCTCTGCTCCCAAGGCTTTCCAAAGAATAATAGCACTGATCTTGGAGGGATTTCAAGCAGCTGAAATTAGAATGAATGCTGTTTTTAATTTGGACTAACGAGCTTAAAGAGCAAAATGAAAGACTCCCAGCAATTTTGCAGAGTCAAGACACTTAACACGAAACCGGGGAACATCAGAATGTGATCTTTGCAATGTTTCCCATCTGATCCGCAGAAAGAGCAAACAAGCCCCAGTGTTTGAGTCAGATTAAATGGTTAATTATTACTGCTATTGTTGAACTCTGACAGTGTGGCAAATCAGTGATGGATGGCAGAGAAATGAAGCCGGGCTGGCTGGGAGCAGCCTGCAGTGCTCGGGGGAGCTCAGCGAGCTCCGGGGACTGGCAGTGTCACAGCTGGATTTGCCAGGCTCACCCCCCTCCTCTGGGGACACAGGGACCTTAAAAATGGGCCTGGCTGGAGGGGGGGATGGCCTGGGCGGGAGGCACGGGGTGAGTGTGAATAAAAACACCAAACATGAGAATTTTGTTGGGATTTATCAGGGTGCTCCCTGCTCGGCAAATCTGTCTGTGGCGCAGAAACCCCCAAGGGATTTGCTGGACTCTGACATTGTCCCTGAGCAGCCACTCTGGGACTGAGCTAAAATTCAAACTCCTCCTGCCTTGCCACAACAGACTCTGCGGTTTGTTGGGAGAGCATCTGGCCAGATTATCTTAAAAAAAAAAAAGTGCAATTACAATAGCGGTGAGGTGCAAAAAGGAAAATAAATGTCCCCAGCTGTGTCACAAAGGCTGTTGATGTGACAGCCCCTGTGCCAGCTCCTAATTTCTGGAGAGCCAGGTCTGTGCAGCTGCTGCTTGAACTCCATCCCACAAGGGGGTAAATGAAGGGCTCTGAGGGCTTGGTGATGATGCTGCCCACAGAGGGACCTCAGGTGCTGAGCCACAGAGCCACAGTGTCACAGTGTCACTCTCAACTGTGTCATCCCCCTGGATGATGGTCCCACACTGTTCCAGCCAGAAATTTAATTGTTCTTCCTGTGGAGCTGAGTTAAGCCTGGCAGGAACATCCAACACTTTCAACCAGGCCTTGATGGTGTCTCTCATCACCTTTCAGTGGAGGTTTCCGGCTTAATTTGTTGCAAAGAAAACCTTTGAAATAAAAGTTTCAAATGAACCTCAGTGTTTCAGGTGGACACCAACATTCCAAGGGTTTTCCAGTTTGCCAGGACAGTGGTGCTGGGGTGAGATGAACTTCCAGGTGTTTGGGGAGCATGGACAATGCCCTGATCACATCCCAAAGGCTCCTGGGATGTGTGAACCAGCCTGTGCTGGGCCAGCACATCCAGGGAGAGATCACAGGGAGGTGTTGGGGTGGGGAAGGAGCCGCTGTCAGAGTCCATTCACACCTGAGGGAGGCTGGAGCCTGTTGGTGACCTGGAATTGCAGAGCAAACAGAATGGGAAGGATGGGCAGCAGCAGAGCCTGGCCCAGCTCCATGTGGGGCTGTCCTCTGGGAGGACAAAAATCGTCCCCTTCTCCCTTTGAGCTCCACTTGAAGCCAAACAGGACAAAATTCAGGAGTTGTGACCCACAGCAGAGCCAAACCGATTAATGCAGCTGTAAATACAATTAGGGAAGCGTCCATGGATGTGATTCCTGAGGAGAGGGGGTCAGGACGTGGCAGAAATGGGAATTCCCTCCTTGGCAAGGTGGGTGGCAGGAGCAGCAGACAATCCCCCCTGGCATTTCTGTCAGGATGGGGAGGAAGCACATCCTGATTTCTTGTAACAAAGACCCCTCCCTTCCCACCCAGCTGCATCCACACCCCCTGTCCTTCCCTCACTCCTGAACTCTCCCTTCTTCCAAACACTGCCCGGGAAGCAGAGAGTGCCCGGGCACGGGGCAGAGGGAGGGACTGAGACCGTGTTCACAGGGGTCCGAGGAGGAGGGAAGAGACGAGGATCTGACTCCATGTTTCAGAAGGCTGATTTATTATTTTATGATATATATTACATTAAAACTATACTAAAAGAATAGAAGAAAAGGTTTCATCAGAAGGCTGGCTAAGAATAGAATAGGAAGGAATCATAAGAAAGGTTTGTGGCTCGGCTCTCTGTCCGAGCCAGCTGACTGTGATTGGCCATTAATTAGAAACATCCAACATGGGCCAATCACAGATGCACCTGTTGCATTCCACAGCAGCAGATAACAATTGGTTACATTTTGTTCCTGAGGCCTCTCAGCTTCTCAGGAGGAAAAATCCTAAGGAAAGGATTTTTCATAAAAGATGTCTGCACAAGGGACGTGCCCGGAGCTGGGCCCTTCCCGCCTTGGGCAGAGTCCCCGCGATGGGCACTGTGCCCGTTCCAGCTGGGGGTGCTGCCAGGCCGATGCAGAAGCAGCTCCATCCTCCCTGGCATCCCTCCCTCCCTCATTCCCGAGCCCTCCTCCAGCCAGGGTGGGTGGAGGAGCCTCCTTCCCACCCACATCCTGTGCGAGGAGCATCAAGGTGAGGATGGGGAGTGGGGTGGGACCTGCCAGGCTCCCAGGGCCAGCAGGGATTGAAACAATCCAATTTAGCCGCTGCTGCTCCCAGGGACATGAATAATGGGAAGCTGATGCTAAACTGGAGCCATAATTTTCATACCAGTGCAAACAGATCCAAATTGTGATAAAAGGTTTTCATCTGCCGAGGCTTGGAGAGGCCCCCGCGCGCTGATTTACGGCGCCTCTTAATGTCGCATCTGACAGCACTTTGCAAACAAAATGTTCTGCCCATAAACTCCCAGACAGGGACTTGGGGAGCCTGGGGGAGGGAGGCAGGGGGTGAGGGGGTGCTGCTGGGGCACTGAGATGCTGGAGTCCATCCAGAGGAGGCTGGTGAGGGGCTGGGAACACAAACCCTGTGAGGTTTGAAGGAGCTGGGGGAGTTTAGCCTGGAGAAGAGGAGGCTCAGAGGTGACCTTATTGCTCTCTACACCTTCCTGAGGGGAGGCTGCAGACAGGTGGGGTCAGTCTCTCCCACCAGGCAGCACTGACAGAAGCAGAGGACACAGCCTCCAGCTATGCAGGGAAGGGATATGTTGGATATTAGGAGGAAATTTTCACTGGAAGAATAATAAAGCACTGGAATGCTCTTCCCAGGGAGGTGGTGGAATCACCATCTCTGGATGTGTTTAAAAAAAGACTGGACATGGCACTTGGTGCTATAGTCTAGTTGAGGTGTTAGGGTACGGGTTGGACTCAATTATCTTGGAGGTCTCTTCCAACCTCATGATTCTGTGATTCTGTGATTCTGTGATTCTGTGATTCTGTGGTTCCCAGTTTTCCCACCACGGCAGCAGGAGAGGCTGTGGGAAGGCAGGAGGAAGGTGATGCTGAAGGCAAAGCAGCCAGGCTTGGGAGGCTCCAAGGAAAGCATCCATCTCCTCCTGCCCACATCCATGGCTGTGTGTCCAAATGACAATTCCCATGCCAGAGGGGATGTCCCAAGTGAGCAGGAGCAGGGAATTGGCTGCTGTGGCTGGGAGCATCCATGGCTTGGCAGGGCCACGCTGCCCTTCTGTGCCTCCTCCCCTGGGAATCGAGCACCAGCAGGTCTCCTTGGGAGCCAGGTCCGTGCTGGAATTCAGTCAGATGGATCCTTCCATCCTGGATCACGGCTTTTCTGAGACTCTGTGACCCAGCCCAGGAGGTTTTGTCACGCTGTCCCTCGGTGTTTCCATCCCTTTCCTTCCCTGTGCTGCGGGCACATCAGATCCCGGTGCCCACGGCTGCCCCATCCCTGCCCTGCCTGAGCCAGAGCCGGGAGCAGGGGGCACACCCCTGGGGAAAGGATCCCCAGAGCAGCAGGAGAGGTGTCCCTGTGCCTGTCCCTGTGCCTGGGCAGGGCTCTGGCAGTGCTGAAGGAGCCGCTCCAGGGCGGGCTGAGCCCGGCAGGGATGCGGCGTTCGATGGAAGTGGAGCTGCGGGAGCTGCGGGCTGATGGATCCCAGCCCCGGGCACCGAGCACGCAGATCTGCTGCAGTTTGCACCAGTGGAAGCTTTCTCAGCCTGCTTGGCTCCCTTCCCGGAGATAATGAGCTGCAGTAATTGAGCCCGGAGGTCAGGAATGTGCGGCTGCTGCTGCCAGAGAGGAGAGGGCACTGTGCTGTGTGGGGAGGCTGGGCCGAGGTGATGCCGTGTGTGTCTCCATGGATATGGGGATGTGAGCAGTGCTGCAAGGACCAGGAAAGCTGGGAAGAGCAGTGCAGGCAAACAGAGACAGAGTGAGCACCGGGGTGCTGCCTCCCGGAGCAGAGGGGAGCAGAGCCAGCCCTGGGTCCAGCTGGTGGCTCTGGGGCTCTGCAGGAGCTGTGCCCGGGGACAGGGTGGGGAACAGCCCAGGGCTGCTCCTGGATCCGCTTTGGGATCCAGCTCCAGGCCAGGGTGGGATCTTGTCTTGGTTTGAACAGCCAGGTGTCTGCTAAGGAAGGCAGGAGCCTCCTTGAAATGGAAAATGCAAACCCCCTCCCTCTGAATTGTTATAATTTTGAAATTAAGGGGCTCTCAGGCAAAGATATGGGAATAACAATAACAGTTCTGTACTAGGAAAATTAAAAATACAAATGCAATAGTGCAAACAAAAAACCAAACCCCTGTCAGAGTCAGACCATGCCCTGCCCCCTGTGTGTCAGGGGTGGCACAGCCCCATCCCATGGGGGCTCAGCCCTCCTGCAGTGCCAGCTGTGGTTCTGCTGGAGCAGGGATCCTGCACAAGGGGGGAGTTTTCCTCTGCAGCTCCAGGGCTGCTGCAGATGGGCCTGGGCTCCCTCTGGGAATGCAGGGCAGCAGAAAGCTGCTCCTCTGGGAATGCAGTGGGCAAAGGCTGCTGTGCTGGGCCAGGCTCAGATTGGATCCAGGTAGGAATGCTTGGCTCCTCCCCTGGGCGCAGCATCTCCCCATGGGATGCTGGAATTGGATCAGCCCTGCAGGGACACTCAGTGGCCATGGACAGCAGAGATCTCCGGAGGGGGGTGGCTGTGGCAGAGATAAAGAAAAAACTGCCCCATGAACAGCAGAGAACTGCCCCAGCTCTGACAGATGGGACAGAATTTACACCCCTAGCCACATCTTAGAACCCAGGACAGATCTCATCCTGCTTTTCACATGGAAGCTGGGCTGGAGCTCTGCTGGTCACACTCAGCTTCCCCCATCACGTGGGTGACAAGAAGTTCAACAGGACCTGGTGCTGTGAGCAGGTGGGGAAGGAATGATGGCCCCAAATGCTGAGATCTTTTTATTTCTCTTTCTCTCACAGGGGACCCTGGCTGGGGGCAGGAGCCCTAAGACAACAAAACCTGCCCAGGTCTAGGGGAACCTCCACAGGGTCCCTGCTGCAGCCCTGAGTGGCTGAGCTGGAAAAACCTGGAAAACGAGGGATTTATTTCAGGCACTGGAGCTTTTAACAACCCATGGCTTGCGCCAAAAAACAGGACAGAGGGGAAGCTGGGACAAGGAAAAGCACAGGATGTGCCCTCAAACCCACGGGGGAGCTGGTGGGCACATGGAGCTCACCTGGAGCTTTTCCCCTCCTCAGCAGGCCCGAGGATGCTCTGGCTGTTGTCAGAGCAACAGCAGCTCCTCGGCAGCTTCTCCTGGCAGGGCAGTTCTGCTCTGAGCCTCAGCGACAGCTCCGTGTCCTCCCAGCCCAGCTGCACCAACACAGAGCCCCTTTGGGGCTGCCCCAGGGAGAAAGCTGCTGCAGGGAGCCCCAGGCCAGGAACAACAGCCCCATTCCCTGGTAATTCCCACTGGAAACCACAGCAGGACACACAGGGCACGTCCCAGCTGCCAGCTGTGCTGCCAGCTGTGCTCCCACCTGCACTTGGTGGGATCAGAGCCTGGAGCTCTGCTTTGGGCTGGTGTGGGGGTTTGTTTGTGCCCAGGCACTGCTGGCAGGTTCAGGGGCAGACCCTGAGCACACTCACATGTAGGATTGACGGGGGCAGCACGGTCGGGACAGACTGAGATGATAGATCTCTGCAGCCAGGTCAGGAACTTGGGGTTCATTGCAAAGGGCCTGGGGCAGGGCCCTGCTGGGAGCTGCCAGCCACAGCTCAGAGCAGGCTGAGAGAAGAGAGGGGGAGAGAGGATGAGAGGGTGAGAGAGTAAAAGGGTAAGAGCGTAAAAGGCAAGAGCTAAGAGACAAGAGGTAAGAGCAAGAGTAAGAGAGGTAAGAGCTAAGAGAGCAAAGTTCCCGTTCCAATACAATAAATCTTCTTCTGTGCTGAATATTCTGATTCTCACTAACCAATCTAGTCCAAGATACAAATCCCATAGCATTTACATACAGCCTATAAGAATCATTACATTACCACACTGTGTTACATTTTAAACCCTAAAACCTCCTCTTTGGGCCCCTTCTGCCAAGCTGTAGGGTCTGCTCTGACCCTTGGACCTGCCTGCAAGCAGAGGGTGTTGTTCCATCACAAGGGGATTACCTTCAGCTGGCCACCCAATTGTTTTCCAGTTGTTCAGTAACTGAGGGATCTCAAAGCTGCTTTCATTTCAATCTCTTATAGTTTCCATATTCTCAAAATCTTTTGCCAGGCAATCATATTTATAAGGCTTTCCTGTTTCATCTTCCCCAACACTCACACCTTCTGGAGGTGGAATTCCATATCCCACCCTCCTGCCACCATGGACAAGGAGATTTTGCTCGCTGGGTGTTCAGTAGACCTCAGGCGGCAAGGAAAGCCCCCATGGCACCGGGGCACCACCAGGAGCTGGTCTGGCACAAAAAACCTTTCTGAGTGCACATCAAAACCAGATGTGGGCATAGAAAACCCCCCCAAAAAGGAAAAAAAAAATTTAAAATAACCTCAGTTATTAAATATTTTAAAATACTAATATTTAAATATTAAAAATATTTTAAATAACAGCCCCAAATGGGAAGGTCTGCAGAGGTTTGGGGTCTGAAAGAACCCCAGGGATGAATAGCAGAGGTCAGGGCTGATGGGTTTCCACCCTTCCCAGTGAGCTGGATGGGGCTCCAGGCAGCTGGGAGCAGGGTGTGACATCAAGAGGGTTTTTGCTGCCTTTTGGTTGCTGCTTGGTGTGAGAATTCAATGCTCATAAAGCCCCCTGGGAACGCCCACCCTGCTGGGTCCCTGATTAGAAAGAGCTCCTTTATCCCAGTGCCAAAGGAGCCAAACTTCACCATTCCCATCTCCCCCTCCAGGAATGCCTCTGGGTCCCTGCTGCACTCCCAGAGCCTTTGAAATCCTCATTTCCAGCAGCCACAGTGGAGCTTTCATGGCCGGGGTCACGGCTCCTCCCCAGAGCTATCAGTGTGCCTTTCTCTGGCCTTGAGAGCTCCCTCATATAATGTTCCCTCTATTTGTGTTTGCAAAGGGTTTGCTATGGATTTGCTGCTGCCAGGGCTTTTCTGGGGGGGTTTCCCTTCAGTGGGGCTCATGGTGCCCCTTGGCTCTGCCCCTGGCTGGGGGGATCTCTGAGGGGCTCTGGGTGTGGGGATCTGAGAGGAACAAAAATGAGCAGCACTGATTTTCCAGGCTCCCAGATTGCCAGGAGGATGGGTCAGGGAGTATCAGCACGCACAGGCACCAATTCCAGCAGTGCCAGGGGTGTTCCATCCCTGCTGGGCTCTTGGGTTTGTACCCAGGGCTGGAATTCCTGCTCCAAAGGGCCGTGTATCCCTTCTCCCCCAGCCTTGGGACAGCCTCATCCTGCTCCTGCTCTTTGCTCCCTCTGCTCTCACAGGCAGCAGCAGATCCCTGCTCTCCCCTCTCCACACCTCAGGCACTTTTCCCCAGAAGTCTCCCAGGATCCCACAGCAAGGATGAGGGATGAGGAACCTGCTGGAGCCTGGGAAGCGCTGGCAAGTCCTGACTCCACTGGGACAATCCAAGTTTGCTGCTTCCTTCCAGACTCAGCTGGTGCCATCAGCTCCTGGGCTGCTGTCTGAGCCATCTCCAGGCTCCACAAAGTCCTTCCCAGGGGGATCCCTCTCCCTGCAGATCCCTGAGGGCACAAGGGGATGGTTTATGGCCCAAAGAATGCAGGATTTTCTCCTGGCTCAGCCAAATGTGTGATCCTGCCTGAGGGTGGCCCCAGGGACCTGGTCTAACCCATTTCCAGGCCTAACCCTCCTCTGATCCCAGCTAAATCCACATCCTTGGGTGTTCCTGCTGGCCATGAGTCCCTCCAGCTGAGCTTTTGCTGTACTCAGGAAACTGATTCCTTTTATCTGCTCTTATTGGGAGCCTTCTGCTTTCCTGCTCTGGCACTTCCCTTCCCACCTGGAGAGAAGGGGAAAGGGGCACAGGGCTGTTCATGGCCCCTGTGATGGGCAGGTACCTGCACCACATCCCAGCAGCATCTCCTCCCACACAGAGTGACCCCAGCCATGGATTCAGGGAATGGTTGGGGTTGGGTTGCAAGGGAAATTAAAGCTCATCCAGCCCTGCCCCTGCCATGGCAGGGACACCTCCCACTGTCCCAGGTGCTCCAGCCTGGCCTTGGGCACTGCCAGGGATCCAGGGGCAGCCACAGCTGCTCTGGGCACCTGTGCCAGGGCCTGCCCACCCTCACAGGGAACAATTCCTCATTCCCAATATCCCATCCAGCCCTGCCCTCTGGCAGTGGGAGCCATTCCCTGGGTCCTGTCCCTCCATCCCTTGTCAATTGTCTCTCTCCAGGTTGCCTGGGGCTCCTTCAGGCCCTGCAAGGCCACACTGAGGTCCCCCCAAAGCTTCTCCTGTGCAGGTGAACAATGCCAGCTGTGCCAGCCTTTCCTCCCAGCAGAGCTGCTCCATCCCTCTGCTCATCCTGGAGCCTCCTCTGGCCTGGCTGCAGCAGCTCCAGCTCCTGCCTGTGCTGGGCCAGGGCTGGGCAGCTCTGCAGGTGGGGTCTCACCTGAGCAGGACAGTTCCTCTCCAGCTCCCTGCAGTCCCTGGAGTGCAGCACCTCCATCCCCTGCTCCCAGCTGCTTCCCAGCATCCCCATATTCACACTCCCCGCTCATTGTCCTTGTGTTTCTCCAGGCCAGAATTCTCTTCATTTTCTGTGTCCTATCCCAGGTCACTGCTGTCCTTCCCCTCCGTGTGACCAACCAAGGCTTTGTCCCCAGCTTTGTGTTCCACCACCAGGCAGAATCTGTCAGATCCTCCCCAGCACAGGAGAAAACATTCCACCTTGGGAAGGCAGGCAGAGCCTCTGGGGGAAGGGATGGGAGGGGGGAGAGCTCCTCCCTTTAGCTCAGAGCCCTCAGGAGAATCAATCCTCTGGTGCTGAGCTCCCTCTCGGGTGTGGATTCCGTGCCAGGGTTCCTGGAGGAGCTGCTGCCCTGCTGGCTGTGCCCAGGGTGTGAGTGTCAGCAGGGATGAGCTCAGCACCTGAGCTGAGATGTTCCCACTTGGCTCTGGGTGTCCGTGGCTCACTTCTCACCGCTCAGGCCCGTTTCATTCACACTCCCTGCAGAGGAAAATCAACCACACGTCTGACAGAGTCTGGCACACACCCCTGAGCTGCTGCAGGAGGAGCCCAGGCTGATTAAGAGGGTGAGGATCCCACCTCTGGCCTGATGAGTCTGACCTGTGTCTGCTTTCATCTTCTCAGGAGGACGATTCTGCACGGAGAGCCAGCAGCACAGAGCCTGCAAAGGGGACATGGGAGCTCTTCTTCCTAAATGGGAGGAAAACAAAGAGCTGAAAAAACCTGGGAGGGCTGGAAGGAGTTCAAGGAGGCTTTCTGGGAGACACAGAGCTGCCCTCTGGCCAGGAGGGGACAGAGCCAATTGCCTGGGGGCAGCAGCCCTGCCCAGGGCTGGATGTTCAGGGTGTCAGGGGCGGTCTCCAGGTGCCCAGTGCTGGGGAACAGGTGAGGGACTGACCCCAGCACGTCTCCCTGGAGCCAGGAGAGCAGCCAGCATGCCCTGGCCTGGCACTGGGTAAGAGATGGGAGCCTGCAGAGCTGGGGCTGGCACAGCACAGGGCAGTGCTGAGCCTGGGTAAGGTGTGTGTGGCACCCTGCTCCTCCTCATCCCCTGGGAGCACAGGCTGTTCCCAGTGGCTCCAGGGCACCCCTCTCCTGCCACTGCTGTCACCTCCTGCAGGCAGCTGCGCCTCAGGGCCATGGGCAGCTCCAGGGACAAGGCAGGGATGGAGCAGAAGGGAAGATGGGACAGGCAGGAGGGTGAAGAGGAAGG